>JACCIC010000104.1:1032500-1367500 GCA_018907035.1 Sycobia sp. Sy_11
AGCTTTAAACTTGTGCACACATACACGCACAAACCATTTGTAATTTCTTGGAATACATTTCCTTCATTTATACATATGATACATACATGTATACATACATAATATACGTACATATGTATATATATGCCCATAAGTAATATAAATGTATCCGTATCATTCGTACTTAATGTTTGCAATCATGAAATTGGAGATAATTAGTTATTACGAAATGAGAACATGCGTAAATTCAAGGATTAGATAGTGTTGAGGAAATAAATATTTTAGCGGAATTCGAAAAATAAGGGAATTATAGAGTATCTTCCTGGCTGCTGTTTTTTTTTTTAATGCAATTACTCTTAAATTGTAATCAATGTTAAAAGCACACAAGATTAGAATATATGGATAGCATTGATAAAAAAACTATATATATATATCTATATATATATATATATATATATATATATATATATATATATATATATGGGTTAAATAACAATATTGAGCATTTTTGACAATGAATATGAAGTTTGGCACTATCTAAAGAGCGATGAATAAATATAATTTTTCTAATGATAACTATATTAGTTTT
The DNA here is from genome assembly GCA_018907035.1 of Sycobia sp. Sy_11. Taxonomy (NCBI): domain Eukaryota; kingdom Metazoa; phylum Arthropoda; class Insecta; order Hymenoptera; family Epichrysomallidae; genus Sycobia; species Sycobia sp. Sy_11. The sequence continues at coordinate 1,033,069 of JACCIC010000104.1, forward strand.
TTTTAATTATTACTCTATTAGAAATAGATGTATTATTTTTTTTCTACGAATAGTTTTTAATAAGAATTTGGCGAAGCATTTGATATGTATAAATTAAATTGAAGAGATATGTATGTGAAATTAATTAGGGGATTATTTCAGGGATCTATATGTGAAATTATTGCTACGCTGTTGTACAGAATACATATATATATATATATATATATATATATATATATATATATATGCAAGGAGTTACTGGATAGTATATAATGTGTATACTTGTAGAGAATACTTAAAATCATCTCTTCATCCCAACTTTCTCCATGAATTTTTCGCATTCCTTTTCATCATTATCGGTGTAAAAATTTTACAAACATCGAGAATCCTCGCGAACACGCTGCGAGATAAATATAATAAACAAGCTTAGACGTAGCAAACATATATAAATATATATATATATATATATATATATATATATATATGTATATATATATGTATATAATGATTAGTTACAGGTAACCGAATTTTATACTTTCATATACATACACATTTATTTGCATTATCTCAGAAACGTAAAATCATTGAGTCAGAGTATATATCTAACTAACGCACACGCACGCGCGCATACAGAGGCATCGAAAGGTGCACAGTAATGACCCGCGCTTAGTTGCACACGGAAAAAGGGAAACGAGTAATATACATCTATAAGAAGGTGGAGGATAAAAACAAAAGTAAACGTCGGCGAAGTAATGTATTGATGAGGGCGACGGGTCGGCTCTCATCGCGTGCTCTCGCCGAAAGGCCGTCGGAGGAGATGCGAGGGTGGCGAGCGGCGGGGAGGGGGGCAGCGGGAGCAAACGAGCCGAAGAGCGATAGCGAGAGAGAGAGAGAGAGAGAGAGAGAGAGAGAGAGAAAGAGAGAGAGCACAAGTGGAAAAAAGAGGCGCATGCGCGATCGCGTGAGCCATATTTCGACTGCAGAGCGCAATATACGACTGCGGATTATTCTAATTAAACGTAATACCAGAAGCCACCAGGGGGCATTGATCGTGCCTATATATATAAATTGACTTACAACTTGTGCCAGTAATCCAAGAGAAACCCTTTTTTTATTTCTCTCTCTCTCTCTCTCTCTCTCTCTCTCTCTCTCTCTCTCTCTCTCTCTCTCTCTGTGTGTTTCGCTCTCCCCGCGGCACTTCATATACGCGCTTGTGAACGCCGGAGGGTAGAAAAAAATTCACCCAGGCACTGGATATCTTTGAGGGCTCGTCAATTATAGCACGCGCGAGCGCTCCCGCCTTATTTCCATCTTTATGCTCCGTGTAACTGTGGGATAAAGTATATAAAATTACAAATGTTTTAAAAACTCTCATAAAGTAATTAATGACAGAAAATAAATTATGTACGTTTTGCCCTAAGCATTGGATCACGATTCGTGACAAATCGTTTTTGTTTCCAAGTATAAGATGCAGGTCATTTTATCAGCGAATCGTCGTCTAAATGAGCTGGTATCTGGTGTCCTTTGTAAAATATTATGATTTACTTCTACTATGTTAAAATTTCATTCTAATAGTATCAATTAAATTATCATTTGTAATATATTTGTGATCTTCATTATGACTAATTTTAATTCTACAAAAACGGGAAGAAGAGAGAACATGTTAATAGCTTAATTTCTAATTTAAAAAAAAAATTGTATAAATGCTAATAAGAATTTATGTTTGACCTAGTCAGATGAGAATTTAAATTCAATAGAATGATCTGCGGTACTCCCAACATAATTTTTGTGTGTGTGTGTATATATTGTATAGTGTGTATATTGTGTAACTTGTTGCGATGACCGCTAGCATTAAGATCGAGTCGGAGAAAGAATATAAAAGCTCAAAGCTCCAACCTTCCCTCATGATCTCAAATAAACTCGTTACTTCGCATACGGGTACAATACTGAGTTCTCGGATTTCATTACGATGTATGTAAGTTTCACGCCGGTAACGCTTACAAAGCATTTTTATGAGGATACATTCTCACTTTTTTAGACAATAATCTAATGAGAATGCTTTCATTAGAGAATTCTTTTTTCTTCTGTTCTTCGACGTTGACGACAAGAATGCCAACGAAATATATATTTGCAATTTTAATTATTTAGGTATCGGCATTTTCTGAATAACGATAACAATGAAGTAGAGTTGAAAATATTTTAATAGAAGATCGCCCGCGTAAAAATCTATTTTAGATTTTGATATATTTTCGAATGCTTTTTAGAAATATCTTTATATGAGAAACGTCTATCTAACGAACGAAAGAAATCCTACAGATTTTACAGCGAAAAATAACTCCGTAATAACTCTTTAACAGTAGAGAAGCGCGCGCGCGCGCTCGCGCAGGCGTATGAAATCCACGAACGATCAGGGGATTCTTTTGTGGTTTTTCGTAGCTAATATATATATATATATATATATATATATATATATATATATATATATATATAGAGAGAGAGAGAGAGAGAGAGAGAGAGAGGGAGGGATAGAGAGGGAGAAGATAAGGCGGAGAAAGAGAGCAGTGAAAAATCTCTTCGGACTATCCTTTCCCGCGAACGCGAAGGGGACGGAAGTGCGATCGCCTCCCCGCTCCCTCCTCTCTCGTGCAAGCGATCGGCCGGTGAATTCACCTGCGCCGCGGTATATATATATATATATATATATACACGCACCCGGATCCTTCACCCCTTCCTCTGTAGCTCTCGTCGATATAATTGCTGAACTTTACCGAGAGAGATAACGCCTCGCGCGCGAGCGCGGCTCGAGAGATGCATTCCCCGGGTCTTGATAGATGTATATCTGATGGCGCGTTCGCCTTCCTATATATATATATATATATATATACACTCGTATATATACACACGTGGCGAGGGTACACGTAACAGCGATAGAGAGAGAGAGAGAGAGAGAGAGAGAGAGAGAGAGAGCGACTCGTGCGTGGTGATGTTTTTATAGACTTCTGTTCTGTACACGAACTAGGACGATGATGCGCTTCTTACGCACCGGTTCATATTCAGCGGGATAACCAGAAATAGAGATATCGACTTTACATATAGGCTTAGACCAAAGGCTTTGTCCGAAGGGATAGCAATATTATAACTCCCAACATTTGATGCATTAATTGTGTATCAATATCCAAAACGCTTTAGTGGTTTTTTTTAATGCAAGAAATCCTCGAAAAACAAAGGATCTCTTACTATTTCCTTTTTGTTTCATTCATATGGTGGGTTCTGATAAATTTAAACGTTATGTATATTATATATATATAGGATAGAAGATAGGCAATGCAAGTGACGGTTTTAGAGTTGCAGTAATAGTTTGAATTTTTTTACTGTAAATCGTGTGCCGTGATTATTAGTAATGGCATACACGATATTATTAGGCTTATTCAATTTTATATATTGTATTAATTGAAGATAGAAGACTTTATGATGATTAGTAGATACTTTGATAATTAATATCGTGTATTTATTTATCTATAAATTTTAAAATAATACATTTAATTACGTTTTAATCTTGATTAGATCAGATCTTTCTTTTCTTTACTGAAAATAAAGAAAATCACCTATTGAATAGAAAGGTGTAACGATTCTCGAGTAATTATTTATTTCTAAGCCAGTCAAACGAACGACACTTAAATTACATATTTATGATGAAATATATCTGCCAGTATAGTTTTTCATTCGTTCGCTGTTAAAATTATCTTTATAATTTATTTTTGGTTTACGCGGAGTAACGTAAACCAAAAATCCAACTTTTTGCAATGTACAACATTTTGAAAGTAAGTGTTTAACTAATTTCCGAATATGTATTGTATTCTTGATTATTGATTTTTTCGTATTCATTTTATTTTTGTAATAGTCAAGGTTAGTCGCAACAATCTTATAACATATATACGCGGAGAAGTTATATTTGTTTCTTGTTTCGGTTAATTTAGTCCATTGATCGAATGAATAGTCAAATGTGTGTAGTTTATTCTTCAAAGAAGTTAGCTGATCGTATCCAATGGTCAATTAATAATGTGGTCGGTATATTTTGTTATCTTGGTGTTACATCGTAATACTATAAAGTCGTCATACACACTTGAATATAAATATATACTTATATTAAAATTCTATTTTTTTCTCCACGCATTTTTATAGTAATTTAAAGCATGTATAAATCGTAATAATTCGCCCATCAACACGAATAATTTTCCAATTTGGAGCTCAAACATCTGGATTATGATTGCTACTCTCAAAGCCATCCATAAATAGTAACAGCTGGACTACACCTTTAAGCTAACAAGGAAAAGTCTAAATCGTTTAATTGTACCCTTTAATGGTCATTGTTAATGAGATCACGATGCGTAATTTTAAGTTTAAGATTTCAACCCCGCGTACCACGTCTCCACCCACTTTTTTTCCAAATTTTCCAACCAATCAGAATAGAAATGTAAATAGTCTCCCCTTCTCATATACCTCTATAACTTCGTTCGGCAAAGAGGGAAAAATAAACCTCAGAAATTGTTCGCTCGCCATCGCATGTACATGTAATAATTGTAAGAGTTGTGAATAAAGTATATATATTACTCATATATGCGGCTTTGTTACGTTATTTAATATATTCATTCAATTAGCAGTATAAAATTAATTTGGCAGACTCCATTGTGGCAATTACATGATCACTCGCAACACTCGGTTTTTCAGTAAGAATCTGTCTGTAAACGAATGTCTGTAAAAACCATATTACTATAATACACTGGTAATACTATGCGATACCATAACGCAGATACATTTACATTTTTCTAGTATATATACTCGACTGAGGGATACTGTCAAATTGTACGGCGATCTTTGCGAGAAATTTATTAATTGTATAACAATGGCCGTCCTGAATAAACCAGTTTCTTGTTTTAACAATAATTTTACGTTTTTCATTAGATACTGATTGAAGTGATTATATAATAGTAGCAGGGTTTTGAAAATAAATAACATTTATATCCCATTTTACCTTATTTCTTTTGATACTCTCTCGTTTATTTGTTTTGTTTCAAACCCTTATCGATGCCAATTTATGTATATCAATTTTGACCAAAGAACGTCACATTGTAGATAATTTTACAAATTCTAGACATCACTTCTGATTATTAAGATAATAAAAACAATGTTATTTTTAAATCTAATTTCTGAAAAGTTGACATGGTCCGATCGAAAGTTATACAGATTATATTTAATAGAGTTTGAACGACAGAAACCGAGACGATTCAAAATAAATAAAATAAATTAGTTCAAACGGGATAAGTGTAATTTTTTTCAATTACCCATCAAGGATAGTATGACCATTTCAATCAATATCTAATCGAATAATTACATACGCATTATGAATCAAAACAAGCTTTCCAAATATTTATTGGTCTCTAATTCCCTCTGAACCTTTGAAATAGACTATTCGAAGGGTTATTGGTACTGGCTAAGCTTTATTTAGCTTTGTGCAACTTTTAGCACGTCTGGATAAAGACACAGATAAAGAACTGGATAAGGATGAACATTCAGTAGTTCTTTTTATTCTGCATTTAATTTCATCCCTTTGAAAGTGTGTCTGAGCATTTTGCTTCATTAAGTATGAACTGATGTTTAATGATATATAAATACGAAGTTTTTGTAAGGTCCATCCACCAATTAATCTATTACAGCTACGCTGAGAAAATGAGACATCATATCCACATCTCGATCTTCATTGTTAGGAAAGCAAAGCCATAAGCAACTCCGGACCTAGAACCGAGACTATTGCAGTCGAAACGCTTTATAAAGCATATAATGCTGCACAATTGTTCCATTGCAATGGTGATATTATGATACATTTCGGTATATATCTAAATTGGAATCATTTCCGTCAAAAGTCGTGATTGATATTCATCCACCGTTCAAAATCTGAGTTGCAATCTTTTTCCTCGCGGATTGAAATCGAGATCCTTTCAACGTTTGAATCGCGGATACGGCTAAACTCTCCGATTTCAAAATCCACTTATCAATCATTCCACATCGCACCGTGTATGGGTGGGGGGGGGAGGCGGTCGGTGGTGCCACGATCTACGGCAGTCGCGGCGTGAAAGGGCTTTTTGGTGTCGGACTGGGGAGGTGGGGGAAGACGAGGGAGCGCTCTCACATTATACCTTTAATTGAAATTCCACGAGTTCGCGCGCAAGTATACCGTGCGTATACCTTTACATACAAATACGGGTGAAGTGTCGGCTTCGCCCGAGTGTATTTTAAGCGCTCTCCTTTCAGCGGCTTATGCAAAGCCAATTTATCCGCGATTAATTCCTTCGACTCGCCGTTCGATGCCGCCCGCGCGAAAATTGCGTCTTTCACTCGCTGACTGTGTGTACATATATATATATCTGCCCCTTTCTCTCTATCTCCTTCCTCGGTACGCTCTGAATATTTATGATTACGCGGCAGCGCTCGCGCGCCGCCCGGCGCGCTCAATAGGAAAGCCCCGAAGGGGTGAAAGAACGCGCGAGGACTCCGTAGCGGCGAGAAAGGGACTTTGCTCTTTTGCTCATGGGCGCGAGGAATGCGCGCCGGTATCGGGTGCGCGAGGCGCGAGGTGCGAGGGAAGTGGAGAGAGAGAGAGAGAGAGAGAGAGTCGAATGGCGCAGATCTCGCGGCGATTGGATGTAACACGTGTGTGCCTTACTTATCTGATTAAGTTCTATACCTTGTTTCTTTTTGATAATGCGGTTATAAATTTGTAATAGAAAACGAGTCCTTGCGAAGGAGGCTTGCAAATTTTATCCATGTATATATGTATATAGTAAAAAGAGGATGAGTATTCAACCTTGTATAATAAGAGGAACACCGATTGAAGTATGTGGAAATCGGTCTTTTCGCGTAATTTCGCATTCCCACGTGCCTCTGGCATTCCCGTACCGAAGCGTATCGCGCTGATTGCAGAATGCGTTCGGGATCCACTGGACTGGATTAAGTCGCGTGAAAGCACATACAGAGCGTCCGAAGCACGTAAAGATCGCTTCTTCCTCGTTTTTTTCTCCGGACTATTTATTACCTAGGCGCAAGTGGAGCTGGCAAAAGAATAAATCCGATTTTTCTTTTGGACGGAATAATAATAATAAGCGTGATAATGCTGAATAAATAGCGGGAAAGATTATCTCGAATGTTCTTTATTAAGAATGCAAGTCGACGATTCCAGCAAAAAGTTAAAAAGGAAACTAAAATAATCTCAACGTTCTTGTTATATTTTTTGTCATTGTTGATCTGTGATATTATTACATTTATTTCTCTTAATTATAACGATTTGCGGCTTTTCTTAAACAACAACAAAAAAGAAGAACAAAACACCTATATTAATTACATATAAAGTATAATATTCCACGATGGCGAACATTATCTAATGCTACATTGCTCAATTGCTCTCGTCTCATTTTCCAGCGACCGATCTTTCTATCCTTATCAAGTTACTGTCAATGTTTGAGCGACGTTAAGTTCAATTACGTATATTATATATCTCTATATGATTACATATTCAACGTGTCTTGAATGATCATCCGGCGGTTAATGTTTTAGAAAGTTCATAGATTTTTTTGCGCATGGATTTTGCGAATCGAAAGGCAGAATAATTATGGCGAGCAATATACATATACACGTATACAGCGCACCGAAAATCAATGTCCATATAATTTACAGCTTCTTCCCATGTACTCCTTATTTCAAGCGTACTGGATCGTCGATTCTTTATATATATATATATATATATATATATATATATATATATATATATATATATATATATATATATACAGCTCTCAACCAGTGCGTGCTACAATATTTGAGTTTTTAATCGACCAGGGAAGTATAATCTTTTTACCTTAAAGGCCTATGTGTGTGTGTGTGTGTAAATATGTATATACAGCAACATTGTTGTAGATTTTGTGTTTTCTTACCGAGATTCACCGCGCATGAGTGCTTCGTCAAATATTAACGTCCATGCAGATTCCTGATGCGGCAGTTATAACGCAAATCTACGGGCGTATATAACTTAGAAAATAATATAATAGATACGCGACAAACTCGCCGTAAATCCAGTCTTTACGAGTTTCTCCATATATATCTATGTGTGCCATATATATATATATATATATATATATACATATATATATGTATATACGCTTAAAGATTCAATATTTCGTCCTGGGAGGAGGAACAATGGCTTCTTGCCTCCTCGCTTTCTGTTTCTCATCGGAACGTCCTCGCCCGTCGGCTATTCCATAGAGTGTAATATATATATATATATAAATGTATGTATGTATGTATGTATGTATGTATGTATGTATGTATGTATGTATATAAAAGCCCATTCCGAGCCACCGCGTTCGTTTTGCGAAAACGTCGTAAAATCTGATATATTCCCCCGGGCTAAAAGTCGCCCACGCGGATTCTAATGGATTCGGAATGGCGCGCGGGCTCGTTGCGTCATTATTAATACGAAGGCGCGCAACGATGCGCACGGTGTAACGTCAGAGTAATTTTTCCGATTTACATAATGATGAAGGATAGGCGGCAAGGGCGGCTTAGACGAGAGAATTTCAGGGGAGCAATCGCTACGTTCGCGAATCGTTCTTTTTTTTTTTTTTTTTTTTGTTTCAGTATTGCGCGGGGCAGCCGGCGATGTATCTATTGCTTTAGGCGTGTCTCGAAGCTCCGCGCGAGGAGAGGTCATTGCATCTGGTCGACGGATTTCGTTCGGATTGAACGAGGTGCAGTATAGCTTCGATTAAGTTGGAAATAAGCTCGCGAAAGATTTCTGACTACGTCTCCCTTGTCTCTTACTTGAGTTGGGCGTACTAGGTTGTCTTAATACTGGACGATGCTACGAAGAGGATTTTCCCGAGTAAAATGGAAATAGAAGAGGGTGATAAATATCTAAGTAAGAACGTACATTATATATTTACCGATATCTTGGAAATGGGTGGGCATTAGGTCCAACTACTGCACGGTGCTTGTTTTGACGTAATCACATCTGGATCGCATCATTCGCTCAAATGTCGTCGTCACTATTTCCAAGATGCAAATCTGTGCAGTAATCAAATTCGCAGGCTGCTTACTTGAAAATCTTTGGTTTACATTTGTAATTTTCAGATATTAATATATATATATATATATATATATATATATATATATATATATATATATAATTCACCGTTATTTTTATAATTAGATCATTTGTAAAGTAGTTAATTCTATAACGTTCAAAATTTACTCCGACATATGCGATTACCCAAATTTTACAGAAACTGCCACTTTTTCACGCATCTATCTGCAATAATTCATTTGTATTTATCTGCTTTGTGATTATGTTCCTCCAATGCAGGCAAATTTAATCGAATTTAATAAATAATCAATCGATGAATTTCATGAATATTAGATAATAATTTAAAGCATGGTAATTACTGTGCTGCACAATTGAACGTAGTAATACATTATAATATCATTTTTAAACGTTTCAGTACGTTCCACTTGAGAGATTCTACTTGTTAATATACACACTTGACTACTTTCTCCATTCATATATATATATATATATATTCAAACAATGTTTATTCGTTTTAAGTGCATAATTATTTTCAATATGTAATTTATATCATTATGCTGTAAATAACAATCGATAACATCTATTAGAAAGAAAAAATCAGCCGATGCAATTCTGATGATTTAAATGTGTACAAAAAAAATCGTTTGTAGCACCAGGTGGTTAAAGGCGGTGTCAATCTAGTTATTTACTATTAACACCCAAAGCGATATAGGTTTTCCGCGATCCAACATATATATATATATATATATATATATATATATATATATATATATATATCGTTCTTTTTATTAATTATCGAGGTGATACACGTACAAGCCTCGGTCTAATTTAATTTATATTTCAGGTGATAGGCCAAACTTACGGTTTTGTAATAACAATCATACGCAAAACTATATATATATAGTTTCGCGATAATCTATGCCTCCACTTGTATTTCAAGCATTCCACCGGGGGATAATTTAGCTGGGTATCCTGGCATCGTATATATATATATATATATATATATATATATATATATATATATATATATGATAAAACGATATTCGGTCTTTATCTCGAATTCCCACGAGCGTCCATTTATTACATCACCATTTTCCCGTGCACCGCTGCGATTTTTCATTGATCTCGATGTACAAACGTTCGCGCCTTGTTTTCACGAATAAAGGAAAAAGACGAAAAGGATGCATTTATCTATATAAAATTCAAAACGCAGCCTCTCATCGGAATAAAGAAGTCGAGATCACATTTGTCACATTCAGCGTATTTATCAATCTCGGACTGATCTGTACGCGGAATTTTATAAGCGATGACTCTTGATTCTCTGTACTTTTTTGCAGGCTATTCTATATTGATTGTGAATATTTTTCTTTGCGTAAACTCGATTACATCGGTTGCTATCGGTAATTTCACACATAATGTAACTTTTTTACTCCGTGAAAAGAATAAACTAGGAAACGAACTGAATTTAAGATTCCTTTTGGAATCAGGATGTTACGACAAGGTCGTTGGATTATTAGATGATTATAACACAGTAACGTAATTCGATTTTACGAAGAGAAACTTTGTTTGTGACTTAACTATATGTAGACATAGGAATATTGCACGTATACGCATTATCCGATACGGTTCAATTACTATATATTTATACCCGCACGCGATTCTCCTGTATAGCATTCATACATCAAATGCCCACGCATCTTGCCCATACATAAACTGTACGCACGCAATTGACAATGCCATATAAAATCCCAGTACGTTGCGTGTTTCCATTCGACAATCGGTCCATATTATATATTGTTAGACCGATCGTGCAGCAATTATATATATATATATATATATATATATATATATATATATATATATATATATGTGCTACTGGTTTAATGCGCCAAATTGGCTGCCGATGACGCATACTACAGTCGCACACCGACGCACTAATCTAGAAAGTTTTATGCACATCGCATTCACGCGCGTGAAAGCTCCGCATAATAAACGGCCCCGTAATAAGCGTTCTCGCTAATGCGTTTCGAGCGCTAATTCAGCCGTTATCTAAATATCGAATTTATACTGGCCCCGCCATAGTATAATCGGGAGCTGATAAATATTACACGCTATCACACCCACCCATATATATATATATATATATATATATATATATATATATATATATATATATATAGAATAACGCCGCGTTTCAACTGATCATAAATATCTACATATGCGCGGTGCTGTACATTTGTGCATTTGTAATGTACATTTGTGCTCGTGTACTGGTGCGTGTGCGCACCCGCGTTTCGACTATATATATATATATATATATATATATATATATATATATATATATATAAACTATACGTGAAAAACATTGAAAACAGTGCAAATACGAGTGATTATTGTAAGGCCTCCCTTCAGTGACATTTTAACAAAACTTCATCTACACGATGTTTCGCGATATTATTTTAGAGTATAATTCCCTTATATGAGGAAAAATCCCGCCAGGTACGATATTATTATCAAATTTTGATATGGATACATACGAGTATCCAAAACTAGAATTGCATACTTGCACGACTTATGGATAAACATTACTCAGTTACACATTTTAAGAATATTCTTTAGGATATTTGAAGTCAGCATTAGCGTTCAATACATATACTGCGCGGTGATGAAGCAGTCTGTGCGCAACATCATAGAATTCTTTTCGAATCTCGCAATTCGACAGAATGGAATTTAAGTTTATGCGAGAGCGGCAGGGAAAGAAGGAAACGCTAATGCGAAGAACGCAACAGACAGTCGTTTTCAGAATCGGTTCTCATGATTCAATATGGACTTCTATATTATGAGTACGAGTTAGATCACGCGCATACGTGTCCTTTTACATTACGCACAGTCTTACTACTGTCTAATACTTTTCTTTATTCTACCAGTTTGACTTGAACATATGTTTATATAGGTATCGGGCAAGGAAGAATTGACTGTGGACAGTTTCGGATTTATAAAAATTCTTTCGTGACCCATTGTGAAATTTGCAAACATTTCTATAAAATACGAGGGTTCATTGTACAGTTAAGATAGATGAACGATCTTATCTGCATACTTCTAAGTTTGAAGTTTTTAAATCACAATTGTGAAATGGCAGTTTCACGGGTTATTCAAAATTTTGATCGTAGGTGATCTAAAACTTTCTATATTATGTCTGTTCAATAATCTATAGTTCTTTATAATCTATTAAATTTTATAGTATATTCAGTGAAAATCTCAATTACAAATCGTATTTGTACACATTTTGAAATACTGAGATTGTAAGTTTTTATTGTCACAATAGAAATAGTTTTAAGAAAAAATAATGTCTTCGACAATTTTATTAAAAACATATACCTATACGTATGACTACAAGTTAGTATAGATATTTGTGCTACATACCACTTGGGCGTCCAAGAAAGTTATCTGCTGCATATTTAGTAAACTGTTTAATTATTTGACAAGAATACTATAGATGAGAAAAGCACTTATAAGCGACTGATTGAAACCGCAGCATGATAAGGTTATCATATTACATTATATCTACAACCGCTTATTCTCCCGAGTACCATTACGATGAAGTCGTGTCTCAAATTCTCAAAGTCCATATTAGTAAAGGTACAATTGTCCCATCATAAGCTAGCTATAAAAGAGTCATAACATAAATAAAAACCCATTTTTTTACTTAAAACATAATTACTATATGGTTAATTAATAAGTGCTTTTCGCATAATATCCAATTTTCAGTTTGGTTAGAGCGATCAAATTATCAAGTTCGGCCTTACTCGACGAGAAACTGGATTTCTTAATCATTATGGCACTTGCAGACTCATAAGGTTATTCCGCAAAACGGTAATTAATAAATTCATGTTATTTCCACATAAATCAATTTAAATGCGCGTGATAATTGATCCCTTCCCTTCACCCATCCATCATTCACAGGATATAGCCTGGAAGTCTTTGTTCTTCCTTGTGGGTTTTACGTCTCTCCACTCACCAGTAGCAATAGCCAGGAGGCATCACCATTCATTAGTTCTAGTTAAATGATTGATAAACCGGTTGGTGGCACCCATTCGCGTGAAAATCCTAAAGCTAACGCAGTGTAAAGCAGGTAATCGTGAGAGGACTGTCTTCCACAATGGGAAAGATATCCCACCAGTCAGCGATATAGCTCACTAGCCAAGTCGACAGTGATATTAAGACTTTTTTAAAAGAGAGCATCTGGCATATATTTATTGAAACTGTTCTATTATAACTAATTCTTTTAGCCTGTATTTAAAAATTTTGCACTTTCATATCACTTCATAAGAAATACATGTTACATACAATACTGATATATATTGTAACGATAACGATATTCTTATTGCATCTGCAAAACGTTAAAAATCATTTAACTACCATTCAAATGTCTAAAATAAAAATACCTGTACGAGACTAAATATAAAGCTTAAAACTAGAAAAAATAAGTTTTCTTCATCATTGTCACTTATTACGAATTTAATTTTCCATTGAGGAACGAACTCTGGAACCTCACATTGAGTAAAATTCCTCGATCATAGCTTACCTCCTTGAATTATATTTTACAGAAAATCAAAAGAATGATCAAATTCTGTTCAAAAATATGCCGTAATCTAATTAACGAACACGTGTATAGCACTGCACCACGGCATCTATATAAGAATATATATGGCAAGGGCATCGTTCCAATCTTCATTAGCTTACTTTTCAGTCTTTAATGCGTCGGCGTCTATCTCTTCCCTTCTATTAAGCTGTGCAAGCCTACACACGCTCGTGAGCACCGCGATATATATATACACTACGATTGGCGCACAATAATTTTTCAGGCTTAATGCACGCAGGTGCGGCGCCTAACAGCGGCACGATCGGCATACAGCAGTATAAGCAGCTTCCGCGTAAGCATCCAGGCATTATGGATACGCTATAAACGCAGAGGAAGCAATAATAATCCTCGAATTTTTCTCTCGGTCTCTCTTTCCCTACCCATATAATATGTTCCACATACCTTGGCGGGGCGAGGGAACAACGAGATAGACGAGCGCGTAATTACACTATCTTCTTCACTTTTTGTCAAGCTTTGTAAATTCATTTTCGTTACTTAGCCAAGCTCGATGTTATTATTATTATTATTATTATTATTATTATTATTATTATTATTAATTATTATTAATTATTATTATTCATACTTGCTACCACGCCGATGCCACTACTGCTACTTCGCTTGCGCGCTCTTTTATCTTGCTCTTCCTTTTCCGGACTATCTGCAATCCTCTCGTCTCCGGGAACGCGAATCGCACGCGCGCGCGTATGTATGTATGCGGATTCGTTTTTTTTTGCTCGTCGTTCCTCGATGAATCGATAAGGGGCGGGCACGGTTAGGGGACGCGACTCTTCTTGATTTAACGACGGGGTGGTGGGGGTGGCAACGACGTTATCAGACGTGGATCTCGAGCAGCACCACTTTAATACCCGTTTGTGTATATATATATATATATATATATATATATATATATATATATATATATATATGCATATACGCATACAAACATACAAGTTGATGCATATTTATAATCGATCGGACTTGGTAATTAAAGCGCGCGCTGATGCCCGGATATTTTAGGGTGTCAATTTGTCAAGTCTAATCTAATATTGAGTCCGAGATGCGGTAGGACGGTCTGTATAAGATTTTTTTTTATCATCGTCTCACCTGTTGTCGAGTTTACAACAGGGGGTTCGAGTTGGCGAATGAACAAATTAATCTGCGAGATATATCCGATTTGATTCGCACATGTCACAGGACGTTTGCAATGCTATTATCTACATATAATTGCTGGGATGAAAAATATATTCTGCTGGAGACTGTCTATAGTTCCATTAAAATAATTGAGAGGATCTTCTTTGAAAACTTTGTATATGTTTGTTGTTTTTATTTGCAGCAAATTGTTTTGTTTTTTTTTTTTCAGGAACGATAAAAACTTGCTTAGTATTGCAATGCAAGGAATATTTACATTATTTTTCTGTACGGAGTGTTAATTGTCATGTAAAATAAATAATGTAATATTCGGTATATGATCGCAAAAAAAGTCTACAATAGTGACGATGGAAAATAGAGTCTCGCCCTAATGATGCAATAAATAAATGCAATAAGGCCTTTAGAATTACCGTTTCAAATTTTCTAACAGTATTAGAAGTAGGAACACAGTTAGCTGATTGAATTTTCCAATGACTGCTGAGAAGGAACGAAAAAAAGGAAGCAAATCATAGTTCAACAAGACACGCGTTACCTTTGCTCAATTGTTCATTATTAGATTTTCATTAATGCAAAAACTCGCGCTCGTGCGCGCAAAAACATTTACAAGCCGAAAAAGAACAACGAAAGAAGCTGACAATTCTTGGTCCCAGACAGCAAATACAAGAGCTCGTTTCTCGTTTCCGCTGGGCGTGAAAACTCCGAGGCTGCGTAACATATGATATATATATATATATATATATATATATATATATATATATATATATATATATATAGATATAGATACGATGAAGAGACGAGTCGCTCGCGACTTCCGATTGTTGAGAATTATATATCTTTTGCGAGGAGGAGGCGGGGGTGGACAGACGCAAGCGCGCTCGACCTCCGTAGTTGACTCATAGACGTAACTACTGCCTGCTTGACTGACGACCTCTCTCTCTCTCTCTTTCTCTTGCTCGCTCTCTCTTTTCATATAGCTTTGTTTTGTTAGTCATTACGTTCGACTTATGCATCCGTCTACTATCTCCTTTTGCGTATTATAAGCGCTGGATACATTTGCTTAATTAAGCCTTTACTTGTGGCTTTTAATTACCAGTAGATTATTTCATTAGAAATTCTTTTAATAAAAAAAAACGGTGCACGCATTTCGTGCGAGAGTTAAGACCGGTGGCATTTATTATAATAGTTGCATTGAAATTAAGATTTTTTTTCTTTTCCTATAATATCGTTTTGATTTTCCTTTATATATATATCTCTTCTGCAATAGATATGTGTCGAGGTATGTGCTAAATTACATACAAACATGAACTAGAAATGATTCATGATTTCATTCATCTTCCATAGCACACCGATAAAGAAAGTATTAATATCATTTAAAGATAAGCATGTATATAATATACGAGGTGTGTTCAAAAAGTAACGAGAATTTTGAAATTTCGTGGGTCTGGAAAGTCCGTCTGTATAAATTTTTTTTATTATGTTGGTACACATGCCCCTGAAGTACGATAAAATTTTCAGCAATATTCATTGCTTAATTTTTAAGTGGCATCCGCTAATGCTAGACGTGATTTTTCGAACTCAGCGATTTTCGTTTGTGAAAAAAAATGGAACAAAGGATTTGTATTCTATTTTGCGTAAAAGATGAAATAAAGTGTTGTGAAGTTTGTAAAATGTTAACAAAGGCATATGGTGAGTCTGCTATGAGTAAAGCAAGGACTTATAAGTGGTATAAGCGTTTCCAAGATGACCGCGAAGATGACGAACGACCCGGACGCCCAAGGCACATCAACAACCAATGAAAACGTGAAAAAAGTGAAAAAAATGCTCATGTCATGGAATTTTTTCGGATATTTTGGATATGAAACGTAGTGGCAGTAAAATTTGTTCCAAAATTGTTGAATTTCGAACAAAAATAGCGGTGATTGGAAGTTGCTCAGGAGAAAACGTGTTATAACAGGTGACGAAACATGGGTTTACGGATATGATGTCGCAACTAAGGCTCAGTCGTCTTAAGTGGACGCATTTTGGATCGCCAAGACCTGAAAAAGGCTCGACAAGTGCGGTCAAATGTGAAGGTTATGCTCACTGTGTTCTTCGATTTTAATGGCATAGTGCATCATGAATTTTTGCCAGAAGGTCAAATGGTCAATAAGGAGTACTACCTACAAGTTCAACGCCGTTTGCGTGAACCCAAAAAAACGAATCCAACAAAAATGTTCAGATTTGTGGCAAAACAATTTATGGCTTTTGCACCACGATAATGCACATGATCACATTTAATTGCTTGTTAGTGAATTTTTGGCCAAAAACAAAACTTTAACGATGCCTCAGCCTCCATATTCGCCAGGATGGCTCCATGTGACTTTTTTCTTTTCCTGTTTTACAAGCATAAATGGCATTAAAAGCGAATCGCTGAAAGAGCTAAAAGCTATTACAAAGATCGAGTTTCAAAAGTGTTTCGAGGATTGGAAAAAGCGTTGGCACAAGTGCATTATATCCGAGGGGAATTACTTTGAAGGGCACAAAATAGGTATCGATGAATAAATAAATATGTTTTTCACAAAACGAAAATTATTAACTATATTTTTTGTACTCACCTCGTATATATATATATATATATATATATATATATATATATATATGTCAGGTATGG
This sequence comes from Sycobia sp. Sy_11, assembly GCA_018907035.1. Lineage (NCBI taxonomy): Eukaryota > Metazoa > Arthropoda > Insecta > Hymenoptera > Epichrysomallidae > Sycobia > Sycobia sp. Sy_11. The sequence goes on from JACCIC010000104.1 coordinate 1,050,622, forward strand.
TATTTCAAATTCGATTAAAAGTTGTCGATTCGGTTATCGTGCAATTATGATGCAAAAGTTCAAGAATGCATAGTGGATGTTCGGCGGCAGCAGCTCTTTTTTAATTTTTTTTTTTTTTTTTTTATTTTCTTTATTTTGAGTCGCATCCCCCATCACGGGTATTAGCGATTAATATTTTTTAATTTTTAATTCTTTCTTAATTGTAATTAACCATATAGCAATTCTTGTATGGAAAAATAGATGATTTTTATATATAATATTAATATTTTCCTATAGTCCTTTGAGGTATCTTAAAAAATAATTATTATAATATTTATTTAAAATATGATATAATTATCCAAAAAACAACACAAAAAATGATATAGATTATCCAGAACAGTGTTTTACAAATATCAAGGTAGGATGAGATTTTGTAAAATATTGTCGTTGTATCGGAAAAATATTGTCTTGGTCTTGATATTTTCTTGATGTTGACAAGAAAGTATTGGTTTTAATTTTGAAAATTAGGTAACCACTTATTAAAACAGTATATAAATAATCGAAAGACAAAGAGCATATTTTAATGGATAAAATAGTTTATCATGCCCAGACAATTGTAATGAAATAAAAAAATTATAAAATATATGAAAAATTACATAAAATAAAAAATATAAAAATAATTGCATTATATTAAACTGCTACACGTATCGGTTTTTCATTATTGTACATCTGTTCCTTTAAAAATACAGACGTCGAGTCCAAAAATGAACAAAACTAAACTAGACCTAACTGACATTTGGACTTGTCCTTATAAATCTCTTTTATTTTTAAGATTGAAGTTGAGACAATACTTACGATAAAAAATCTAATAAAATAATGAGAAACAGAAATTCATTTTCATTTACGGCACAGGTACCAATAATATATACGATTTTATAAACAATTTTAGATATATTTATTAAATAATTATGATGCTATCGTAGCCTTTTTATTTTACATTCTATTCTATATATATATATATATATATATATATATATATATATATATATATATATATATAAACTTTTTAAAACGGTCTTGTCTCGGTATGGAATTCCGATACGAGAGACTGCTTTTCTGTAATGGTGAATCCCTAATTGAGATTATTATTAATCATATATCTTTATTCGACAGTATAGTTTACTATTATTCATTGGCAATCATAGTTCGTCAACTAGTTTTTGGATAATAGTATAAAAAAAACTGCTTCAGTAAAAAATTAAACTATAACTGAATGTCGTCGGTTAAATACGAAGTAGCATCATTATGATCATCTCGCTCTTTTTTTTGTTACAAAGAAAACAATGCTACTTTATGGGATCGCCCAGATTCTTCCCCTTCGTTCTAGGAAACTACAAATGTATATATATATATATATATATATATATATATATATATATATATATATAACAATAGACGTATATAGGCATAGGAACCAATTATCGCGTTATATGCATGTGCACGCTGGACTCGCCATCAACAGAACTGTTTAATTGTTGACATTGTCATATACCCGAGCGAACAGTGCCGTGGGATACCGGATTTTCGCGCCAACGATCGCGCTTTCGGTTTTCTTACTAAACATAAAATGTGTATATATGCATATATGTACATTATATATATATATATATATATATATATATATATATATATATATATATATATACATTCACTTTGGCGTACACCAGTACATTACCGTAACTTGTGCGCGAAAGAGTTGTGCGTAGGCAGTCCGTTTCGCCCACTAAGTCCGCGTTTTTAATTAGAACGTGAACGCCCGTCAATCGAAATTTGCTTCGATATCGCGATAAAATAGAAGCGCGTTGGGAGGCGGGGCGTGAGTTAAAAGTCGGTTAAAAGGGTTTTTTTCTTTCTTTCTAAACCAAGAAGAAACATAATCAAACTTTTCTGTCGCGTTCTTTTATTTAATCACGTTGGATTGTTTGTTAATAACAATATTAATTTTGTTCTATATCTTCCCTCTTAACCTCCAACTTTTACAATCAATGGCATTATCGTAATTTCAGAATAAAATTACGTAAAGGTTCGGATATTGGGCGCTCGCACGAACGCTCGGGACCCCGAGCTCGGCTGCACTTCTGCCAAAGGCGCGAAAGGGGGGAGGGGGTCACTGCGGCCACGGGAAAACGATCGTAGATCCGCGCCTTGGCGCAACTCTCGATCATTCAAAATGACTTCTTGACGAAATTTACACGTACGCCACGAGGTTTTGCATTTAAATTCGCTCGGCACGCTGAAAATTACCGTGGAAAAGAGACGAGATCTGTCGCGTGGGCGAGAAAAATCTTAGGCGGAAGAGCTCGCTCGGATGTCGAAAATTTTTCATCGGACGCCCGTCGGTCGGACTCGTTCGGAAGTACGCGCGTCTACGTACGAAGAGTTAAAAATTTTTCGATTCGTTCCAATAATTAGTGTTTTCACAATTGCTCGCGCGCGCGACACACACACACACACACACACGCACACAGGCGGTAATGGATTTCTTTATCGTTTACAAAATTGTATAGAACTGCTCTTGTAATATACACCGGTATAGAAACGTATGCTAAGAACGTGTCGGTATAACGATTAATTAAGCTGCAGTTTCGGTCACGCAATTGTTTTTCGATATTCCTTCTCCGTTCGGATTCCGGCTGCTTCCGGTTATTATGATGATGCACGTGCGCTCCGATTACATTTAAAAGCTTTAATTGTTCATCTATTCCCCATTGATATTGTTTGCGTCGAGAAATACCGGGGTGTACGAGGCTAAATACGTATTCTGCAAACATCACTACATCATTTTTTTTATTTTACACACGCTAATCCAAATGGAGATATATTAATCTGACGATTCGACTGTATCTCTCTTATCGGCATCTTCACTGCTGTCTCCCCCTCTTGTACATGAATGCATTATATTGCCATTCGCCGTCGTATTACGGGTTCGCGACGAGCGCAGCGTCATCGCTAGCTGCGAAGCCGCGCTATCAAGAGTCCTCTGTTTCTCTCCTCCGTCTTTATTATTTTCCTGCAGAGAATGAGAGAGAGAGAGAGAGAGAGAGAGAGAGAGAGAGAGAGAGAGAGAGAGAGAGAGAGAGAGAGAGAGAGATAGAGAAAGAGAGCTCTCGGGATTTTTCACTTCTTCCGCGTCTCTCGACACTTTCATATACTTTTATATACCTTATCGCGCAGTATTGCTTTGCCAATTTACGCGAAAAATTTAACAGCGGTCGCAGAGAGATATGAATCAAATTCGTTCGTCGCAAGTGCGCCACGTCGGCTATTTTCGCACTTCGTGCAAATACCGTCGGTATTAAAGTAGTGGCTGCATAGGGCTATCAGGTGTGATAGAAGAAGTTGCCCGGGTGGCAAGGGTGAGAAGAAAGACAGAGAGAGAGAGGGGGGGGATTAAATGCAGGAATTAGCTGAATTAGTCTCTGCAGCACGGATGAGATAAACTTTACCGCATGGTTTTTTGCCGAAAGAAATTCTGAAGAAAAGTATAATTTTTGCTTTATACCTTGTAATATTCTTTATTCATATTCAATATTCATATTTGCGATTTTGTGCGATTTTGTGCGATTTCGCATGATAACCATAGATAACAAAAAAATAACATGTATAATATATATAATACACTGATCAAATATACTATATTTTCAAAACGTTGAACGTGTAATTGTAAATCATAATATATGTACTGATATAATGTATTAAATTGACGTTAAATATTGACGTTAATTTTAAGTTTAAATATTAAGTGAAGCTGATTCATTAAATTGTGTTTAAGACATTATAGTTTTAATTTTAAGTTTCTAGAGAATACTTTGTAATAAATATTAGATTATATTACGTATAGGTATATAAGGTTCAGACGTTTTGATAAATTTTGAGAACTGTACTGCTTAAAATATATGTTCTAAAGAAAATTAAATGATATGGATTCTTTAAAAATGTATACAATTGACTCGGGTGCGAGATTACCTCGGACAAAAGCGGCTGCGAGATAAATAATTTCATGATTCGTTAAATGAAACGAAATTTTTATTTGTAAAGCAAAGGCAAGAAAAGAGAGATTTGAAATATTTAAATTTAAGAAAAATTCTATATTACGAAGCGACTATAAAAATAGAAGTCGATGAAAAAGGCGCCTAAAAATCGCGATCAGACTCTCGTTATAGGCCAAACTATGTGTACAAATAAGGTACACACTTGAACCGTGCCGTGACGGGAAAACCGAAGATTTTCTCGTAAAATAGCTTATATACGGTTTCACAAATAGGTGGCCGAATATTTGCTATTGAGAAAATCTTGAGGTTTTCAAAAGAGGTTAAATGGTTATGCTTCCTAAAAGCAGTGATCCGTGCTGTGACGGGAAATTCGGATATTTTCCTTGTAAGAAAGCTTTTCTACAGACCTATATTGAAATAGGTCGTATTCTGGCTTTCGGAAAATATCGAGAATTTCAAAATCAGGGGACGTGTACGGTTGGCCACCTCGGGCTCTCCGTCCGTCCGGCTGCGCGAAGAGTTTGGGCTGCGATCGGCGCGAGCGGGGCTTATCGCTTGTAATTGGACTGCTTTTCGAGGGGAGTGAAAAGTTTATAAAATAGCGCCATAAGAGCGTTTGAGTAATTGCTTTTCTGGTCTTTGCTACGATAGGCATAGTTTTGTATCCACTCCCTTTTTATATATTAAACTCTTATTACTCAAAAAAAAAAAAGCTGTATGAGAACGCGCTAAATTATTGTTTTCTGGTCTCAGCTCTATTGTTGGTTATAAATATATTTAAAATGAAATCAAAATTAAATGCATTGGAATGTTGCGAGCGGTTTATATAATTATACCTAATTATTAATGTATATAGTTATTAATTAATTTATCAATTATGTTATTAATTATTCATTTGTTCATTGCTAAATTTATAAACTATTGTATTAATTATTCATTTGTTGATTGCTATGGAGATGTTTCACTTATAAATAACAAAAAGAAAAAGATCGTAAAAAAACATCTCCATAGCAACCAAGGCGAATAAAACTGTTACTGAGAAGTATTGTATCGTTATCATATCGATATATGCTGTTAAAAAATCATTACATTAAATATATGATACATTTATCGTGACTTGACGTGTAATTGTAAATCATATATATGTTACTGATGAAGTATATGTATACGTTATCTATCTAACTTGCTGCAAAAATAGTTACATTTAGTTTTGAAGCCATGCCAGATCGGAAATTACTGAACATTTTTCCTTTCGGCAAAAGTTCATTTGGTAACATTTTTCCCAACCATTCTTGAATTAACTCAAATATCGGCAATTATTTAGCCACATATAGTGATATCCTTCATATTTCTTACTAATTTCAACCTGGTAATTAAATTGTGATCTACCAAGGTAGCTATAATGAAATAATTTATTTCTCTGCTTTCGATTACCCATAAGCTATTTATTTGCCTCAGGTGTAGGAGAAAACAAATTAAGTCGTGAGAATAATTTAAACAACGCAAGAGAAATAGAAGGAATAAGACGATATAATGCAAATAATATAATGTCTAAGTTTGCAAGGCATTGAGGTAATGTCATAGGGATGCGAATCTTATTCCTTTCATTCATTCTATACTCTCTCCATTCATCGGTTCAACTTTTTTTTCGCGCCTGAAATGGTCCGAGAAACGGAACGTAAGATAAATGGATTTTCGTGCATCGTCACTTCTGTATCGGATGTTTCCAGTTCCGCGGATTATCGTGGATTGTCACTTCTGCATGGTTATCGGCCAATTTCGTTCGTTATTTTTTAAGGCTGCGCGTTGGTCACCATCAAACCATCCAAATCTAAATATAATTTTTAAACATTTGCTTTTAAACATAGGGCATGTTTTTTCATTGTCACTGAAGAATTAGTTTTTGTACTCCTATAGATATTTATCGGTCTCGCAGTCTTTTCGTAAACTGTAACGGAAGGAGGGGGGGAGGCAGTCTAATCGATATCAAAATTATATAAGAGTTTATAAAGAGCCTGTAAGAGCGAGAAATATATTTAATAGCTTACTAGATATCGATCGACGATAATAGATTTTTTATTTTTTACATGTGTACGTAGAAGTACGAAGTGAAAAAAATCTTCACTGGCCAAAACGTCAAATAAACTTCGAAAAAAAACGATCACATCGTTCGTAATGAAATTATTACTTATTTAAAAAATCATTCGTACAAAGAATACAAAATCTTATTTATCGACGAGTATTTAACGGTGATTTTTTCCTTAACAATATGATTTTAATAATTAATGATATAAAAATAAGTTTATAGTAGCTGCATCAATGAATGATCCTCATCAAGTTTCCAAGAAATCTTTATAATCGTGTTGGCCACAATATTATATAATGTATACCATTCCATTATTGATTGTATTCTTTGTAATTGATTATAAAGCATATCTCTGTAAAGACCTCGTCTTCGCGAATAAAACGATATATATATATATATATATATATATATATATATATATATATACATACACACACACATACATACATATAATTTTTTTCCAATTGCAATGAAATTCCATCGGCGATTGAAAGTCCGCTCATTAGGTTGATCGGCCAGAAGTATAGATGGAGCCGGGCGGCGCGGTAAGGGGAGGGGGGAATTCAATTATACCTCACGAGAGCCGCGGTGGCGCGCGCGCGGATTCTCTAGGCGGATGCGAGAGTCGTCCCGATGGGCCAGCCGATGTCCGGTATTTGATACCCGCGTATTACATAAGTATACAGTATAATACGCGCGGCGCAGATACATATATATATATATATATATATATATATATATATATATACATAAATGCCGGTATATACACAGTGGCGCACGTGCTCGCGGGAAATTTGTGTGTACGTGTATAAAACACACGCTGCATAGCGTTATCGAAAGAGATAGAGAGAGAGACAGACAACAGCGCGCTGATCGCCGCGCGTACTACGCATCGCCTTCGGGATAGACGGGAGGGGGGGTGGAGCTCTCCCCCCCCCACCGCTCGCGAAATGTCTTCGACCTCCCGCGTGTACGGCGACGTAGGTCCGATCGCTCTTCGTCCTTGCATTCCGCCGACCCCTCCGTTTGAATTACCGACAGGTTACATAATTAATGCACAGTTACGTATACATACGCGCGCCGGGGTCCTCCGCCGCTCTTGCCTCCTCCCCGGCCGCGCTCGCGGAAGACGGATCGGCGCGGGGTCGGCGGTGGACGGGAGACGTATAGCGCGTGCGCGCCATAGCCAGGACGTGGAGCGGCGAAGGTGTGCGCGTATACGGGTATACGCGGATGGATGGGCGGATGGACGGATGGATGGAGAGGGAAAGAGGTAGATAGATGGATAGATGTGTGTTAATGGATAGAGAGTGAGAGAGAGAGAGAGAGAGAGAGAGAGAGAGAGAGAGAGAGAGAGAGAGAGAGAGAGAGAGAGTGAACGAGGGAGAGGGAGCACTTTGTCAGATCTAAGACGTTGCACCGCGGGCTGCTCGTCTCCTGGTCCCTTGTCCGGGGTTCCGCACACGCGAATACACTTGCGTACACTTGTAGCATAAATACACAATGCGGCGCGTTATGCTGCCGCATAAATTCTGCTCTCCCTCCCTCTATTCTTGAATCGAGCACTCCTCTCTTCTTTATCTTATTACTATGCCCTGAATAGCTGCTCCGACAAGCGAATTGTTCGCATAACGAGGCTTTTTTTTTTTTTTTTTTAAATTAATTAGTTAATATGGTCACCGATGAAGTTGGCAAGGTGCAGGGTATAATTATCGAATCGGCAATCTTTACCAACTCAGGGCTGGTAAGTGAATATAAGTATTCCTTACGTTATATACGAAATTATGGATTTAATCAGTATTAACGACAGTCGCAATATTCGGTAATATTAAACAAATCTATGTAAAAGTTTTTTTTTAATCTTATTTAACGTCGCTCTATTTATGTTTCGAAATACCGGTGCTAATCAGCGACGGAGGTCTACGATGTGTTTGTAAACAAAGCAGCTGTAAATTATTACAGCGGTGACTGTGTCAATCGGTCGAGATCGGGATTTGAACTCGGATCATCAAGTTACTACTAGTCCTTCGCTCTAGCGATCGAGCCATCGTAGGCCTCGTGTAAAAGTTTTTAATAACAATGGCTAATAAAAACGGGTCTATAGTAATAACAAAAATATGCCTATTTATTAATATAATTTATATAGGTTTATTTTAAAATAATTAGTGACTGACATGAAAAAAAAAACATTATTAAAGAATCCAATAAATAGTAAGATTAGTATTTTTAAGTTTTCTATATTTTCCTGCAATTTTTCCGACAAAGAAAAATTTTTCTAAATTATAGTACACTTCGGATTCAACAGCAAAAAGTTAACTCGCAACTGAACCAAGATCAATTGAGATTGTCAGTGTAATTGTGAGCGTAGCGTTGTTTTTAATTTGCTAAATTATTCGTTATATCTATCATTTTTTACCTACGCGATAAAAAGTTGGCAAACGTTTGCTGACAATAATTGAAAAGTGCTGAATGAGGTACTTAAAGGTTATTTTTATTACAATGTACACTTCAAAATACATTTCTTATTCCAAATTTTCAAAATTCATTTGAATGCTGTTACCTATAAATAATGTCCTTGTAAGCAATTAGGTAATAGGTATCTACCTCTGTACATTTCAATTTTCCACTGCATTAGCACGATCTAGTATATCATAATTGCATTAAAATCTTTTTTAATATAATCATATAGTTCATTAAATGAACATTTTTTTAACAGATTCCATAAACTTAAACATTTTATATATAATCTTATTCTATTAATAAATTGTTGCATTTCACTAAAATCTAATTCTAGTCTGATTTTCTGTTGCAGGTGAGTCAGCGTCTGGTTAGAGAAATGCAAATCTGCTTATAGAAATTCTAGTAAGTTCTACTATTACTTCAGTACTTGAGAATCATCTGTAATATTGAAACGAAGTCGACTATATGCCTCATTAGTAAGTTGAAAATGAACTGACCGTACAGAAGGAAATGAGCAGGATTTTATTTCATAATTTCGTAGGCAAAAAACCAACTCAATATATACTTACCCTTTGACTTTTCGAAATAACTCGTCTTAGCCCATCACATATATCTGCCGAAATATATCAGTTAATGTATTCAGTTCATTTAAAACAATCAGTTAATTAATATACGATCTTTCATTGACATTCTAATCCCTTTAATACTTTAATTCGAATATTATTATCAATTAGCATTTCCATTGATAGATTATTTCGTCTGCTTTATACATGTATCCGAGAAATTATTCACTGACTATAATTACATGAACCATATAGGAGAATTTGGATTAACTTTGAATGATTTATTATCAAGCTGATATCGCTGAATGTTGATGTAAAATTATTTTAATGATTGTTTTTAGTAATAATGAAAATTCAATAATCATTATTTTTAAGAATTATATAGGTGATCCCCTGCACTCAGCAAGGATTTTCATTAATTCTATTGTAAAATCATTTTACCACACTTCATTTTTGTAATTATACAACGTAAATAACAACGAATATGATAGAAAAGTCAATCGTGGAATTGAAGATGGATATGTTTGTAGTCTTTAGAGACTTCTTCCGCCAATAAGTTGTTGAATAAAGGATGTATCCAAACATTCCCAATAATTGATCGATTCGTGGGAGTTCGTCAAAATAAAATAAAAAATTATTCGCCAAGTAAATTAAAATATTTAATAATAAAAAAAAAAAATATTTTGCAAGATATTTAGTAGATTCGGGCGTATATAAAAAAATAGAGAATCGAAACAGGCAAAAGAAACAAAAACCGTTTAGTTGCTTTAATGACTTGAAATTAAATAGCCTACAAGGGACAGTAAATAGCCTTTGTAACTCGCTGGATACGCAGATCGTATACGTGGATAATTTAATATTAACAATGCAACAAAAGCAACACGGATTCACAACTTTTTCTCCTTCTGCGGTGGGAAAAGAACTGATCGTTGCTTTTTTCTTTTCAAGCTAGAAATCATTGAAATTTTATATAAGGGTTTCGAAAACACGTCGCAAAAGCTATCGGAAATCTCGGAATTACAGTAAACGATTGTCCCTAAAGAGATTAGTGAAAAATCACCCTCGATTTCATCACATTCCCATCGTCGGTGTCCAAAAACCAAACGGTTTACTCTCCCGCGCTAACGATACATCTCGATTTCCGCACCTGTTCGCCGTTACAAGTAATTCAATCCAATGTCAACCTTTGAACCGAGCCGCACAGTGAGGCGACCTCGAATAAGTAACCCCCATCCCCACGCCCTGACACCGCGAAGTAGCATATCGCGATCGCAATAATTACCGGTAAATTGTCGAAATATTACGATACGATCGTCGGCGACTGACTCGGTGCGCGGATGGAAGACCAATGTGGAGGCGGTAGGAATTTCGCGTTTGTAAACATTAAAGAATGCTGCGGAAGTGATGTATACATATATATATATATATATATATATATATATATATATATATATATATATATATGTGTGTAGACGTTTTAGCTCACGAATTACTAATATATAGCGTACCGCTAAACACCCCCCCCCCCGCTTTTCACCCGCGCACCGCAGCGCGGCCGCACCGCGATAATCACCTCCATCCCTGCTAAAAATCTGTCGCGATGGTCTGCGTATGTATGGAGCGCGTATCCGTATTTGGCATATTATCGACCGTTACGTAGCTTTGTAAAACGAATATTACCTTTTGAAGCGGTTGGAGCGCGCGCTCACGGGTAAATGGGTCGCGACAAAATCCGGTATTTAGAGCCGTCGTACGCGGGGTTATTGACAATTATTCCTTTTTGAACCTCTTGTCCCCTCCCCCTCTCTCTCTCTCTCTCTCTCTCTCTCTTCCTCTCTGTTCCGTCAACTCCTTCGTTTGGAGGTCAAGTCAATTTTTACGTTCGCCAATGATAATTGGTGGAATAGAATTTTTACTATCGCCCGCAGACAGTTGCGTATTTAGTAGAGTTATACTACTCCAGGATTTAATTATGAATTATTTGCTTTTTTTGTTGTCGGACACACTTTATGGAATTGGAGATTTTTTTTATTGCCGTATCCTGTACTAGATAGCCTAGCTTTAAATAATAGCTTGAGAATAATTGTTATGGACCCAAATACATACTGTTCAAATAATTTAAGTTGAAACTAAATGAATATGAATAAGTGCATATATATATATATATATATATATATATATATATATATATATATATAAGTATTGGCAAGTATGTTTGTGAACGGCCAATGATGATGCTTATTAACCCTAATCATCGAAAATAAGAATCTTTGACATGCTTGAAACCACTTTTCAAGGATCTTGAGAATGTTGAAAAGGTGTAATTATATATATATATATATATATATATATATATATATATATATATATATATTAATGTGGAAAATTGTAAATATTCACAAACATTAATGTATTAAAAATTTATTGAATTATTCAAACAGTTGTTCAGTTTTCGAGTATTGTGACTTGTCAATAGATATCTCCAAGCAGTAGAAATTAATTGGTGGGACCTTTTCGAAATACCAAGAACGATTTTTCGACATATAGGTTATACGACCGGTAAAATACATCTAAACCCATATGTAGTTCGTCGAGTCGTCGTTACGTGGCTCTCTAACCGCATACATGATTCTTGTCTGACAAAACCAGCCTATACCCCCCTTTGGCATGGAGCTTGGTAAACTTGACAGTATTTTACAGTTAAATTTTCCTCCAAATTTGCGTGAATCGAGCATAGACCTTCTTGGTAAACATGTAGACTCACAGCTTCCTTGGTACTGGCCATACTATCTCTTGTCTTTCTTTTATTATAGTAATTGGTCAATTTATAAGAGATGCATAATTTTTCAAATCGTAGATCTGCTGAAGAGCAAAAACGTAATTCCTTAATGTATATTACTTGAATCATAAAATACGATAAAAAACATTAATGATCTCTTACTTACAGATCTGATTTAACAAAAAAAGAATTATTCTATTTCTCTTATTGAAATTGCAAAGATAGCTTTTCGTATATTTCAATTCCGGCAAAACATAAAATACGAAAAATTCCGGTGATGCATATGGACAGCTCGATCCTTCTTGCGGCATAATTGATACTTGACTCGGGTTGGCATCAGAATACACTTTCTTAAAATATAATCAGTCACAAGAAGAGACAATTCCATTTTGCAAGGAACACTTTGGTAGACTCCAGCGTATACTTTGTTGGCCATTTTACGAGGGACGAGGGAAACCTTGTTTTAAGCGAGAAACTTCGGCCAAACTTCCCGCGTTGGACTAAAAAAAACTAGTGAGAGAGGGAGAGAGAGAAAGAGAGAGAGAGAGAGAGAGAGAGAGAGAGAGAGAGAGAGAGAGAGAGAGAGAGAGAGATAATTTACAGAAATGGTAAGAAGTCAGGAGGACTAAGGTAATAAGTATTCAAAGACTAATATTCTTGCTATTGAAATGAGAGGGCTGGCCTGTTTTCGAAAAATGAAAGCATAATTAAAATTAATGGTCAGAAAGAGAAGAAAAGTCGTCAATTACAATATTTAACGTTAACGACCAACGATAAAAAGGAATCGTCTAATTTACATCTGCATTTCCTAGTAAAATCCAAACGAGAATTTCACTAAATCAGCAATGCGAACATACTTGTCGAACAGATAGTGCGTATAGATTCATTGCCTGTGAACGTCTCAATTGCCAATCATCCCCGGAATTCTAACTGATACCAATAGAAAATCCGCGCAGTGTGCAGATTGGCACCCGATGAATCCATCAGCAAGTGTGCAATGAATAAATTCCACAACAACAACAAAGGAGAAGAAATGTTTAATATTCCAGACTTTTTATTCGGGCAAAGATCTGTAAATCGTTCGCATTAGTAACGGACTTATGTCCCATCGACATATTCGATTATTTGATTGTACCACGACAAATCAAGGGCGAAGAAAAACAAACGAACGCTTTGCATTCGCTCTCGAAATACCGTTATATGATTTTCCGCTGATTTCGTTTTCTTGTCGACCGATCTAAATATTTACTGCAACTCAAGACCCAGAAGAAATTCACAGCCGAACGCGAGCAGTTCCATCGAAAGGGAACGAAATCCCAGGAGAGATTAATTCCCTCGGACTCAATGCTGGTCCTGATGCGCGCAAAGATTCTCTCCGTCGAGGATGGGAGAGGCAGGGGGTGAGGATGGCCGGTGGTTTGCCGCGAAAACTACTATACGTATACGTATACGTGTGTGTACGGCGGCAGAGGAACAAGTGAAAAGGGTGGGAGATAGAGAGAGAGGGACAGAGAGAGAGAGAGAGAGAGAGAGAGAGAGAGAGAGAGAGAGAGAGAGATAAAGGGAGCGAAGAGAGAATGAAGAAACGCGCGTAAGGAGGAAAACGTGCGCTCGCTCGCGTCTCCTTGCGGTACCGCTGCACAAGTCCTGAGGTATATTACCGTTACAGAGCGCGCGCTCCCCGTACGTGCCTCGGAGCCTCGGTTAGTTCGCCCCCCCCCCACTCCGCAACATCCTTCTTCGTCTCTCACTTCCCTAGAGTACCATCCGATTCATTTTGCTCTTGGCCTCCCTTCGTCATTCTCTCTCTCTCTCTCTCTCTCTCTCTCTCTCTCTCTTTTTCGCTCTCCCTTGCCTGCCCTCTGTTCTTCTCCCTCGCTCTACTCTTTCTTTGCGTTATTTACAATATGCCTATGATACGTAACAACGAGTATAAGTATCTATAGGGCTCGAATCAGTCGCAAAATTTGCTTCATATATACATGAGAATATATGTCGTTTTTCTAGTTTTCCGTTGCACTGTGATTATTTTGACGAATTTGACAAAAAGGTTTATTTTTACTATCTAAATCTTTTTGATTGATTTTTTTTAATTAAATGTGTATGTTATAAGACATAAAACAAATTCTTTTGTTTAAAACCCTTTTTAGTAATCTCAGCATGTTGTGTATTGGAGAAGAAATAAGATGTTCAAAAAAGATACTTGATGACTCACATGGTCGAAATAATATCTATTTAACATAAAAAATCATATAGAATAAAAACAAAAAAACATTTCAATTGATAAACATTTTTAAAAAAGCTTAGGATGAATATATCAATATTTTTGTATAAAATATTCGCGAGTGACTCGATAAGTTCTGCTACAACAAAATTGATCTTATACGGAGATATCCGATTTTCAAAGCTATACGTATTACAACACTCAGTATAAAATTTTTGTAATTCAACAAAATCCATTCCATTCTATATAACGTTTGGACGATTTGGAATCACGGACTCGTACAGGAAAGATAAATCTTCGGGGGATTGTATCAGATTTTGAGCTCGCCTCCCCCCCCCCCGCCCCGATGAAATTATGTTGTTCCTCGAGCGATTCGCCGAGCGGCATTCGTATCACAAAGAGAAATGGAACTCGTGCATTTGGTTTATTTATATTTCGTTGTTTTGGCGTCAGTAGCGAGAATATGATAGAAAGTAAGATAAGGGTGATAGAGCAATGAGAGAGCGGAAGACGAGGCGGGTCGGATAAGGAAGCGGTGAGTGGAGAGCTTTTTAATTTAAGCTTTTTAATTTAAGCTTTTTAATAAATTTTCATTACCTTAACGGATTTCAAGTATATCTCGGTTTAGCGATTACGCATCGGAAACTAGGGATATCGTAAAGCTGGTTAAATAACATTTTGATTACATGTTTTTAGTGCACTAGTTCGGACAGTATCCGTAAAGAATGCGATAAGTGCAATATTAAGTTTATATACATATACATTAGAAAAGTATAAGCGCGATTTCACGATTCATTATGTCTATACATTGTAATTAAAAGATAATTAGAATTTACGGGATTCGAGTAATACATTGAAAATGAATGTATAGTTTAGTTGTAGATGTAATTCGTGAATGGGATTAATCGTATTGTAAGAAGATACGAATTTTCCTCTCTTGTCCGAGCGTAATTGTGATTGTATTTCAGTAAATCTCTGAAGTTTTGTAAATTTCTGGTCTTCGACCAAATATGTATTTCATCGAATAACCAAATATGTAAGTTCTTTTATAAGCCATTAGTTTCAGTAAATTGACGATCACAACTACTTCGTCAAAATGAAAGAAAGTAGTTTTATCGTACAATCAAAAATCGCTGTAAAAATCCTAAAATTATCAGATCCTTTTGTAAAATTTCAATTTTATGCAATTTCTGAAACCAGTAGAATTACATTTTTGTCAAGGAAATGGATTTTAACATCTTAAACCGACAAATTTTTCCAATCAAGGTGCAGAGAATTTATTATTCATGACCGCTAATTCTACTATCCGTACTTAGTTTTATATTGATTTTCAATTTAACCATATTTTATTTTTTATATCACTCTATCTAAAAATTGCGAATTTTTAATTCATGATTGCACTCTAGCTCATTAATTTTTATTTTGATTTTTATTACTTGAACTATTTGAGTCAACAATAACGTAGCTTTCAATACCACGCCTTATTTTGGATTAATTAATTGATTAGAATGTTAATTTTCATTCTAATAAAATGATGAATTTAAGGAATGTTAATTTTTTCCCAAATAAACGTGTATACATTTAAAAACAAGATCTTTAAGAAAAAATCGTTTTTCTGCAGATCAAGATACAATGTTACAAGACCAAATGTTGAATACATTTTCTTCCATTCATGCCCGATGATTGTAATGAACTTGACCATAATTCTAATTGAAAATAATGCAAAAATATATCGATTACAAATATTTTCATTCAATTTTTATATAAATAACAATTATTTCGTTAAATATTATTTAGTTTTCAAATTCAGCTATTTTAAGTTATATTATTCTAAATATTTTAGTATTTATATTCACATAAAATCTTATTCTATAATAAAACAAAATTTATTTAATTTTGTTTTAAATATTAAAACTGCATTTTTTGCCATACAATTACTTTAATGCAATGTAAATTGAAATAAACAATTTCTCCAGTTGTTATAATATAATGCGGAATCACGAAGACATTGCGTCATTAATTAATTGATTGTCATAAAGTCGATAATTCTTGATCAATAAGAATTAATTGGATTAAATCGACTGGCTCATAAAAAAATTGCATAACATATCCCCAGAATTTAATATCAATATATTATAGTCCCTATATGGAATTAACAAATTTATTGCAATCGTTAGCTCTATTAATTAACTGCCCATTATTTATAAAAAAAATTCATGGACCGTTTAAGTGTATATATATATATATATATATATATATATATATATATATATATATACGTATTTAATTAAAATACATACGGCAACGGCAAGAGGAATAAAGAATCGCGAAGCACTTAATCGGCGTACCCCGCGTACGTGGGTGGATTATCATAGCATTTTCGATGTGTGCATGTATGAGTGTGTGTCGAAGAGAATCGCGAAAGTAAAAGTAAAAGGAAGCCGCGAGAAATTATCGCCGTATATATATATATATATATATATATATATATATATATATATATATATATATACACACACACACGTATAGCGAGCAATATTTACGAGTCAAACCGGGTCTCTCTCTCTCTCTTTCTCTTACTTTTCCATGGTGGAGACCTCCGCCCCCCCCCCCTCGCAGCTTCGTGCGCAAACCTTTTTTGCATCTCAGCGATGTAATGCACGGCAAAGAGTCGTTAATAAATTAAGCAAGCATTTAATTTGTTTGCGAATCGCTAGTCATATATATATATATATATATATATATATATATATATATATATATATATATATGTATAGGCCGTTAATTGTCACGACGTTTATAATATCAGCGGGAGAGGCACATTCGGGTGTATAAACACGAACAATGTCATCAGGTGTAGAACTTCTGCGTCGCCGTTTATGTATATATATTCTTTAAAATTTTAACTTTCCAAAATAAATTGTAATTGATCGAAATTTTTCTATTTGCATTTTGAACCAGACAGGTTGAGAAAAATTTTGTTTGATTTGTAAAAAGAACATTTTCAAAAATTAAGTTAGACTGCATAGACATCGAGTTAATAGTAATGAATTATATGTGTCAATAGTATCTTAAATGTTAAAAATGATGCATTTCTGCATAAAATAAAAATCGATGGTGGACCTCGTATCGTTTGAATAAACTTACCTGATTGATACGAGATTTTTTTTGTATAGCAATACCAGCTCGGGTGTTATGAGTGAAAACCTAGGTTGAAATAATTTTATAAAAAAGAATCTTCCGAACGGGAAAAAAACCAAACATACCTCAAAATGCCTTAATAAACCCTGGCCGCTCGGTAGAGTCTCTCGGTTTTGGAGACACAACGTTGACAGGTAATTTTCTTTTTCATTTCGGATTCAACGGTTGTATACGTAGGATTATATAGTATATATATATATATATATATATATATATATATATATATATATATATATATATATACGCTGAGCTATATAAATAGTAAGCGAGTGATAGTCAAATTAATGTCTACAAGACGCTTTGTAACTAAGCCATTTGTTATAAGAATTTAATATTGAGCACGATTAATTGTATGTGCAACCTTAAGCATATACGATAATAGAATATTCCATTCATATTTTACAACCGACTTACACTGGATTTTCATTTGATACACTGGATGAAATATTGAAAATTCTATATATGCAATCATTGCTGCGTTCTTTCTTTTTTCGCTTAATCAATTAAAGATAATAGTTTGCAGCGTAGTTGCTTTTTGGACGATGCAGCTTTCTCTATCGATTTCTCAATGAAACAGATAATTAATATGGGCCAGAATAAGTATCGAAATAAATACGATGCATGTAGTTAAATTTATATCTTAATTTTACGTATGATGATATTTATAAGCATTTTAATAACTTTTTGTATCTATTCCATTATTATGTTTTCTGAATAATTCATTTTATTTGCCAATGAAATTTTATGAAAGGTAAAGATAATATTCTCACCCGCTGTACTAATTCGTTTGCGAATATACACGCATGGGTTGAAAAATTTATCTTGTAATTTAATTAACATGATCATTAAATATATGGCCGAATGTATTACAAATACATTTCATAATTAATTCCATTTTATGGTTATTAAATAAAGTTTAGATAAATGAGTAAAAGTGCCAATGCGATAATGAATTCTTTGACTGACATTGTTATTCTAATGAAATTTGCGTCAATGCAATGCCATGAAATCTAATGAAATTACTTTTTTCAATTGAAAAAAAGTATAATTTAATATAGGCTTATGAAAAAGAAGCATTTATTTCCATATATTAAACATACCCCTTTTTCCGTGTTATCTACAGGGTGTAACAAATGTAGCAGACATCTTATAGTGAATAAGTTTTCAGGGATTTCTTATTCGAGAAATGTTTCAAACAAAAGTAGTAGGTTTCGGTTAATGAAATTCTATGATGAGCTAGCGTTTAATTCTATAATCAGTTTTCACGGTCATCTAATGGCCGATTTCACTTTTTAAAATGTTAGGTACTATATTTTAATTTTGGATTCAAATGGAGCTGAAAATTCAACATATATAGATAGTCGATATAACCTGTATGGTCCTCTAGATCTGCTAACTTTGTGAGTAACGGAATATTACCTATTTTATTCGTTGCCATAAGAAATTAAAAAAAGTAAGGTTGACCTTCTCGTGATCTAGTAGATCAAAAATATCTCACATGTAAGACACTATTCAAACATTGAATTTTTTACTCTTTTAAAGTTTGGATCACAAATAGGATTCTTATTGAAAAGACAAACGTTGACCTTTAAATTATCTTCGTAATTGACCAATTCTCGAATAATATGGCTTCCGCAACCTATGTATTCTTAGATACTGTTACTTTTGTTACATCTTGCAAATGAGAAGAAAAATACTTAAAGCGTACACGGGCTTATGTAAATAAATGCAACTTTTTCTTAAACTCATAATAAATTGTAGCGATTTGTAAACTTTATTAGAATAACAATAGTTAATCAATGGATTAATTATGAAAGAAAATTATGTTTGGATATATTTTCATACTTACGTCCGCTTCACCGCGAGCCTTCGTTAGCTTGACAATGCAGTTTTTGTGTTACTTCGTAATCTGTCAAGACTGCGCACGCGGTTCGCGCAACATTCTCTCTAGTGTCGCATAGTTATTTATTTATTTATGTATCAGAAAATACAATTCATCACTGAAGTTAAATTAGCATACATTCTGAACTGGTGATCCATCCAAAAGAGGTAATAGATTACCTGTACATTCGTTTGGTTCCTAACTATATATAAGCTTATTAAATTAGATTATGATTAAGATTATAATTATAAGCTTATAAAATATAACACGAAAAGTAAACATGATAAAATATATAAGATAAAGTATAAAATATAATTCGGATTGTTAACTATGGATCTATAAATATAACTGTAGCAGTTTTTAATATTCATTCTTTAAACTTTCTTTTTAATAATAATTTTATTTTCATTTATCATTTTTAATTCATTCGGTAACTTATGGTAATTTCTTATTGTAACAATTATACTACCTTTTTCACTAATAGTTTTGTGTCTTTTGTGCATAATTAAATTTTTATTTCTAGTAATGCTATTGGAATGCACATATTCGTATTGTAAAGCAGTATAATGATAAGTCAAGGATTTTAATAAAAATGTCTGATTTAAATAAAAAATCTGTGGTTGTATGTTAGTATTATAATTACTGTTTACGATTTTTAGAATTCTACTATGTACTTTTTGTAAAAAATTAAGCTTGGTAAGATAAGTCCCTCTCTAAGTTATTACGTAATATCATATGTAATGATGCTATGGAAAAATGTATGATAAAACCTTAAGAGATTTTTTTTATCCATGTACTGTTTTCAGTTCTTTGAATATGTAAATTAAATATTTGCTTTTATTTATTAAATATTCAATATGTATATTAGATTTCAGAGAAGAATCTAGGTAAATTCCTGAATACTTGAAGTTTTCCTAAATCATTCGCCGCTTTATTACTATAATTACCGAAAGCAATAAGTACCATTTTATTTTAACGGTAATTAATTTTTGTCTAAAAAATTTGTAATTGTTTTTAAGTCATGATTTATTCCAATTCGAACTTGTAGCCAAGTGTATTCAGTTAGTAATGCTATTAGTAAGGTGTCATCAGTGTAAGATAATATTGTTCTATTTTATATAGTAGTTAGTAATTCATTGATATATATATATTTAAAAAACACTAGTGGTCCAAGTATAGTACCGTGTGCCAATCCAGTTTTCGTATACAATAGTTTTTTTATTACAGAATTTACATTGCTTCGTATTTCAAAATTATTTAATTTTTCAATTAGTAGTTTATAATTTACTATATCGAAAGCTTTAGTAAAGACAAGAAAAATTACTAAAACTGATTGACTAAAAAATCGTATACTACTTGTCATCTCAAGTTTTCTGTACGATTTTCTTGAAAAAAAGTTTTTAAAATATCTATTTACGGTGAAATAAAAATGCCATGTTTAGGATAGAAACGTAATGTAAATTAAAAT
The DNA here is from genome assembly GCA_018907035.1 of Sycobia sp. Sy_11. NCBI lineage: Eukaryota > Metazoa > Arthropoda > Insecta > Hymenoptera > Epichrysomallidae > Sycobia > Sycobia sp. Sy_11. The sequence goes on from JACCIC010000104.1 coordinate 1,071,316, forward strand.
ATGTTTATTATAATTTTGTGTCAATGACCTTGAACTATATCGTAACGTCTTCGCATGTGTATTCGCTGTTTATCTCATATTTCTGTATCACAAAAATTATAAATTTCAAAACATGACGAAACTTTAAAAAAAATAGCTCCGTTAAATTCGCGACTTCAGTGTTCAGATTGGACATCGAATCTATTCAGCACCATAGTAGGATCTTTATTCAAAAATGTTCAAACATGCCATAATATTCTATGTTATGTCATTTTGCAATTATGCAGCTTCAAGGTAATAGTTGTTTTCGTCGCAAGGTCGTAAAATTGAATTGTACAAATCGTGTGTGAACTCAGACATACGTACGAGGACCGGCACAACCGATCCGAGTATCGTTACTGCGTTAGCACAGGACCTACAAGTTTTTTTTCGATTACATAGCCGTCAATTTCATTTTTACATCGACTGTTTTCGGGTTATTTTATTCACTCCACTGCGTGAGAATGTTTCTTTATTGCTTGTTTCTCTATACAGATTCTTTAATTTCACGCTCGGAAAACATTCCGTAAAAATGATAGCTATGATACCACAAAGTATTTGAGGAAAGTAAAAATTATATATAAGTTTTTGATGACGAATAGTTTTTTTTCTTTATGATGAAATTTTTTTTCAAGAACGCTAGGTATCCTATATATATATATATATATATATATATATATATATATATATATATATATATATATATATATATCAGCAAGTTGAATAATATATTGTATGACAAAGTTAAACCAGTTTTTTCTTGTCATCGATTTAATTAAACATTTAAAAATATCATATTTGGATTGTCTAAATATTTCTTCAATTTCAAAGATTTAAATGAAAACCTTACTATCAAAAACTGACAAAGTTTTTTTATTGTCTTTATTGATATTTTCTTCTTTTACAATTTTTGGTGTATTATGATAGAATAACACAGAATAATTGCACATGTCATGATCAAATACTTTACAATAATTTGTAAGCTCTGAATTATTTAGCTTTAATTGGGACCTTTAAATAAGTTTTTTTTGTACTAATATAGTGTTATCTATCTTGTCTAATAAAAATGAATAAATTTCAGCCTAGTAGGTAATTATTACCAATTAATATTAGTTCAACAGTCGCCCATAACCTCATTCTTTGCACCGCTTCGAACCGTAAGCACAGACAACGACGAGTTTCTGGAATATATAAGCGGGCATTTGCCGATATTCAATGGCCAGAACTGGATTGTACAAGGCTTTTGGCCCATCGACTCGAGCGGTCGAAATGTTACGAATTGTCGAACAATGACTGGAATTCAACCAACGTACAATCCGGAAAATTTGGACGATGACTACAAGGAGAATTTAAAATCTCACTGGCCCGTTCTGAGGACCAATGAATTGGACGAGAATCTTTGGGAGGCCGAGTTCAATAGGCATGGCTCCTGCTACTCGACTTCGCCCTTGCTCTACTTCAACGCTGCCCAGATACTGTTGCAGCGATATAACATAGGAAGATTACTTGGCGAATCTGTAAATAGGATATTTCCGGGCAAGAAGTATGAATTGGATAGCATTGTTAATTCGATAACAGAAGCTTTAAGAAAACGGATTTACTTGAGGTGTCTACAAGATCAGGTATTATAGAATGAATCATTTGGAATATCTCCAGATGGGGATCTTAATTCATATATCATGTACCTTATTTCAGTACACTGGGGAACAGCATCTTTTAGAAGTTCAGATATGCTTCGATGGCGATTACGAAGTAACGAACTGCTATTACTCCAGTATGCATGATTGTGACGTGAATAGGAAAATTAATTATCCTGGAAATCCAATAGATTAATTATAATTGTCTACAATATTTTGCGTTGTATAATTAAAACTATAGTATATTTAGGTATATTTCTACTTTTGTACAAAATTCATTTAAATTCATTTATTATTATTAATATTCGTATGTAATATAAAATATACACCAAGTCACCTTATGAATTACTTTACTACCTTTTGAATTATTTAATTTTTTATCATTAACCTTCGCTTATCTTCATATTATATCTTCAAATGGCTTGATTTATTGGCTGAGATATGACAACGCTGACGAAGACAATAAACGGCAATGACTTACGTTTTGAGTCAGAAATGTGAGATTTGTTAGAAAATGCACAAGATTAACATACAGGATTCAATTTATTTTATATTTTTGCCAGACTTAGGCAGTTTCAGGAAACAACATAAACCTGACGGTTTACCGATAACGAATCTGTGTCAATTTCTATGCATTTCAATAATAATATAATTTATTCATTCATGAATTCGAGCATGTTTTTCCAGCTATGGTTAACGTGATCGTTGGAGTTCGTATAAAGGAAATACTACGCCATTCCAGGATTTTATTGACAATGATTTAAAAATCACAAAGATCGTGCTTAGTTATTTTTGAACGTGACACCGAATTGTGACCTTGAAATTAACATTGAACCTCAATTTCCTTACTCGCGGTGTTTTACATATACGATGTCAGACAATTAAGTAATGCGGCCGATTTTATGTCTCGGCCTGTGGTAACACTGCGAACCTGTAACTTCTGCCATCGTTATAGTAGATTACTATTACTACCCTACCCTCTCGATTGAAATCTTCACGACCCTTGTACGATCAGTTCTTGATCAGCTGTTTAGTGTTTTGTAACAACGTACGAGTAGTACATGTCACGAAAATGGAACAGAGCTACTCGATTTTTGTATTTTCTCGCATTACTTAACTGTCTGACCTCGTATAATCCCGGATGAAAAATCGTTGCTTCCATTAAATAAAGGAGTAACGTTGACTTCGACATTACCATGATAATTAAGGTCAAGTCAATATCACCGTTGAATATATTGATTTGACTCCCATAAAACCTTCTTATGGAACCTTTTTGTCTGAGACAAATTCGTATACAGTAGCTTATATCCCGTTATACTTGCATTTTCCGAACACTTTGTGTATGTTTGAATGCTTTGTTTTTCAACTCATTATTGTTGAAATTAATAAAAGTTTTTTTTGTTGAAGAATAATTAAAACAACGTAAACCATATGACTTATTGATATTGGAAGTAGATATATATGTTCGGAATAAACTGTATAATTAAACGTAGAACGCGCGTTGGAAACGCAAATTGGAGCAATTGTAAATTCGGGATGCATCGGTCGCGGGGCGACACCGGTGGAAATCGGAGCGAACCGAAGAGATCGAAAGGATCTATATATGCGCGATCGAAAGCGTCGACCACGGAAAGGAAGAGCGACGGCGGGCGCGGATAAAGTATAAACAAGAGTGAAATGGACGAGGCAAGGTGAGAAAGGAGGATAAGAGGTGGATTCTGACTCCCTCTTCCGTTCGATCGATTCACGTTCCCTGTCTCGTCGGGCGTACCGCATGCGTTCGCCGCCCGCAAATCAAGGCTGCCCCCCCCCCCATTAACAGATGTCAGCTTTATTCTTGCTATATATATATAATATTTTTTGTTGTTGTTGCAAATTTTATGACTGCTTAGCAGTGGCTCTTTATATGTAAATTTTGTTTTATTCAAGAAAATTTCTTTTCTACATACTGGTGTTTTGATATTTTAAAGTTTTTATGCGATCCTCCTATAGAAAATCGTGATTTACGAAAGACATGCGTTGATTGTATAGGAAATAGAACTAGCTTTACACCTTCTCAATAATAATAATAGACTTATGAAATTATACAATATTATTAATTACATATTTATTGCACTTTCAGCCTTATTTAAAATTAGCCGAAAAAAAATCTTACCAGAAATAGAATTTTTCCTTTCGTTTAAAATCAAAAATATAATACAAAGGTGTTTCCTCTTTATTTCTACGCAGCCGTATATTTTCCTATTTCGTTCAAAATGTAAGAAAACTATATATAAGAAAATCTATGAACCATTGCTCGCTGAGTAGGAAAGGAGATAATTGGATTATTTTATTTATTTAGTACATTATGGTCTATAATAACACGAAAACACCCAAATAGGCTAGCCAGGTATTTTCTTTTTTATACATTTCATTAAACATTTGATTTTCTTGGATTAAAATATATTATTTGGAGAAATAATATATAGACATTGTTAGTACTATAGAAGAAATAATAATTTATTTTATACATAATATATTTATTATTGAAACCTTATTTATTATGTTATTCGATTAAGTATCTAATGTCTCATTAAATTAAATTCTCGTTGATTAAAATTTTTTGAAATCATAAATATTTTGCAAATATGAATTATTTTAATCAATTTCACCAACGACATTTTATCAATGATATATGTGAGCAGACACATCATAAGATGGTACATGCATAAGAATAACAGTTTGTTCAATTGTCCAATTAAAAGACGGAGGAAACAGACATTGTAAAACGCGCTAAATGAAAAAATACAGGACGCGAAAAATATACAAGCTTGCGCATCAATAATAACTGAAATTAACAATAGTACAAACGCGCATAAATAATATGCGGAGAACTGCGGGGCTATATATATATAATGACCGGCGGTTAATCCGCGGCTGGTAAAAGCGCGCATATATATAGACACATATATAGGTAGAAGTTGGGAGTTTTTCCATGGCATTTGCAAGCGCGCGCGCGCAATACTGTGGCGCTCGTTATGCTCGCGGTCCGCATATCTCCCGTAATTAAGCGGTCACCGTAAAATAGTACACTGAGTAAATAATACAGATGAAAAGAACAAAAAGGAGAAGGAGAATGAGACCAGAGGCGAAGAACGCCGGAATAATGGGAGAGAAAGAGAGGGGGGGAGGAGGTCCGGCTTGGAGCATCGTATCGGGGGAGCTTTGCTTTTGCTCAGGGCTATATTATTGTATAGCTCTCTTTGGTCTTGTATGCGTGTGCGTGTGCGTGTGCGCGCGTGTGTGTGTATGTGTAATAATATGTAATTCCAGCAAAATCAATACAATGAAACAATACGAGAAAAGGAGAAGGCTTACCAAATAATTCCTATACGCTAATGTCACTTTCCCTTCTACAGAACCGTTTTCATGTAAGAAGCCAGCTTTAATAATGTAATTAAGCGTATAAAATGTCAAGTACCGAGGCCAAAAGCGCGGATAAATCATAGGTCGTCTCTCTTTCGCGGCTTATAAATCTTATGCAAATCTCACCCTCGCGTTCTAAGCATGCTGCGCTCTCTATTCGTGCACGTGTATGTGAGGCATATAATATCGTGGTGGGCGTGCGATGAAACGCGAAAAATGCGCGCGCGTTGGGACTTCGTCCAATAATTTTATTCGATAAATTGACGAATGGGTTCGAATTCTGCAATTTGCGAACATGCAGGTATTGGTGCCAACTAAAATTGAAGCAAAAAAAATTCGTTTGCGATATAGCACCTTCTTGAACCGGGCGCTCAGATAAAACCGTTTTCAAGCGGGCGCTGCAATAGCACCTATTTATATGGAAGCGACGATAGTGTTTTGATTTTTTAACTTTGACGCAGTAATTCAAATTCGAACGTATCTAATCGAAAAATACTACTGATTAATCATTCATAACTCTAATTATATAATGAAATGACTTTTCGATATCATTAATTGAATCGCAAAATTTTATCTTCAACTATTGTCATAAAATACATAATTTTGTTATTTCTGTGAATTTAGAATTGTTGTATTATAATAAATTTAAAAATGATTTTTACAAAAACAATTTAAATATCAAATTCATTTATATTTTTCTTGTTGTTTTTTTAAGTCTTATAGAATTTTATTCATTTTTGATAATTACATAAATGGGTCGATAACTTCACCTTTATTGATGTAAAAAATGCATAAAGTTTATTTCATGGTGCGTTTCAGCCAATTAGGCAATTTAAAGCCGTCTTTTAATATCATAAATCAACATAAAAGTCCTTGATATCACTGTTAAGATTTTGGAACTGAAAGTGGTGAAATCTTGGACTGAATCCAAGACTGAACAAGACTAGAGGCACATGTGTTACTATATAATGTTTCAGAAACCTACAGATATCTTAATCTTGTTAAAACTATGTTATTAGTTTATTTCTTCATATTAATTAGTCGTACTGCACTATCATATATTGCTAAATGTCCATGTGGATCTATGAACATGTATCGAAAAACATGTGCGAATCAAAAATTAACATTCATGCATAATATATAATAACTTAAAGGAACTAAAATAGTTCCTTTTCGTTCTCAGTTTTTTTCGTCTCGGTACATATTTGTATCGAACTTTGTACTACATGGCGCGGAAAGTGTATAATTTTTTCAGGCTTGTTCGAAGTTTGTTTTTTCAATTACTCGAGTCGGAAATTTTTTACAATCCACGCGCAAGGCGGAAATAGAACGCGGTGCGTTTATAATTTAATTTTACGCGCGTACATGAAAATCGAATAAAAATGAAAAAAAAATAGCTCATTTGCGAATTTCCGCGTGTTCTTTGTTTTTCCGCATCGATATATATATATATATATATATATATATATATATATATATATATATATATATATATATATATACATACACATGTGAAACCGCTCGACGAGCTTCGTCGGTAATTTGGCGTACGACGATGGAAATTGAACAAAAAAAAGAAGAGAGCAATTTCTGGTGCAGCGAAACGAAGGAACGAAATATCCGAGCAAAAGTCGACGTAAATCTAATAATAATAAAAAAAAACTCTCCGACGAGAAACAAATTTTATAAGCGCCCTCCAGGCGTCATATCGAACTATATCAGACAGATATTTTCACTGCCTCCGGAAAACTATAATATTTCTTTATTCTTTTTTTTTTATAATTAATGAATAGAATTAAATGTAATATATAATCTACGTGTTTTGTTTTAAATTTATCACCACACTGGCAAAAAAAAAAATTTCTACCATAAATCGCGTGTAATAATTGGCGATATCACGGAATCCCGGCGCACGGGTTGTTATGTATTTTGTGAACATTTATTTCGCGGCCCTCCTTTGGGCGTTGGAAATAATAGTCCGGGAGCCAGCGACATATTTTAGTGACCAATTTGTCCTCAGCCGAAAATTAGTTTAAATGATTTTTTTAAATGTACTGAAAAGAGGAGAAAATATTTAAAAAATGATAAAAATCAAGTTTTAAGAAATAATTTTGAGTTTAGAAAAAAATTGTTCAAACGAAAGTTGTAGATCCTATTCAAATGAATTTTTTATATTACATCGATTTTTGCTGTAAAGCTAATAATTATCGAGAAAAGCGCAATTAATAATAAGTGTTTTCAGCTACTATAATCAGCCCATGTCAGGGTCGATATGTCAGGGATCTACCTCGGCGCACAGATGATACATGGTAAAAATACTTATAATTTGTAATTTTGCTCATAAAATTCTAGTTTTAAAGAAACGTATGGAACGTAACAAATTTATTTTATGTAGATCTCAAAATTTTGTTTAAAGCAATATTTAACAAACTCTGTACAGTTTTATATATCATCATTTATATGTTATTATATACAAAGTTTTTAATGCTTGTCACCATAAAATTCGGAGAACTTTGTTTATAAAATTCATTTTTCTAATTTGATTATCACAAATATATTTAAGTTAGAAAAATAATATATATAATCTCTTTAATTTATTAGAAATACATTTTCCTATTAGATTATGTTAGAGTGGCTTGGAAGGTGCCGTATTTAAAAGAGGTTTCAAACTTTAACAAAAAAATTTTACACTCGCATCACACTATGTCACAGAATTATATAACAGATATACATCTACAAAAATTATTCAAATGATAATAAGATTCTGGAAAATGTATTAGATGATTCGATGACAGTGCACCACGCGAGATATCCATCGTGTTCCAGGTTCCCCGAAAGCGCGTGCTACAACATGCAGTTTTGCACATCAGTTGCCATTTATCCTCGCAAAATCCTTTTTCCACCTTGTTCTACAATACATATAAGTTTATTTACAATAATTTTTAGCACTGTAACGATCTGGAATTGAAGCTGCAAGTTTTAAACTGCAGTTCAAGCACGCGTTTTCGAGTGCACTTTACACACGTTTCTATTATAGGGAACGTACTTTTCATTGCCTCAGCGGACATACATTCCAGATTGTTGCAATCCTGGAAATTATTATAAATGAACTTACATGTATTGTACGACAAGATGGAAAAAGAATTTTGCGAGGATAAATGGCAACCGATGTGTAAAATTGCAGTTGTAGCACGCGCTTTCGAGGGACCTGGAACAGGATGGATATCTCGCGTGGTGCACCTAATAGATTTTTCAGAATGTTATTGTCATTTGAATAAATTTTGTATATTTATGTCTGTTATATGATTGTCTGACAGAATGTGATACGAGCGTACATAATTTCTGTAATTTTGCAAGCAGTCTTAAATGATTTTATCGCATGCATTATAACAGTATACGAATATCTAATTATTATAAATTAAAGAGTCGTGTATATTATTGTAATAATTTATAAATTTTTCTGGAAAAAATTCTGTAAAATTTAAAGAAATAAACTACATGTATGTAGATATATCACTACCATACTTCAATATAACAAATTTCCTTCTTCGTTATTGTATTTTAGCATTTTTGATGTATTTATAATGAAAAATTTATAACAATTATGAAAAGGTTTTTTCAAATAATTTTTGGAATTTTGGAACATTAATATTATACATCAAATTGGCTGAATTAATACTGAAATAGTGAAAAGTATTAAAAACTTTGTATATAATAATAAATCTATGATAGTATATGAAACAATAGAGAGTTCGTTAAAAATTATTTTAAACAAAATTTGGATATCTACTTAAAATAAATGTTTTGCATTCGATATATTTTTGCTTTAAAACTATCATTTTATGGGCAAAATTTAAATTTAGAACGTACTTGTTCCATGTATGATCTGAGCATCGAGGTAGGTCCCTGACGTATCGAATATGACGGTTGATAGTAGCTGGAAATGTTCATCATTAATTGCGTTTTTCTCGATAATTATTAGCTTTAGAGCAAAAATAGATAGAACATAAAAAATTACTTGAATAGGATCTACAACTTTTGTTTGAACAATGTTTTTCTAAATTCAAAATTATTTCAGAAAACCTGGTTTTTATCAATTTTTTAACATTTTTACAAAGTTGAGGTGCCTGGCATTGCCACATCCAGATTAATTGACGCAGCGGGCGATTATTACGCTTTAGAGGACATTGAAATGAATCATTTAAACTAATTTTCGGCCGAGGATAAATATATGATATAAAAATGTCGCTGGCTTCCGGACTATAACGTTCGCGCCGCGGCGACGTTTCTAACCGTATATTTATATATCAGTAAAATACAGTGTATATATATATATATATATATATATATATATATATATATATATATATGAATGTATTAATATATTATATCTACAGAGCTTTACACAATATGACGACGCAGGCAAGTTTATTCTTCTGGATAATCAGAATCTTATTGCATACGTATCAACCAGCTATAATAGAGATATGGCACTTTTGTATATATATAATATTATACGATTACATTCTGCACATCATATATAAAACATTGTATCGAGAGATATGCGAGAACAGAAAAGTTGAAACCTAACGTCCGATCAGATTTTGAACCGTTACCCATATTTTTGCACTATACCTTTTTTCGTAGCTTTAACAATATGGGGCAAAGACGGGGGGCACAGCCGTTGCTCCAGTCTATGTAATATAATACAGTAAAAAAATAAAGGATGAACGAGCCCGTCGAAGCTTAGCTTTTTGTGGATAAAGAACATCGAGCGCGAATGAAATTCATCGCGAGTCTCATTTTTATGGCTCCTTCACGTTAACATCATAAACGCGGGCGTTGTTCATTTTTCTTTCCCCTGGCACACATTCGAGCACACATTCCATCCGGCTCGGATAATCGCGGTCCTTTTACGCGGGCGACGATTTCGATGTTCGTCTTTTCTTATATATCTTTTCTTATCTTATATATATATATATATATATATATATGTGTGTGTGTGTGTGTGTGTGTGTGTGTGTGCGCGCGCGCGTGTGTGTGTGTACATAAGCGCGCACGTAATTTCCGTTCGCAGCGCTCGCTCATTACTTCGTAAGATACTTTATATATATATATATATATATATATATATATATATATATATATATATATATATATATATATGAATCTTGCCGGGCTCAATGCACAATAGTCGCGTCCATTACTTTTTTTTCTTTTTTTTTTTTTGTACATTCAGGCGAGCAACTAATAAAATACTTCCATTCGACGAATATCGCATCGGGATCGGCCGAGGCGTTTTATTCGTCCGTTCGTTTGCCTTAAGTGGAACGGTCGTTAATATTTAGCTCAAAGTATATTGTAATAAGGAGTGTATTATACGTAAGACGTGGAAGTGGAAGTCAATGAGTAACGAAAGGAGAAAAAGAAACAAGAAGAGAAACAATGGTGATTTGAAATGCGCGGTGTTTCTTTTAACCAAAAAAAAAAAAAAACAAAATGAAAGAAGGAAAGCATAAAAATATTGATTAACAATCGGACGAGTTCGAGAGTAGGTTTGACCGGTGGTTTTGATGTACAAAAAAAATTTGTTTGATTGATATAAACATTTATCCAATAATAGTATATTAGTTTAATATTTAATATAAATGATATTGAATTTTTATGAAATATAGTAGGTGGAATGTTAAAATAAAGATACAGGAAATAATCTTTTAACTTGAACTTTATTTCAAACGAGGAAAGAAAAGAGGTCTATTAAAACGAAAGGACAACGTAAGACGAACCACAGTACTCGAAATTGAAAACTCTGCAAGACTTTGTGAGAAACTCAAAGCCTATAAAAAACATCAGGCATCTAAACATTAAACTCATAAATCGTTTGCCACGCAGGGCAGCAAAGACACAGATCGTAATAAGACCCAGCGGACACATCTGCTCACAGTCCATTCACGATACCGTCCGATATTTAGTTTCAAGTATTTTTTGCTTTATTATTTATAGAAGGCTAAAATAATCTAACAAATGAAATAATTCTTTACTATAAAATTTTTGAATTTACAATTTCTCTTTTTAAATAAATGTTTATGTTATCAGTACCGGTTAAAGATTTAATTTATGAATTAAGTAATTCTTTATTAGATTTAACAATTTATTTAATTTTTCACAAATAATTGTCGCGATTAAATTAAAAGAATATTTAATGAAAAATTATCAATATACGATATTAGCAATATTAGCATGATCATAGGTATATAAATGAAATTTCAATTAATTCAAGTAAATGAATCAATTTTTTAATACAGGCGAAAAACTAAATCCATAATATATCAGAAAATAAAGAAAATTATGTTGAAATTAATTTAAAATATTATATTAAGGCGAAATTTGATGATTTGGGGTCATTTTGCAGAAAGTATATAGATGAAAATTAATAAATATTATTAGGTCGAAGAAAGGAAATTTATAATATTTCAAAAAACGTTAAAACTATTTTGGTATACATCTATATTTTCATCGTAAAAGGTTTATTACCCGGCGAATTAAATTATAACAATTAAATTAATTTTCTAATATTGTTGTAGCGATGCTGTAAATACTATCGACATAGTTTTCGAAAGAGTTTTTCGAGACAAGTTTTTCATTGGCATCATTTGATCTTCTGCAGATTATTTATTCAATATAGGAGATATTGTAAAAAAAGAGCCTAAAAATTTTCATCGCGTTCTAAGCTCGATCGTAAAATTTTTGCGCACGCTCGACGATGTGTGCACAAAAATATATGGAGGGCGAAATATTCGCTGCTTTCTCGTTTTGTTATATATGCAATGTAAGAAGCAAGGGACGAAAAAAGTATTTTAAACATTTGCGCCCGTCTGGCATTCTTAAGATAAAATAGCTTTCTTGTTCGTTTTTTCCGAATCGAAGTAAAACTATATATATATAATTATGACCTATATTATATAGTTATATATTAGAGGCGATTAGAGGTTTGCAAATCAGTCATTCTTCATATTCGGGACGAGGTCGCATACCGTTTGACGATTAGATTCCATTATCCTTATTAATACCGTTTGAAGCCTGTTAATTTGCATTGATAAAAAATTTATTAAATTAAAAGAAATATGTATTTCTCGTCCGGTATAATATAAGGCAATACAGTTGTTGAAAAAAGATTTTTATCGTTGTTAAGTTAAGTGTTTAATTAAAATAATCTAAAGTGCAATATTGAATTATTTTAATTAAATCAAATAAATCGTTTTCTTGTCAAGCGGTATGCTTAATTATTATTTATTGCGATGGTAGGCAAAATCGGAAAAAGTTAGAAATATTTAAAAATTCTTAATAATAGGAGCTGCGTTTTGATCTGGCAGATAATCGACTCAGGTTTTATGCCGTTATATCGCGATATTAAAATCGAATACGAAGATAACATCTGAAAGTAATTATTGCTCCTTAGAAATTTTGTTTTGGTCAATTATTAATTACTTACGAAAATTATTTACTTAATTATTAATCAATACACAACGAACAGAACGTAAATAATAAGCGGCCATTAGTTCGAATTAATCGACTGCATTGATTATTATAAGATAAATTATTGAATAAGATGTACTCCAATCACGTATAATGTGCAATTATTCATTGACAATTGATTTTTGCATTAATAGCCGAGTTTAGTCGTTTTGTGTGCTATAATACTTTGTTTTTATCTCGACTGTAATATCGACAATATTCCGCTCTATATGAATTATATTTTTCCAGGCGTAGAAAAAAATTTCTACTTGTTTAGACGTCGAGTTTCCGGTGCTTATATATATACATATAAAATAAAAAAAAACTTATAGATATACCTATACATAGCGGTGATTGGATGGTGCTTACACTGCACATATATATATATATATATATATATATATATATATATATATATATATATTATGTTGACTTAAATATATACTTTGTACCAACGCTTTCTCGCACACATCGAATGAGCGCTCACCCTCGCCCCCCCTCCCCTCCTCGCCGTCTCGCGCGTCTTTCATTGTACTCTTTCCCCTCCTCGCGGTCCGGCGCCGCCGAGCGGCCGAACGAAATCTTATATTATGATCGAGGGATTGAAAACGAGCGATATTTAATGTCGCCAACCGAGACGTCCCATGTGAGAATGCGTATGTGTGTGTAGCGAGCGCTCGCGGCCTGGGCCAAGCCTGTATTATAGCTGGTAGGTGGATTGGTGGGCAGTTCAAAGTCATTCGGATTCGGGCTCGGTAACCGTAAGGCCGCGCGCGCGCGCGCGTAGTCCCGATCGGCCGTGAAGGGAGGCTGTGTTCTATGGCACGGGCAATGGCACCACGTTTCGCCGGGAGACGCGCGCCAAATTTATCCGTACACCCGTAATTATGGGATTTCCGAGTCGTTTTTCCAGATACGTGCTTTTGTTCGTGTTTTATATATATATCGCCCAGTGCTTTGTTTGTGCTATTAGAAAAATATACATCGATTTGTTTTGAAGAGAATATAACCTTTTGAAGAGATTATAACCAATCGCAAGTGTGGTTGTTATTACTATTTTTTTTTAATTAATTCGTATTACGATGCTGCATAACCACGGTTTAATCGAAAGGAGCAAATTTTCTAAGAAAAGAAAATTATTCGCCCGCCAATTGCGGACTTAAAAAGAAAAAAAAAAATAAAAAAATAAATCTAATCTGTGTTTTGGACGTACCGGATCAGGATGAGTTGCCATATTTTTTATTCTAACTAATATCATTATTTTTATCAAATTTAAAATAATAAGAATAATATTGAACGGCTTTCCTACTGTTCGCTCAAAAATTTGAAAATGTGTTAATTCTTGTTAAGTTTGACCTAAGTTATTGTAAATAATTTTAAAGCTGCATATTTGAAATCAATACTCTAGTTTATTTATATTATAAATATATACATTATACTATATATTATACATTATCTGTATTATAAATTACGTAACATTCAGACATATTTTTATTTTCATGTTTACATCGGATAAATCCATGCATGCTTTAAAACTGAATGTGAAAATCTGTAAATATAATTCAACTACGTTTGTGTTAATTCATTATAGTTTCGAAAGTGTGTATCTATTGTGTATTAATGCTTCAAAGGATTTGTTTCTTTTTTTTATTATTATTTTTGTGCAGATTTCATACTTTACTAGTCTGAAATTATTTCTATTTGATGTACTTCTAAAAAAAATGAGAACTCAAATTATTTTTGCAACTATTTTAGGCCGTGGAATTTATTCTCGTGAAATCTATTTTTCTTTTACGTTAAAAAAATGATCGTAAAACTAATTTACATTATTTGAAGAATTTAGTGTTTTTATAATTGCTTTTTCGGCGCTTTGAATTTCACAGTTTTTCAGCTCATTCTATTTTACATATACCTTTGTTACTTTGGCAAACGTCTGAATACTGTAAATATTCACTTATCGGTTTCCCATTTTCAATTTACTTTATTCTTAATTTACTTTGAATAAATGTTAATAACAAACTGTGTGTATAGATTAAAATGCTTGTATTCAAATACCAAAAAATAATTCAGGAAAATAAATGATTTTTTCATTATAGATTATAATATATTTCTATATCCGTCTATCTAAATAAGTATATATACATGATGAATACAATGTAATAAATATATTATTATACATTTTCTAACAATTTTGAGAAATATTAGAAAGTGAAAAAATGTTTCACAATTTTTTATGGAATTTGTGATTCTCCTCATAGTATATATATATATATATATATATATATATGTATTGAAGGAAAAATTAGTAAGCTGAAATAAATATTTAGTTACCAGCAATGACAATGGATCGATTTAGCTGAAATAAAAGGACAGTAGTAATTATTTCAAGTATAAGAGTTTAATTAAAATAACTAAACTGTAAATTCATGATATTTCACTGTACAATATTTATATATAAGTATCGTAAATAGATTTTCTTTACATTACGCAACTAATAAATCGTGTCACAAACAGGTCATAATTATACAAAAGATATTTATATTTGAATTTAGAAAAATTTTTGGTCAGTTTATTATATATAGTAATTTTTGCCAGATCGTTTTCTCTGCTTCTTTAACGATATTAATAATTTAGTATATTGTAATTATTATAATAATCCGCGATAATAGTATCTATACTGGAAAAAACATTCTGTGTAAGAGAATCGCGAATTATCGTATGATTAAACCGTAACCACTAAGCAAAGACTCTGACGATATATATATATATATATATATATATATATATATATATATATATATATTATTTTACAGTGAGATCGCGCCGCATCGTATTACACCCGATCCCTGAATTATATACAATAACTCTCGGCACTTCCTGCGCCTAAAAAAAAAAAGAGTACGTTATCGATGAAGATATCCTCCCGGCCCTCCTCGTGCCCCCTTCTTCCGTCGGCGTGTTCGGGAATATACGCGAGCTCAATTATGAAAATGATAAAGTAACGCTGTTTCGGCGTTTCTCGAGGCCACCGGAAAAGAAATATATATATATAGAAATAGAGATCTATATGATTTGGCGCGCGTGTCATTGAAAACGTAGATACGCCTTTCAGCTTATCACAAATGGTCCAGATCATTTAAAAAATCATATTATTAAAGGAAAAAAGTAATAATGTAAGAAACACGTGATTATATTGACAATTTATTTTGGGGCATGAATTGAAGGGCATGACAATCAGTCAAAAACTATACAAATAAAACTCACGAGGACACGAAAAATACAGAAGCATGCGATATGTATATGGCGCGCGCGCGTGTGTGTGTGTGTATAGAATCGGACTAGAGAGATCAACGCCGTATGCATTTGTACGCTGGAATGAAATCGAATCAAATTAACATTAATATAGGATAAATAGTGTAGCGGCCGCGCCATGCGAGCGGTTCTCAAACTCGCCTTCGTGGCGCTACTACGCCATTTGATTCTTTATTTCGAGGGCTTGATGATATAGTCAAAAGAAATATAAGCTATAAATTTAATTTAAAAAACTATCAAAGATTTAGCATCTATACTTTCGTTACTCTCTTAGGGCGGAATACTAACTAATGAATGCAGACTTTTAAGAAAAGTTTTATACAAAAAACCTAATATTTTAGTAATCAATAAAATGGTAAATAAATCAATAATAAAATCATTAATGAACTAAAATCATTATTGGGTCAAGGTATATCTAAAATTCTAGAAAAAAGTATTATGTTATATAAAAATCGATTCTTCAGAGTTCATTTTTTCATACGTGAACTAGTCATCTAGAAGATTAAAAACTAGAAAAGGGAGCATCTTTACGGTACCAAAAAAATCCTAAAATGGATTTCGAAAAAGTTTGACTATTAGATGAAGGAGAATCTTCAAAATAAAGATAGGATTCATAGCGAAAAAATAGATCAGAACGCCCCTGAACTTGCCACAAGTAATTTTTTTTTAATTTTATTTTTGATAATTACCATTTTTTAACCTTTGAACTTTCACTTTTGTTATTGCACTTATGGAATAAGGCAAATCTATATAATTAAATTTTTCTATATAATTAAATAGGGGTGCGCGGCGGGGGCGGCCTGCTCCACTGTTATTGGCGCGCGGTGGCGCTGCAGCTCCCCCTCTCTCTCTGTCTCTCCCTCGGTGCCACCACTCGTGCGGCGGCGCTGCTCCGCTCTCCTGTTGGAGCCGTGTGCGGCGCGGGGGAGCTTCGCTCCTACGGTGGGATGGAGTCTGGGAGGGGGAATGACAAGACGTCGGATAACAGTTGAGTTAGTTTATTGTCCTAGGATGGGCCGTCGGGCCCCGCTGTCTTTCTGTCCTTCCATCCCGAACACCCTCTCTTTTATATCAACTGTGCTTGCGACTCCGGTGGCGCCGTAAGGCTCCGCCGGTGGTCGCAAGCACTGATTCGCCCGGAATCGCCGCGGCGGAGAGAGGGGGTTCGGGAATGCTTTCCGTATTCTACGGAAGCGCGCACGCAAGACTCTAAGGAGCCTATGCGTCGGCATATAACAACTTAGCTTAAAGAAATATTCTAGTAAATGTTAATTCAAGTGTCAGTTACTTCATTCAAATCAACTGTACTTGATACTTTATTCTAAATATTTGCTAATATATCCGATATTAGACTATGATAATATATACCGATTAAATTAATATATACTTTTTATTCTCATTCTTAAATTAGTTGATCTAATTAAAAGAAACATATGAAATTCAATCTATTGCTAATTAAAGATTTATTAGAGCTAAATTAGATGTAGTTATTACAACACAACATCGACGTTAATTATTTCAAAAATATTTTTATGTGCTTCAATTAATGGCTGATATTTCTCAGTTAAATAATTTGTTTTTTTTATATTGAATTTAATGGTTGAATAATAATAATTAACTGAAAGTAATTCAAATTTTAATATTTACTAAATTCGCAGAATAATAGATATTAGATACTTACATATTTTTTCTATTAATTTTGATGCGAAGTTTAAATAAAATTAATAAGTTTCAATTTCCGATTATACTTATATTTTTTACCTTGTTTATTAAAAAAATGATTATGAGTAATGTGTTGTATAAATAAATAAAAAAGTCAAATAAGAATAATCTTGATTTATTAATATAAAAATTTTTTAGTACACATTAAAATTAAAGGCAATATAACACTTGATTGGATATTGTGTTCGTATTCTATGCTCTATAATCTACAAGTTATTTTTGATTAACAAAATAAAATTCTTTCTAAAATTTCAAATGCACATGGATATTTAGATGAGTTTATAATTTTCATTGTATAATAAATCACATTTATTTTTACAATGCAAAGAGTAAGATGCCCGTGTTCTTAAATATATCTGTTCTTTCTTTTGTAAGATTTGGAAATGCGTTTTTAGAAGCTGTACATGTCGACAAGAATGTATACTGTTAAATCTCTTTGTATAGCCTCAGACAACATTAGGCCTAAATTGTCGCCTACTAAATACTAAAACGAAACGGTCTCTTTTTTTACATTTATTATTATTCCAATAGTTTGAATATCGTATGACGTCGGAATCAACCGTCGCCACACCCCCAATCAATTTTACCAGTTTCGGCCTAGAATTTCTCCTAGTACCCGGGAAAAAATCGCTGATTTCTCCTTGTGAAATTTTATGGGGATCCTAGCTTTTTCCCTAGGATTCGGCAGGGCCGTGTCGTATACTTACGAATCGTCTGCTTACCCCCAATGGAGCAAAGAAACGATTCCTGACACCGCAAGCCACATCCAGCCCACTATGAATTAGCTGACTTGCCTCTACAAAAAGAAAATTACCAAATTTTGCAAAGGTATTATTATTTCCCTAAGGAGAATATTGGACCCTGATAGAAAGGGAGTCTACTTCTCCGGATCATATGGGATGAGAGAGAGAGAGAGAGAGAGAGAGAGAGAGATTGTAAGGAAGGAGAAAAAGGAAAAATTTATAATTTATTTACTTACTTTTTTTTATTAAAAATTGTTGTCTATTGGACTCTGTCGGACTCTGGAGAGAGAGAGAGAGAGAGAGAGAGAGAGATTTACTTGTTCTTGCCGATGCTTCTGATTTTAAAACCGGAAGACTTTTGAAAACCAAGAACTCGTCTAAGATTCGGTACTTGTAAGAGATGTAAATTTTTCTCTAATGATCCTACTTCTATAAAGAAAAACTCTTCCTTTTAAAGGGTGGCTTTTCCTCAGCGCTCAGGGCGCTCATCTAGCGCCTGAGTACTCATCCAGATAATAATAGTACTAGCAATAGGGTCAGTAGTTTTCGAAATAAAGTATTAATAATACGAACAATATTGCCAAATTTTATTAAAACTAATTTAAAAAAGAAAAACATAAATTAAAACATTAAAATAATAAAGAAAAACAAAAATATCGTCAAATATAACGATTTGATGATCTAATGATTATTATATGAGGTAATAAAGATTTTCCGAATTTTTTGTATAATTTGTTAAATACTTGAGGTCTTAAATATGGTATTATTATTAATTTAATAGTACCAAATATTATTCGTTCATTAGTTTTAATTCTTACGTTCGTAGAGTGAGAGTCAAAATCGACGTTTCTAGGCACTATGTGGTTGCCGAATTATAATTTATGGGACGGTTTTATAATCAAATTCCAATGCTCTGTGTACGTCAACGCGTACTTCAAGAGCGAGGTCGCGCGTCTTGAGCATTGGGATTTTGCGCGTCCGAAACTGTGAGCACAGTTTCCTATACGATCGATATTTCATTTGCCGTCCGGCTTTCTGTTTGATTATTTAATGTGTAAAACGTCTCACGACGTAACAGAATATATCAATTTATATTTTTCAAAAATTTAATGTTACATGTTTTGTGTTAAATGCATTAAAAGAATATCCCATGTAATTCTATCGTTTAGAAATTTTTTTTGGTACAGCAGCTATGTAATATTCAGTTGACACTTACGTTCCAAACAGTTTAACTATTTGTTTTGAAATGTCTTCAGCTAATATATTATATAACCTGCAGATATTCAAGATATAAATACATAAATCCATAATTAGAATATATATTGAATAAATTTTTTAATTATTAAGTAAATATTTTATTCAATGAAACAAACAATTTACTAGCTGAAAAGTAAGAAAATCTTTTCATGATAATAGATAATTTGAAAAAGAAGTAATATATTACTATACAGATTCTCAATATGTCGATTTTCTAGGTCGAAAATGTGACCGCTCGTATCTATCATTTAAATTTTGATTACTGTTCGTAATATTTTACGAATATTTTACTATCCTCACTTTCGTTGAGAAAAAACATCAACGGCTTTCTCGATTTCTTGGAAAATACACTCTCGTGTGTTTTAAGGAATTCGCAATTGGATTTTGTTTCTAAAATACAAATTTTTTTTTTAAAAGTTTGAGGCGAACTGACTGATTCATCATTGCAACTATCATGGTTCTGTGAACATGTGCAACAAATAATAAATAAATATAATAAAAGTGTATAAAAGATTAATAAGAAATTATTAATTTTCTTCCATGAAATTTGATGTAATACAATTGATATTATACAAAGTAAACAATTTTCTTAAATTAAAAAAAACTTCACTAGAAAAATTCATTCGCCATAAAAATTCTTCTAAGAAAAATTCACTAGATTCAGAATGGCGTGATTGGCTTTATCTTGCATTAAGTAAATAGGTACTTCTTTCATTTAGGAAAATTGTAATAAACTATTTACTGGGAGGTTTAAAAATAATAAAAGTTTAAAAACAGTGTTGAATAAATGGAACTTTAATATATAATGAATCAAAGATAAATACAAATGACAATCACCTTAGTATAGACGAAACACGAATAATCTTTCTGCGCTCACATAGCGCCCTTTAAAGACTTGCAGTCCTTCTTATCGCGGGTCAAATTTCGGGCGATAAGCCCCATTCGTCGATCGGAGCCTAAACACTTCGCGCAGCCAGACGGTCGGAGAACCCGAGGTGGTAATCCGACACCGTCTATACTTCTTTCAAAATTCTCGAAATTTTCTTAAATCTAAAATACAGTCACCTTATTGGTGAATCTGTAGAAGAGCTATTAGAAAGAAAATTTCTGAATTTTCCGTCACAGCACGGATCAATTGCTTTTATGTAAGCATAACCAGTTCAACCTCTTTCGTAAAATCTCAAGATTTTCCTCCGACTAATATTTGATTACCTTAGTTGTAAATCATATAAAAGTCGGTCTTCAGGAAAATCTTCGGTTTTACACGTCATGGTACGGATCAAGCGAATGCCTTAGTGGTAGACAATTTTGTGGCCTTTAACGAATGTTTTCTCACGATCCTGATTTCAATAATTAATTAACTATAAACTCAATTAAATTAAATCAAATCATTCAAAGTTCAATTCAAAATTTCAAATTATAAATTATCGAATAAGATTTAAAATTACCAACGATGCTTTCGTCGAAACTTACTCGATATCTCGTATATACTTACATATAAGTTATAAACAGTTTTTCTTATTTGAATTTGTGTGGTGCCGTTTTGTCCGAGGAGATCGCACATACATTTCTTCCTTATATTATTATCTCGAAAATATCGTATTACATTAATCTCTTATTTATGTTATTTTTCAATCTTAAAACTAAACATTTTCCGCAGTATAATTTATAACTATATAAAATTATATAAGAAATATTAAATCTATATATATATATATATATATATATATATATATATATATATATATATATATAATGTTAACGCAATATTATAAAACTTCTTAGAAACTATTATACATTATTTTAATATAATATCAGATTAAATAATTCTAACATTGAAAATCATAAAATTACATTTAAATTTATAGCTCTACTTTATTAAACTATAAACATACATAAATCTATCGTTGATAATGAAAATATCTTATGTTTAAATTGAATTGCAAACAATATAGAGATGTTTTACGTGAAGCTAATTACTATATAATAATAACTAGAATTTTCATCGATAAATAAATACTTTAATGCTAGAAATTATAAAGGTGGAGACTTACTATTTGAGTTGACACTAATTCTTAAATCTATTTTCGTTTCTGTTCGAAACAAAAATAGTTAAATTAGTTAAAATAGTGCAAATCTTTACTTAATAACAGAACTTTTTTTCAGTTTCATTTATTGTATGTATGATGTATATAAGCTTCCAAAAATCCAAAATATAACTTTATATAACTATTATGTTGAATAATCTTATCCAATAAACGTTTGTTATTTAGAAGTTTTGAATAGGGTTAGAGAAAAAGTAACCGAAACGTTAACAATGATCAAATGTATGTAAAATTTGAAAACGAGTTATTTATTTCGAAATTTGACCGTTGAACCAGTAACTTAAATATATCATAAAGAAATTATTTTTATAATTGAACACGTATAAGTCGACGGCCGACTCATTAAACAATCAAGCGCAATCGAAGCCTCGAAATATCCTGTTAATATTTGTGGAGAAGCAAGTCAGACTTAGACGTAGCGTGCAAACAAACGGCGAGGGAGAGGATTGAGAAAATTTCGTTTGTGAACGATATTAAAAAGGAGTCGGTTTGCATGTATATAAATTTCGCAATCTATACGCGCGTGGGCGCGGAATCGATCGGCGTCGGGCCGGTTGGCCGATATCATTATCATTTACATTTCGAGATTTGTATTTTTATTTTTTATCTTTTCTTTTTTTTTACATTCTGCTTGACGGTTAACGCTCCCTCCGCTTGAGCTCTGTACTGGCGCCTACTTGTATCTAATATATGCACTTGCGATATCAGTAAGAGAGAGAGAGAGAGAGAGAGAGAGAGAGAGAGAGAGAGAGAGATAAGCGCATAGATGGTGTCACGCGACACGGTGCCATGCTCCGCGCGCAAGGAATTTGCGCGGGCGCTACACATATAACCGTTCTGTAGACCTTTTATAGCGCGAATAATAATAATTATGACGGAGCATTGATTGAAATTAGGTTGGCGCTCTATTTTTGCAATGGTTATTTTTCATTTTCTTTTCTTTTTCTTCTTTTTTATAGGTAATTTTAATAATTTTTAATTTTTTTTTTAATTTCTTAATAATTTTGAATCTTACTTCTAATAAAGGGCATGTGTTGAAACAAGTGAATAATCTTTATACTCTTGAGATTTTTTGTTCAGTTGTCTGATCCTTTTATTATTTTGGATATTTTAATTTGATATTTAATTTTATTTTCCATATTCATATTATTAATAAAACTTTAAATAATTTCTATATCCTTAAACTTATTAAACACTTAAAATTAAAAATTGTACTAATGTCGACTGTTTGGAATTAAATTAATAAATATTTTTATCGGTCTTACAGTCTTTACAATTGTGACGTCCCGCACTATATATACGTATTTATATATAATGACGAGTGCCCACCCGGCTCTATGCGCGACGATTTGCTTCCGCGAAAGACCGGCAGTAATTTGCCCCTATTTTTGGCCTAGCCTCTCGACTACTAGCCAGGGATGTGGGGCCGGTGAGCCGAGGTGTACGCGATTTTGAATACCGAACCTATATACTATTGATCGGTCTTTAAATCGCAAGTTTACTACCTAATTCTTTATTTCATTTCATCTTTATGCGTCCGTATTAAGGTTCTTTTCCCACTGTTTTGTCTACCAGAACGAAAGGGGTGGCTTCCGTGTACTGGACTGTAGACGGTCCCACCGCTTAGCCTACTCAGAAAACTTACAGTAGCGGCCTCCGTGTACAGGACAGCGAGAGTCCCACCCGTTCAGCCTACTCCGCAGGTCTCCGTATTCGCGTATACGCCGCCGTCGCTACGCGATCCGTGGCCCGGACTTACAACTAAAAGACCGCTGCCGTCGGCACTCACCGTGCTGTCATATCGCTGTCGCTGGAAGGCATTGCTGCTGCTGCTCTTCGTCTCCTCGGGCTCTGGCCGTAGTTAACTCGGGGGTGCTTCGCCGATATTCTTCCTCGTCGGGCCCTTGATCCTCGATTGGCGGTCGGTCTGCCGCGTAAAATGGCGTAGTATCCTAACGACGCGCCTCGACTGCGCAATACCACGTTCACACGACACAATATAATAATAGAATATGTTTACTAAAAAAATGACAGTCAGACTTTCCTTGTTCATAGGTACCCCCGAAGAATCTCAAATAGAACTTATTTCTACAATAAATTAGGTTAAAAATTAAAAATAAAAATAATAATAAATAAAAATAAAATAATAATTATAAATACAATATTCTAAGTTAGTAAAGGACAACCTGACTGCCCTCACCACTACAAATTCGCCTTTGCCGTCCTATGCTTCGAACGACTACGGTTTATCCTCAGGAACTAAATTAAAATGAAAAACCCAGCATGCTACTCTGTATACCCCATCCCCACTCCACATTTATTGGTATAATATTTACAGGACCCCTACCTTCTTGACTAAAATGGCAAATACAAATTGTATATTAATAAAGAATAAGTGTTGTCCAATTTAATTTAGTTGATTACAACATTAAATGTACATTTTTGCGATTCATCAAAATAAGAACCTAAAATTTGTATTTCATATTTATATTAAGAAGGTGGGAGTCCTGTGAATATTATACTAATAAATTTGGAGTGGGGATGGAGTATATAAAATAGCATGTTGGGTTTTTCATTTTAGTTTAGTTCCTGAGGATAAACGGTAGCGGTTCGAAACGTCGTACGCCCAAGGTGAATTTAAATTTACGGCGGTGGGTAAGTCAAATTGTCCTTTGCTAACATAGAATATTATTTTTATTATTTTTATTTTGTTTTAATTTTTAAAGTTTAATTTTTAATCTAATTTATTATAGTAATAGGTTCTATTTCAGATTCTTCGGGGCTGACTATAAACAAGGACAGTCTGGTTGTCATCATTTTAGTCAATATATTATATTGAAAGACTGTAAGATAGATAAAAATATTTATTCATTTTATTATATACATTTGTTTAGATCATATTCACGTTTTAACATTTTTAATAATAATATTTCGTAATAATATTTAGTAACATTATATTATGATAGATACTCAGTCGTTTTTGAATCGTATTCTAGCTTGAGCGTTTATCTGCAGTAGGTTATATTCTGCTCCCAAACTTCATTATGTGACATATATTGTTTCTATTATTTTGCATCTTTCGTCTGCTTTTTGGCATCTCCTTAGACGATTGTGATTGTTGAAATCTTCAAGAATGACGCAGATAATGAAATTCGTTGTTCCTTCTATTATAACTGCCCAGTTCATATAAATCTGATACGGTGCAGAATTATAATAATTTATTAGTTGCACTCTTTTAGATTGTACGAGAGGTACGTCTTGTAATCTGGTTTTCAGATTTATTTATCATTTTCTTTGTAAATGCTTTGGGTGTGAGCTTTCAGTAAAATTTCAGATTTTTTCCCAGTAACTGGGAAAAAATCACTAATTTCTCCTTGTGAAATTTTATCGGGATCCTAGCTTCTTCCCTAGGACTCGGCAGGACAGTGTCGTATACTTAGGAATCATCTGCTTACTCCAAATGAAGTAAAGAAACGATTCCTGCATTACAATTTATGAATACAGAATGATTTGATACGAATTTAAAACGAGGTTTCTTGATACAGAAATTAGTTTTTATATTTTTAAATTGATAATAATTAGGAAAAAGATTGATAGATTCACTATATTCATATATTTAGCTAAGATAACCATTGCATTAGGTCGTACACAAATCGATGCTTTTTATCTTATGCAATTGATCAATCTTTTATTTAAAGCATATTTCATAAAGGATAAAGTATTCTATCAATTTGGTAACATTACTTATGAAATTGAATGAAGTTAGTATTATATAATATATCGGGCCCCAACGCTGGCGTTGGCCTGAAGCAAGAAGTCAGAACAACCTCTATCTCCTCCAGCTTCTGGATAGAAAAATGTACGCATATAGATAATTATAAAATGTTTTTATTACTTCTTACGTGCACACGTGCCCGAGATTCATACGAAGAAATACGAGTTTAAGGTTTTTACACAAAAATTTTCATTCGTCAAAGATTGCGTCACACTTATACGAATATATCTTTCTTAACGGCTGTGGACCTCTGGCCTTTTATCACTCCAAATGCTATTATATTATTACTTTTTGAAAAAAATTAAAAAGTAATATTACCGAATATTTGTGTAAGCTCGAATTAACTGTACTATATATTATTATACCTTAAACGGTGCTATAATATTATATCTGAACCTATCCTACATTATGCTACGGTAGGTGGATAGTTTATCGAAATTCTAATGTTATTTAATTAACTTAACAAATATTGTTAACTTAATAACTATATATGAATAATATATATATATATATATATATATATATATATATATATATATATAATTTATTATCTCAATGTTAAAATCGATTTTTGCGGCGAGAAATTTTTTCCGTAATTTGCTTGTAGACATCTTCCAATCTTCTAGTCTTACTGCGCCGCATTGTTGATATGGTGTCAAATTTCCTTTCAGCGACGTATGTTTATCTTTACGATGTAAGCCTTTGCCTTGTTATCAAGATAGGTTTTAGTGAAGCGAATATACTCCTTTTAATTCTTCATATTTTACGCTTAATTTAAAATATATATATATATTACAGATGCTGCTGGACGCAACAATACCTGTAATATAATACTGCTGGGAGGTTTAAAAACAATAAAGGTTTAAAAAACAGTTTTTAATTAAATTGATTTTTAATATATATAATAAACGTAAAATACAAATAGCAATCACCTTAGTGTACAGACGAGATACTAATAATGCCTTTTGCGCTCAAACAGCGCCCTTTATAGACTTTCTTCTTATCGCGGGTCAAATTTCGGGCGATAAGCCCCATTCGTCGATCGCAGCCTAAACACTTCGCGCAGCCGGACGGTCGGAGAACCCGAGGTGGTAATCTGACGCCGTCCAAACCTCTTTCGTAAAATCTCAAGATTTTCCTCCGACTAATATTTGATCACCTTATTTGTAAATCATATAGAAGTCAGCTTTTAGGAAAATCTTCGGTTTTACCCGTCATGGTACGGATCAATTGTATACCTTAGTTGTATACAGTTTGTGGCTTTTAACGAAGGTTTGCTCGCGATCCTGACTTCAATAATTAATTAATTTCAATTCAAACACAATTAAATTAATTCATTGAGTCCAATTCCAAAATTCAAATTATATCTTATAAAATAAAATTTCAAATCGCCAACCGATGATTTCGTTAAGCATTATTCAATATCTCGTGTGTACTTACATATCATTTATAAACAGTTTTTATAATTCGTGCGGCGCCGTTTTGTCCGAGGAGATCGCATAACATTTCTTACTCATATATTCTCCCGCAAATACAATATTAATCAATCTTTTATTTACATTACTTCCCATCTTAAAAGTAAACATTTCTCGCAATATAATTTATAACTATATTTAGTTACAAAAGAAATACTAAACCTATGTATATATATAATGGCAACGCGATATTATAAAAATTTCTTAAAAACTATTACGCATTATTTTAATATGTATCAGATTAAATAATTCCAAAAATCGAAATCATAAATTAATTTTATCTTTATACTTCTACTTTCTTAAACTATAAACATATAACATAAACTATAACATGACCAACGGCTATAAAGAAAATATCTTATTTTAAATTTGAATTCAAACAATATTAAAACATTTCACGTAGAACTAATTATGATAATAGCTAGAATGGAATCGATTAATAAAACTTTATTCTAGAAATTATAAACGCTGAAGGCTTAATACTAATTTTTACATCTAGTTTCGATTCTGTTCGTAACAATACCTTCAAACATTGTCAATTTTAAAGTCAAATTTGGTGGTGTTTCGTATTTCCTTTTCTTGCATACTCGATGTTCTTGAGATTTTTCTTCATGTTGATTCGCCTTATTGCTGCTCACATTGCTTTCAATATTTTCTGTATTTTTTTATCTCTTTTCTTCAATATGTACTGCTCTGGAACTGTACGCCTTTACGAATAACAGATCATGAATCTGTAAAAAATTTTTTCTCACCTTACCAAATTCTTCATAAATCGAATATCTATTTTTCAGATAGGTAGATATAACATCTGTGTGACAGATGAATGTTTCCCTGCGATCAGAGTCCAAAGTCACATATTTAAATACTACTGCAGATTTTTACAACAGGTTTATACAAGTCCTTCCAAGATTCTAAGTCAATCTTGATTCTCTCCGAGCCTTATCTGTTGATATCGTACGTTGTGGATAAAAGCATATTACCAAACAGCGAGTTCTTCGTTCTATTCCTGGTTACCTCCATTATGTGTTGTACAATCCAAACACGCGTGATTGTCTATCACGCCTACTAGAAAGCTGATGCTCATATGTGAATCAATCCTTTTTATATCTTATTACCCTGAACCCTAACATTTTTCATCCTTATGTTAATTGCATAACGTTACGTAACGTGATGTAGCAGGCTCTGACCACCCTTCTTTTCTTTTCAGTTTCGATAGAGGAGAAATTCTTTCTCGGGAGTGTGTGGGCTTGAACTAATCAACGATTCCATTTTTGATGAACCGTCTACACAGTTCGACTTCCTTGAAACGACTGAAATTGCTTTTATCTTTTATATATTTTTTAAGTAAAATGAAGTAAATAGTACAGGGGGTTGCGATTGGGCGAGAGATTGCGTCAGTGATGGTCATTAATTAACTAATCAAAATTTTTAACGCTCTTACAGATATAGTTCGAATTTTCGATTTGTACAATAATAATGCGTACATAATTTATTGATTGTAGTATATTCTTATAAGTTATTGATGCATGCATCTTGCATTAAAAAATTTTTATTAGTTACTATTTTAAAATCGTTTTAAGTAAAATATTAATATCTTCTAGAATAATACTTCGTAATTATAATAATACTTCGCACTCGTACTGTAGTGGCCACTTATAGATTTTTGAGAATGTATCTCGCCTCGTTTGTAACCCTTTGGGGGAATTATACCTATACTATCAGAGATCAAAATTTTTTCCTAAATATGTACGAACACACCGATGGTATAGTTGTTGCATTCAGAAAGAGATCCGTATCACCGAGAGAGCGAAAAATATTTCTAAAATCAAACAAGCTCTTCTTAAAATCTCTACATCCATTAGGCAATATTTGACTATTTCTTTTTTAAAATTGAAAACGTAATTGGGCGATGTTTAATTGTACCAATCGTAAAAAAATTTTCTCTTTTTCGTTGACATGGAATGAGGCGCGTAAAAATGAGCAATGACAAATGCACCTTCATATTCTTGATAATTTGCTGTATTGAAGAAATTTGGCAAGTAGCCTTTTTTATTACTGTTCGGTAAACCAAAAGCGGTGGGCAACGCGCTTAATTTCATATGAAAATAATTTAAACTATCAATAAATTTTATTCGGCCTAATTGCAAAATGACTACGTTCTGTCCATTTAACATTACACTGGGCATTATTTGATCACTCGAATGCTGCTCCGTTCATCTTTTGAAAATAAATTGTTTGTCGAATCTACTAGAATTATTTCATCAAATTCCGATTTTTTCGCGTATACTAAGGTCTATCAAGTAGCGAACGGGATCATTGTGAAATATATATTCCCTTAGACCGCAAGTATTACACGGTTCGGAAACATCGTCTGAATGCAAGCAATCCGTGTACACCTGAATTACGCAGAGATTCGGTACATGAATTTTTGTAGTTGAATGGTTTAGATAAGGTGTATCCGGCCATGTTTCGTAATCATAAAAGATAAAAAGATATTTCTTTTTTCATTTTTCTCATTGTTTCTTATAGGTTGCATATAACAAAGTTCCCTTAATTTATGCCGCTTTTTACAAAATATACACCAAGTCGTTCCACACTCGTGTCCACCTAGATCGCAATGTATCATTTTACAAGAACAAATACATATTTTAATAGTATCGCAAATATTTTTTTCTCCTTTTTGCTACCATTTCTTTTTGATTCACGATTAGATGTTGCACATTTAATTAGATCACCGTTATTCTTCTGTTCGCAAGCTGAAGGTAAAAAACATTTAGAGTACATTTTATTGCACACGTGCTGCTCTATATATTGATACCACTTATTAAAATATGAGCAAAAGAATTTGGTTTTTGTAGCCCCAATAAGATTCAATATTGTGTCGAAATGATTTAATCTTGAATCATAAAAAATATTAATAGTGCCGATAATTTCTCTGTTACTACTTATTACAGAATCGCTGCCGTCAAACAATATAGAGTCACCATAACCGTAATTTTGCTGATCGAAAACATTGCAATACCGCGATGTTCATAATACTGTTGAAACTTCTTTACCTGTACTAATGTAGTACCTCTTTAGAGGATGTTGACATGTGCTTCTTGTATATGTTTTAGGGCTCGCTCTTTTTATCTCAGAAAATTCAATACAACAAAATATACCATAGAATTGCTCTACAAAAACTTATTTATTTTATGAATTTTTAATTCATTCTGATTCATATTTTTCTCATGTCGAATACAAAATAAACATTACAAAACTATGGATATAGAAAAAGCACCGAAAAATGTGAGGCTGATCATTGAATAAAATAAAAATGCGAAAAGTTTAGTAAAATAAAAAAAAAAATAACGCGTTTCTACTTCAATACAAAAGTACAAAGTAGATATACTCAATTGAAAAGCGCGTAGGTACTTAAGTATCAATTTCATAAATTGCTTGCGCGTAAAAGAAAAACATACAGCGTAGTAGCCGTAATACGGCAAATTCGCCGCCAGGCAATAAAAAAAAAATAATAAAAAATAAAAAAAAAAAAAAAACACGCTGCCATCTTTCACTCAATGGTCCAGAGAAAATTTCAATCCGTATAATTATTATCAAGTAAACATATATACGCACAAATATTCATGAGTTTCCGACGGAAGCTTTACAAAAATCAACGTGAGCCGCGTTTAATTAATACTTCCTATGGTTGAATTATTGTTGGTCTCCCGGCTTTGTAAATATGCTGCGTTATATTTACACGCACATATCAATAAATATATATAACTCTCGAAAAACACCAGTGCACAAATACAGATACGCGATTTCCTTTTCCGGAAACACGCAAGGTTCACTCGGAAAAAAATACGAAATACAATGATTTCATATGTGAGAGAGCACTTTTTTAATTCGCGTGTCGCGCGATGCATGAATAATATTGTATACATTGCATTTTGAGCGTAGCCAAGTGTTACGTCAATATTTACTTTGTACAGTGATCGACTGAGGTAAGTAATAACAATTATTACTCTTATTCTTTCGAACATAATACGTATACTCAATTGATAATTTTTTTTTCTGGGAAGATTATTTATATATTCTGTAACGGGGCGATTGATCATTCAACCTATCTTTTCAATGTGCCCGATTGCACGCCTCGTGAACTGCTTTTTCTATGTTCCTATAGTGGGAACGATCTCGGGAACTCCGGGCACAGGATTCTTTATTTTTATCAAATATTAAATAATATAGCAATGCATATAAAGACAAAAACAAAATAAAGGGATGAAAGCATCTAGAAAAATTACAACGCACTATTAACAATTCTATATTTATATAATTTATTTAAATAAATAATTTAATATCAATTTTACATACATTAATAACTAATCTGATAATTTGCCTCGATTTTTAAATTTAGATACTCTGTTAAAGATCTATTAATCTTACTTTTCATCTCTCTCTGTAACCGTACACCTTCTGTCTCTATTTCTCTCTATTGTCTAATTAATTTCTACATTTAGTTTATTGATTCTAATCAACTACTTATAACCTTACTTCTTTATACGTTTCTATACTCAAAAATGCTTTTTGAAGCGACGTTGATCGAAGAATCTTACCGCAAATAAAACCACGCATCAGAGACAATAGAATAAAAATACTGTTTTGAAATTTCCCCGAGCACAAGCGGCCTTCACGAAGTCGAAGGGGCGCGAGAACTCGCGTAGCGTGCGTTATCTTCGCGGTGCCTCGCGAAGCCCTCTCTCTTTTTCCCCCCATAAATCTGTGCGCCTAATTCTTGATCAATTACTGACAGGTACAGCGTCCATACCAACCAAATACTTCACTGACACCATACACACGTATTTACATACAGAAAAAAAGAAACTGCGTAAAGGAGGCCCTCGATACTTGTATACTTTTACAGCGATGGATACTTGGTCGCAGTTATTTTTTGCAGTATTATATAAGAGAGGTTTTAAATATGGATTACTTACAAGAGATTGGTATCAGGAATATACTGCGAGAAGTAGCGAGGACCGTTAAAAACGAACGTGTTTTTTAATGGTATTTGATGCTCAATTTTACGAATATAGAGTATGTATATCTGAAATTGGATACCATTAAATTTTCTGATTAAAAACTCTTATTATAGTAGGAAAAAATAGACGATGTTTTCTTTATTTTTTGTTATTCTCTCTCAATTAATGTCAAAAATTCAACGTGAGTCTAAGAATTTTCTTGTGCCTTATTTATAAGGTTTTCTGTTTGTTACTGCACATTATGCTGGATTTCATTATTATTATTCAAGGTAAAACAAATGACGAACTAGATAGGTTTGTGTGACGTTGCGCCTCATAATTGAATTTAATAGTAACGCGAGTGACACTCCGGTTCTATGTACGACTATTTTCTTTCCGCGGAGGACCGGCGAATTTGGCCTCTATTGTTGACCTAATCTTTACAACCAAAAGCCAGAGATTTGGGTCCGGTGCATGTATGAACTGCTCGATTTACGCGAGACTAATCATATGAGAGCGAAATAAAAACCGATATATTTTTTATAGAAATTAGAATGCAAAAGGGGAAGATTAAGGAATCGTTTTAAACTAATAATCGAAATTTGCACAGAACGACTTGCTGGGTCGAAGTTATAGGTGAGTACAATCCCACCGCTTAGCGCGCCCTGACAAATTTGTGATTTTATAAAGACTACATCAACGGAGTGGCTTGGGAGGGAGGATTATGCAGGTGAACAATCTCACTGCCTAGCTCTCTCTGTGATGCTCAGTAACATATATAATTCAATTTCCGAACAAGTTAGTTCGATGATTTGAAAATAACAGGGTGGCTTTCAGGAATGGATTATAGCAGGTGTACAATCCCTTCGCAACTCTCTCTCTCTATTAACTAAGTAACTCTCTCTCTCTATTATTTGTAGGATGGGAAGGAGGAGTACTAATTGAAGAATAAATATTTTTATTACGACTTACTTTTATTTTTGTTTCGGCAGTACAGCGCAATCGCCGACGATCTTAACACTAACATCATTGCCAATTGCGAGAAGCAGAAGAAATATTATTAGCTATAATTAGCCTAAAATGTAACGTAACCTAGACCTAAAGACGAGACAAACGGCAGTAATAAAAAAAACTATGTCCAAAATATCCAAGTTGTGGAAAAAGGTCCAAAAGAATTTCAAAGTCTGAAAAATAGGTTGAAAATTTTCTAATTTCGAAAATTAAAGGTTGAAAATTTTCTAAGTTCAAAAAAAATTTTTTAAATTTCAAAATCCAAAAAAAAAGGTAAAAAATTTCAAAGTCCAAAATAAGTTGAAAGTCGCAGAGATCGGAACGATTACAAATCAAAATCGGCAGTGATCTCTCGTCTTTAAGGGGCTCGTATATACACTCGATTTTAATCCTATCTTAGGACCAATTCTGAGAAAATTAGAATCAGAGTGCAGGAAAACCAAAGAAGGAGAGATTTATAAACAAATCCTTTATTCGTTTTCTTACAACGTATTGTGTATAGAAAATAACATTCGAATTTGATGTTTCAGTTAGGAATAATGTCATTGGGTTCGTTGAAACAATGTTGATTTATTTATATTGCTAATACTAATATAATATTAACTGGATCTTAAACTAAAATATTTGAAATATATAAAAAGATATGTTGAAACAAGTTTCGATATATTTAAGTTAGAACTAATATGTATATATATATATATAGCCGGCGTCTGCTGAAAGAAGAAACGGGTCTAATTTCTCCTCACGATATTTTGTTTATCATACATGATAAACGTTTGGCGGCTTTTATAACGTATTAACGTGCGTTTAGTTTTCTTCTTCATTGTTTGTGCTCCCTTTTTTCTTTTTAATAAATTAATAATAATTTTAAATGTTGCTGGACGCAACAGTTGTTTTCACAGAAAGTTAAAGGGACTTTTTGAATCTCTGAATGTTTTTTTTTTCAAGATCTGAAAAAATAGCGCTTTTTTATACTGGTTTTCTGGTATTAATTAATTATTGATAAAACTCATATACCATATACCGTGTGATTCCTGCCTATTAATTATTCATTATAAGAATGCGCATATAATACATTCTAATTAATATATATTGAATATTATATATTGTAATAAATATATAATAATAAATTATTAATTAATAATAATTAGTTAAGTATTAAATTAAAGTGATGGCCCGGTTCTATGCGCGACTACGTTTTACCGCGGGAGACCGGCGATCGTTGCTTTTGGTGTCTAAAAAACTAATTCTAATATAGTGTCTAAAAATTAACTATTCCTAAACGGTGTCCAATTTTTCCTGGGCAATACCTTGTTTATCGTACGAGATAAGCTATTTTCGTCCTTCACAAATGCATTAAAGTTCGTTTAATTTCTTCTTCAATTTTCGTGTTCCTGTTTTAATAAATTAATACTAATTTCAAATATTGTTGTACGCAACAATCGTAATATTTTTATTGTATATTAATAAACTTTTCTCATAAGGACTATCAAATGAACGCATAAACCACAAACGTAAAAAAAATCGATAAAAGAAAAGTTTAAAGCACACCGCATTTACGCTGAGGATAAAAAATTTTAAAGCCTACTACCAATTGTATAATAAAGCAATTAAAACTTTTATTATAAATTATATGATTTTTAAAACGTTTACTTTATTATAGGTATTTCTTCAAATGAACAAACTTAATAAAAAACTAACGTATTTCTGTGAATATAACACGAATACGAAACATATATATGACAGAAATAATAATATTTTTTAAATGAGAAAAAATAATAATTTCATAAGTTCCGCTTAACGGGTTTAATATAATTTGCAAAACTTTGTTTTCTTCACTAAGATATTACATTACATAATTTCATATTATACATAATTATTTTACTGAAGAGCCCAGTGAAGCGAGTTTTTATCCATTTAATTTTTAAAACTTTTTTAAATCCTGAAATATATGCATTTTGTATTCATTTGTAATGAGAATACACGCGTAACTCGAATTAATAGCTTTAAATTTTTGTCATTTTGTAAAAATTTCAACAGTTGTATATAACGCTTATGGCGAGACATAACAAATCCCCCTCTTCCGCCCTTTGGCGCCAGTCCGAAGCAACTTCCCCACCCCCAAAGTGTCTGACGATTGTACTGAAACCTGACATCATGTGATAAGAATAATTTTTAATTGTTTTTATTGTTTCGGCGGCCTTTGAAGGGGTGATAAGGGGGTCTCTCTCCATAAGCGTTTAGCAATTTATATATATGTATGTGTACATATCGGATATATTCTGGCTTCTCGCTGAGTAGTTGTTTTGTTAGAAATCTTGAAAAAAGTTCTATTATACTGTTTACGACATTAGACTGCTCTATTGCACGTTTAAGATGAGCGTTGACGCATTCCCTAGCTTGCAACATACCTTCGAACGTTGTTAGTTGTAAGGTCAAATTGGGTGGTATTTCGTATTTCTTTCTCCTGCATACAGGCTGTTCTTCTTCTTCTTGCTGATTCGGTTTATTACTACTCACAGCGGTTTTAATATTTCCTGGTTTTTTAATGGGCGTTCTTCGATATGTATTGCTCTGGAACCGTACGCCGTTACGAAGGACAGATCATGATTCTGTAGAAAAATTTTTGTAGGCTTGCCAAACGAATATTCATTCTTCAGATAGGATGATATAACATCCGTGCGACTGTTAAACGTTTCCCAGCTATCAGCGTCAAAAGTCACATTTTAAACCACCTCCACTACAGATTTTTACGACAGGTTTATATAATCCATTCGAAGATTCTAAGCCAATCGCGATTCTCTTCGAGCCGGATCTGTTGATATCGTACGTCGTCGATAAAAGCATATTGGATACACCAAACAATAGGTTCTTCGTTACATTCCTCGTTACCTCCATTATAGATGGGGTTGTATTTGGATGGGTGGGCGTGTTATTGAAAAAATACGTATATTTTCTATCTCGTCTTCGAGAACACTGATCATCACACTCGAATCAACCCGCCTTATATCTTATAGCCCCCACCTCTTCTTAGATAATCTTAGATAATCTTCTTAGATAATCTTCTTCAGGTACAAGCGAACATAACCACTTTCTAATTAAATGGCTCTTGAAGATAGCGCAGTAATTCCTTTTATACGCAAATTTGCGCGATCCGTGAACGTTACACGTATAAGCACGTGGAAAGAGGCGCTCGAGTCGATCAAAGCTAGGTGTATTGTACGTTTCGAGATTAGTTATACAACGTGTCATAGCTGATTCCAAATATCGAGCTTTTTTTTCACCCCGTACGTATATTCGTTGCGCTTCTCTAGCTATATTACATAGATGATACTGTAATTTATACAGCGAAATTGAACCTTCGAACCAATGAATTCCGTGTAAATTCAAACTGCAATAATTATTAGTCTTGCGTATATTGTCAGGTAAGTCTTTAAAATTGCAAGGTGGTTGTACAATCTAGTGTCCGATGATCTTGTCTTGCAAAGATATAACAGCAACTTCTTTTGGTATAAACGCTTTATTGGCGTCGCGAAGACCTTGTATGTCGATTACGTAATCCATTTCGTTTTATTGCTCCTGTCGAAAGAGTTTCAGCGAAGGTCATGACGAATTATACAAACGAGGTCTCTGATTTATACTCGTCTATCCACCACCGCTGACATCGCTGTCTCTACTACAGCGCCACCATTAAGCGCTAAAATCAGCTATAATTTGTCTACTCGAGTCAATTTCTACAACGTTATCGTATTCTGCATAAACTATACAATTGAGAGTGTTTTCCAGAGCTTGCTCGAAACCGACCTCTATGCGCACACTCCCCGAGCGAACGATATTCCAGTGCGTGGCGCAATGCGCTGATAAGTCAGGTGTGACATCAAAGGCGGTAAGAAAATAGCCTTTTG
The DNA here is from genome assembly GCA_018907035.1 of Sycobia sp. Sy_11. Classification (NCBI taxonomy): domain Eukaryota; kingdom Metazoa; phylum Arthropoda; class Insecta; order Hymenoptera; family Epichrysomallidae; genus Sycobia; species Sycobia sp. Sy_11. The sequence goes on from JACCIC010000104.1 coordinate 1,108,199, forward strand.
AATAGTTATCTCGATTAATTCCAATACCTTCGTTCAGAAAATGTATGCCGGTGCCTGAAAATAGCGTATGAAAGGCATCTCTGTGTAGATTTGAGTTTGGTGTAAAACGGGGCTGCAAAGGTTTGCGCGGTATTTGTACTCCGTCTATGTACAAAGAGAGATAGTTAATGTTGACGTTTTGAAAATTAAATGGATTAAATCTACGATTTCCGTTAAAAGCTCTGTTGTCGACAGATCCGATAATAATTCTTTTCGGTAATTGACCTAGAATTACGTTATCGAGTGAGTCGCTCATTATCCCCGCGTGCAGCGTAAACGACTTTACTTCCACTCGCGTGACTGGATATTTAGCGGTAGTTTTAGCTAACGCATTAGCGTGTGCGAGTAAGACACCAGGATTAATTTTTACTCTACGTATAACGAGAGTTGCTTCTTTTATTTTAACCTTAAATCTCTCATTGTCAGATGAATCTATGAGACAGAACGCGTCTTTGCTTCTCACTAAACGAATTCGCATTTCTACGCCATTTATTAACATTTTATCTTGATTAAAGACGTCGCAGTGTAAATGGCCGATCATATCAAAGGTTTTCCCACCTAACGTAAATTCTTGACGGTTTCACAGGCCTTTATTAGCCTGAGCTCCCTTAGTGTTTGGTGCAGCTTCGAAATTACCTGCTGTATTGTCGTACCATAAGCAAGACGTCAAGTGTGACTCTTTAGCAGCTGGTGAGTAGTTGAGAAAGGATTCTATATAAGCTCTGTAAGGGTATGCATTATTGGGAGTTGAAACTAGTTTTTGGTTCAAAAATACGTCGATTTGGTTAAACATAGAGTGCAGAAAATTATTGATGGGTGCAACTTTTGCATTTTGTACCTCTGTATCTGCAAGGAGAATTTGCGCTTGAACATGAAGCATAGTATGAGCAAGATCAATGTAGTGTTCGCTAGAGCTTGGAATGACAAATTCTAAAGGGGCGTCACTTTCTTCACCAATTGAAGATATAGGTTTATAATTTAAGCAACTGCTACTATCTATAGAAGTTTGTGTGGCTGGCAATGTGAATATATCCAACTCACTGGACATAAACACGGACGAGTGCGTGTGTAAGAATACCATAGTTTAGCGATGCCCAAAAATATCGTTTATATTTCTGTAACTAACTATTTTCCTACTTTTCTTACTACTTTTTAATTTTTTTATAGGATTTTTTCTTCGTCGTTTCTTCACGGTTGGATTTTTTACAATTTTCTTCTTTTTGTTTTTACGAGCTCCCACAGTGATGTCTGATGGACGTACCTTTTTAGACTGACGTCTGCGTTTAGCTGCATTCGTTTTATAACCATCGCCTTTCATTAAATCAGCAATTTTATTAGCACCTTTTCTTTTTAAATTTTCACCAGATTCTTTGGCTCGTAATTTCAGCGAGTCTTTAAATTTAGAACCGTTATTGGCAATGTCGTCGATTACATGAACTCCTGCGCGAAAAGCTTCTTTACCAACAGCGCGTGCACCAGAAGCCATATAGGGTAGAATTTTGCGAAGTAGTCCGCCCAGCCACGATCCCACTCCCTTACCTCTTTGATATCGCGAGCCAGTAAAAACATTTCTCACTCCGCCGCCACCGATTTCATCGTTATAGTAATTCATGTAATGAGTCATACTTTCTCTTTTTCTATCTTTTCATCGATTGCGCTTAAAGTGAAGCGTAACCGTCAACGTCCCGTACTCGAATGGTATACGTTTACCTTGTTTATCTCTTATATCAATGATAATAGAGCGAAAACTATGTTGTAAAAATGGAATATAGTGAGCAGGCGAAAAATGTCTCACGATATTAGATCCAAACTGATAATTCTTGGTATCTATAGACACGATACGCAAAAGAGCAGCTTGAGTGTCGCCAACGGTATACGGTTCGCAAATATCCGTGTAAATAAAAAACTGATCGGGTAGGGCACGCCAAACATGCTGGTACATCTCCCGATATATATGTATTCTCAGTAGACTCAAGAATTTCCGAGTGGTCTAAAAAACCGAATATACGGCGTATTTTTTCATTTAACACAATGTGTTACAAGACGAGGTAATGGGACTGGAGGTATCGGTTAAAGGAGTAATTTGGCCTCGTGTGAATTGATTTGGTGGCCCTGAAAAGGGCCGTTTGAATCGCCGCATCTCGTTGTGTCAACGCGGGTGATACCGGGGAGGGGTCCGGTACGGGGACACGAACGGAGGCGGACGGAGCGTGCGTGCAGCCCGTCTCCGGCTTGCGGTTCGGCTACGGTGTTGTATCTCTTCTTTAACCAAACCGATGCGCGGGGCCGCAGGGAGGCCCTTGCCCTTCAGACGCCGCCGGATGGAAGAGAGACTCCGGTCGGGGAGTCTGAAGGTGGCCGGGATCCCGGGAAGCTCCGCCAGGGGAGGCCGAGGAGGGGGAACGACGAGCGACGGCCGAGTGGGACGACGGATGCCGATCTCGCTCCGCACGTCGAGGGCCTTTGGAGCGGTTGGGATCACCACCGCACTCCGTAGGGCTTTCGACGGTCCCTCGTCCTCCGAGGTGGCTTCCGAGAGATCTAGATCTGGCAGATCTAAATCGATCTCCCAGAAATTTTCCCTCGCTTCCTCCGGCGCTGTCCGCCTATTCCGAAGGCATCGTGCGTTCCTCTTGGCTGTTTTCGTTGTCGTTCGTTCCTCCGTCGTGGCCTGCGGCGTGGCCGTCTCGTCCGCAGTTCTGGGTCAGCGCAGGAGCGTTCTGGTGCCATCCTTCCTTCCTGGTTTTGGAAGAAGTGTTGCCAGTGACCCCATGGTCGACCCTTTTAAGGCCGGAGCGGCCCCGACCCTGATCCCTTAAACCGGATACGACCGCCGGTTCGTAGGGAGGGGGAAGGGACAAGGATGCGGACCCCGGAGAGTGCCCCTCGAAGGCCTCGTCCTCCGACGATCCCCCAGGCGCGTCTCTCGACACGCTGGTGGGTCTCCGGAGGTCTTGGTCACGGCTCTTAGTCGGAGCTACTGAGTATCCACCCGTAACTCCTTTCAGAGAGGTGCCCTGCCCTGAGTCCGCACCGCGGGGGGGTGTCGGTCTGATCTGGATATTCGGATCGGACGCGGACGAGCCCGTGGGTGGGAGGCTAGGGAAGGATCGCCCTGTCCCGTCGCGCTGGTGGGTCTCCGGAGGCCTTGGGCACGGCTCCTAATAGGAGCTACTGGGCGCTATGCCCGTAATTCCTTTCGGAGGGGTGCCCTGCCCGGAGTCCGCACCGTGGAAAACGTCCGTCTGATCCGGGTTTCCGGATCGGACCAAGACGTTGTCCGTGGACGGGAGGTCGAGGCGGGAGAGGAGGGGGGAGTGGGTGGCTCGCCCTGCCCCCTACGAACAGGACAGCCCTGAGAAGGGCCTATGGGCGAGACACCACCCGCAGGCGGAGAGGGAGGAAGAGGGGGGAGATGGGTGGCTCGCCCTGTCCCCCACGACTGGACGGCCCTGAGAAGGGCCTTCGGGGCGAGACACCACCCACCGGGGGGGAGGGGAAGAAAGAGGAGTGGGTGGTTCACCTTGTCTCCTACGCATGAGACGGTCCTGAAAAGGACCGATGAAGTAGAGACCACCGGGAAGGAGGGAAGGGGAAGGGGTAAGGTCTGCTTGTACTGACCTCCGCCAGCCTTGCTCTTGATCAGCTGCGGCGATGCTTGTTGTTGCGGCGGCGGCGGCCCGGTCACTGCTCTCTCGAGCCGCCGTAGGCAGTGCGTGCGGGGGTGCGCGGCGGGGGCGGCCTGCTCCACTGTTATTGGAGCGGTGGCGCGCGGTGGCGCTGCAGCTCCCCCTCTCTCTCTGTCTCTCCCTCGGTGCTACCACTCGTGCGACGGCGCTGCTCCGCTCTCCTGTTGGAGCCGTGTGCGGCGCGGGGGAGCTTCGCTCCTACGATGGGATGGAGTCTGGGAGGGGAAATGACAAGATGTCGGTTAACAGTTGAGTTAGTTTATTGTCCTAGGATGGGCCGTTGGGCTCCGCTGTCTTTCTGTCTTTCCATCCCGAAAACCCTCTCTTTTATATCAGCTGCGCTTGCGACTCCGGTGGCGCCGTAAGGCTCCGCCGGTGGTCGCAAGCACTGATGCGCCCGGAATCGCCGCGACGGAGAGAGGAGGTTTGGGAATGCTTTCCGTATTCTAACGGAAGCGCGCACGCAAGTCTCTAAGGAGCCTATACGTCGGCATATAGCAAATGTAATGTGGATTATCGCAGTTGCATTTTCGCATCATCCTGTAAAATCCTTTTTCGATAACTTGTGGCTCTAGTACTTGATGTTCCTGTATATTCTCGTTGTTAATCTCATTAGCCAACTCTTCTAAACTGTTGGAAATACCATGTGGAAAACGATGTTCTTGATAATACTTTTGGTTGGCTTCGAATTTACTTTTGAAAATGGCTTCGGTTTGTTCTATATGCATGATAGTACAAAGCACGTGAATTTCAACAAGACCCACACTCCAGCTACCACTGAGACGTATTTCGCGTGATAAATGGGTAGTAAAGCAGCTCGTCGTATTATCGTTGTAATAGCCCATACCACTATTGCTGGGTAGAACAAGGTAAAAATCTTCAGTGGTATCCATGGCTATACACTTTCTAGTTCGGACGCTTTGATCCAGGAATTAAACTTATCCGGATATCCGAGCCACTTGACGAGTACAAGTTTATTCAAGCCTCGTCTATTTGTATCAATTACACGCTCTATTTTGAAACGTTCGTCGTTGTCCGTAACACGCTGCTTTCCAATACGCGTGAATTCTTCCGTGTAAAAGAAACCATCGATAATCTCACCTTTTAAATACTCCAAGAAATCGCTAAAACCAGAGGAGATCAAATAAAAAGCTGCCCCTGGTATCCCACTATTCTCGGCACACTACACTGTTGAAGTAAAAAGTGCAATTCGCGTTTTAGAGCACTAACACCCATAACACGAACGCGGATACGCCAATTAATACCACATCTTCTGCGAACCAGAAAAGAATTATATCGCAGTGATGCAGCGAATTGTAAAATAATTTGCCGTTCTTTCTCCATTGCTAAGCTCTGTGAATTTGATTAACGAAAAACGCAAGTAGATCTATTAGGCACACAATTCCCGAACTTCCTACAAGCTATGGGTTCACACCCTCGTATTTTATAGCAGCGAAATTCGGCGTGATAAAAAGCATCTTTTACAAGATGATTTAGATATCATCTTTTCTTATATTTTATTTCACCGATTGACTTTTATTTATAATAAAAAGAAGTCGAATTACAACGTGTAACTATAAAACTCAAGTCTCACTAGTCGTATATGGGTAACAAAAGCTAATCACCTATTTGATATGACGACCTTCTTGAAGAAAGACACGTTCGTACACGAAATAAGAATATTTCTGTTGAGGATGGTTCAATTTCTTATAAAACGGTTTTCGTTATAACTCTTTTTAAAACCGGATTTCGTAATAAGAGTATGAGCATCCGCTTTGCCATCTATTTTTTGTCGGCAGGAAGCAATGATTCGAAATCGAAGCCGCAAAATATCTTTGGCTTATTAAATTAATGTACACATTCTCCCAAGGTCTATATATCTCTCGACACGTATCACGTATATGTAATCTAGGGTTGAATTGCATTTAGGATGTAAGCGCATATACCTGAAAAAGATCAGTGGTATCAGCTTTATCCGGTCCTTCTTTCGCCTTCAATTTTAAGATAAGCAATCGTGCGCATTTCGCTGCCCAAAAAGGGTATTAAATTTCATGGCTTTTCCGCTTATATATCGTACAATGGATTGAAATAAAATATTATCTATAGTAACATACTCTACAACGATTACGTGTGAAATATATGAATAATTTTTAAAAAATAGGTATCATGTACTACGCATATTTACTGCATATATATAATATTAAAATTCATTCTGTAAGAGCGTTCATATTGTGAACAATTAGCTTAATACCTAAGCTCCTTAATAATTTCTCATCCGTGCGCAGCGCCCTCTATCCTTGATTTTATTTTATATGAAACTATTTCGGAGATGAAAAGGCTGTCAGTCGATTCAGAGACGTTGGAGTGTGCATATCGTACATCAAACAGGGGATAATCGATTAGCCAAGTCCGCGTACTCGAAGAAAAGAATTTCAAAACCAAAAACTGTAAAGGTAATATTTTAAATATTCTTACTTTTCCAATTATTTTCGAAAGTACAATAGCAGTTGAGGCGAGAGGACCAAGCTTATGAAAAGATATTTCTTGGAGCATGACGCAATCTCCTTTCTACGTCTTTTTATCATCGTATCGTATTTCCTTATCGGTCAGGAAATAAATTTGATATCAATCTTCCTGCATCGTAGTCGAGCAGTCTTCGCGAACGAACAGCGCTACGTATGGACGGGTTTGATCGAAAAATTTCTTTCAGCTCCACAATGCTCTACAGATAGCGTTAATGTAAAGCAGGAAATGCAAAAACAGTTTTATATTAAAACGTTAAAGTCAAATTCCATCGTGTACATATTCTAGCCCGGCGCGCGGCCGCTAGCAGCGAGTGTGTGCGAGTCTCGTTACGAAGAGCCGCACAAAAGAGAGAAATCGATAGTTTCTTTTCTACATATCCGTGTTCGAATTCGATTGTGGGTAAAAAGTATGGCGTAAAACATCACCGGCGCGCGGAGGCTAGTAGAGTAGAGAGAGAGCGCGCGAGGCGTGGTGCGAAGATCTGCACAAAAGAGAGAGGCCGATAGCAGGCCGCTGACGGAAGATGAAGCATCGGGTCGCTCTCTTTTTCTATCCCATTCTGTTTCCATGCAATGTATACACGCATGTTAAGATCTTCGGATAGATTTTTTAGCCAGGGCGCGCGGCCAATTAAAAATTATTCTTATCACATGGTGTCAGGTTTCAGTACAATCGCCAGACACTTTGGGGGTGGGGGAGTTGCTTCGGACTGGCGCCAAATCGTATATGCTCATAAATGGATTCTTCTATCGGGTATTATGATTTATAAAGTGTATAGAAAAAAAAATCATTTACGCAATCGCATTATGATAATCAAGAAATCAGCGTACTGTGTCTCATTTATCCTATACATAATAAACGTGTCTCTTGCAAGAGCAGGGGGATAACCGTGAAAGTAACATGTATATATATGAATATACATGCACGCGCATTGGAGCAGTAAAGTACCGGGGACCACCGTCGCGTCGCGTCGCTTCGCAGTTTGTCGCCCCGCGTGCGCGGTGCAAAAATATACTTTTAATTTCACGCTCATTCGGTACGTAATATATACGAAGAAGTGCCGGTGCAGTTAATTGCAGTCGAGAACGGAGGGAGGGCGAGGGGGTGCGGCAGAGATATTTTGCACGAGAATGAAGAGAGAAGGAAGGATTGCGGGAGGAGTAGGGACGGTTGCTCATTCGCATAATTTTCGCAATTTCCATGGGCTCCGAGGGACGACGGGTGTATTTGTTTTTTTTCTTCTTTTGGTGGGGAACTCGGTTGAAGAGGGCGACGGGGGGAGTGAGGAAGAAGAAAAGGAGAGAAAGAAGAGAGTGACCTCATCGGGCATATAACTGGTTTGTAGATCGAGTACACAAATTAGGTTGCACTATAGGTGCGAGACAATTATTTCCTTTCGCTTCTATATTGGGTTACGAAGTTACGGATGCGGGTCGTGTGTCAATCGTAATATTGTTTATACAATGTTCAAAAATTATTAAAAGAATCATTTTAAAAAAACGATAAAATTTTTTTTTATTAATATAAACAACAGGCTCTGATGGAGAGAAAATAACTAAATCATGAAATAATTGAACACTGAAGTGTTCCACATGACGAATTTTTTTGATTTTGTAAATCAAATCTTGAATTTATAAACAAATTGATCTTTTAATTTTATAAAATTATAAAACGGTCAATCGTTGCTTCGACTGGTAACAACAGCGGTTCGTTTGCCACATACACGAACGCCAGATTCGATGGCACGAGTTGCAATTATTGAGCGAATTTCTAAGTGGCGGAAGTTGATTTCGTTCTATAATGTGTAGAGGCACTGTTAAGGTTTGCAAATGATTGTTTTTTTATCCAATTAAGATACAGAGATAATATATATATATATATATATATATATATATATATATATATATATATATATATATATATTATCTGTGGTGATTGCAGCTGTAAAGAGAAGGAAAGAAAAACCATAATTTAATTTCATATCGTAGTAAACGTGTAAAAGTTAGTTTGTGCAGTGCGGGAGAACGCGCGCAGTGTTATTAATTTCTTCGGCATGCTTCAGTCTTATGGACTCTCTTTCTCTCTTTCTCTGTTTCGTCCTCTTATACTTTTTGCTTTTGTCCTCTTCATTTCTATTTCTTTCCTATGCCTTTTCTTTCTTAAAGTGCTTACGTTCTCTCTCCTCTCTCTCTCTCTCTCTCTCTCTCTCTCTCTCTCTCTCTCTCTCTCTCTCTCTCTCTATCTATCTGTCTCTCTTTCTCTCTTTTCGAATACGGCAGAAGAGGAGTTCAATGATGAGTGCCCGCGCAGTCGACGTATAAAAGCAGTGGAAGTGCAGAGATGGGTTTTGTGTGGTACGTACATGCTGGCTGATTGAATGGAAACGAAAACGCAGATGTTGAATTAATTTTGGGTTAAATTATTTCCATCCAGTTGAAGAAATGGAAATTAATAATAGGTAGAGCGCGATACAGCGTATAGCGCGACAAACTGATACGAATCGTCCCATCCTCTGCGGCAGAATAAACCGTAGAGAGCGCGTCGAACTTTATACCAGGCAAGGGTATTTTATCTCGCAAACTCCTTAGTGGATGCTATTGGCGTTAACAGGCATCACTTTAACACAACGTATTTTTTATTACACATTTACCCATTGAAGAATGTGTGTTTTTATGCATTACTGTAATGGTTTATATGACAGATATATAGTTTCAGCGAATCTGCAAGTCATGAGCCTTGCAAAGTTATGTATTAGAAGCTTAGATTCGACATTACGACATTTATGAATTCGTTAAACTCTTTATTTTCATGATAATGAATATAATTCCTTACATTATTTATGTACAGTCGATTGATTATTTAAAAATCTTATTCCATGATATACATGTTGTACATATAACAGTGGATTTTTCTGATCAGCTTGGGTGAAAATCATTCGTAATTAACGGGTGATCAGGGTTTCGTGAGCCTCATTCGTTAAAATTGAAAGTTGGTTTCATATATTCTTATATTCCGTATATCGTATATTCGTATGTTAAACAATTACTCTTGAGACGTATAAGATGATATATCGATGTTGGGGGGAGACAATAGCTATCGAAGTAGTTTCCATTTCCATTTTTGTTTATGTAGAAAACAATCCAGTGTGATCCAGTGTGATCGGAGGTGTCTGTGTTTGAGATTACCGCAGCAGGAAGACTCAAGATTCGCCGCACATACAATAATGGAGTTGGCTCGTACATCTCCTGCACAATTTCTGTTGTATTCATGATCCCGATATATCTGAGAATGATATTTCGCCACTTTCCTCGGATTCGTCAACTTCGTCAATTCCAGCTTCACTAATAGAGTGAAAACTAACGTGTGATTTACGTTGCTACTCTTGATAACTCAAAAGTGCGGTATAAAAAATTTTGCTGTGAACCGGTCACCGATAATCTTTTTTAGGTACAAGCGAACATAACCACTTTTTGATTAAATGACGCTTGAACAAAGCAGAGTAATTCCTTCTATACTCAAATTTGAGCGTTTCGTGAGAGTTACACATATCAGTACGTGGAGCGAGGCCTTCGAGCCGATCAAAGCTAGTTATATTATATCTTTCGAGATTAGTGATGCATCGCATCATAGCTGATTCCATATATTCAGCTTTTTCTTTACCCCGTTCGTTGTGCTTCTCTAGATATATTACATAAATGATATTGTAATTTATGCAGCGAAATTGAACCTTCGAACCAATGACTTCCGTGTAAATTTAAACTGCAATAATTATTAGTTTTGCGTATATTGTCAGGCAAGTCTTTAAAATGGCAAGGTGGTTGTATAATCCAGTCACCGATGATCTCTACCAGCAATCGCTGTATTACTGTCTATTACAGAATTGCGACCGTCAAACAGTATAGACTCACGGTAATCGTAAGTATCATTATTGAAAATAACAATCGCAATACCGCGAGGTTCATAATACTGTTGAAACTTCTTTACCTCTACTAATCTATAACGTCTGTCGGCGATGTTCACATGTGCTTCTTATATAAGTTTGAGGGCTCGCTCTTTTTACCTTTTTCGTCGAGCATCACGAATAACATCACACTCGTTTTTTCTTTCTTTCGTGTTATGTAATTTTAATAAAACGTATGCTTCACCAACAATGAGAGTGGGCGCTAAACAAAGATTAGCGTTATTGTTAATGGAAAGTATAGATCTCTGTGCAACGCTATCTATGTTAAATTTTTTTTCCGCTGAACACCACTTCCCACAGGCTTATTAATAAAAATAGCTTATAAAACACATGTATTGTTAATTCAAAAACTATCATTGTTCTGCATTAAACAAGTAATCAAACTCCATAAATCATCGTAAGAAAAAATTTCAACTGGTCTAATAGACAAATCGGCAGGACTTTTGGTTAAGTATTCTCTTCTTATACTTACACGAACGAAGTCGATTACGGAATAAGCTAATGATACAAGGCGAGCATGGATGTCTGGAATAGCAGACTCGAGCCATAACCACCAGGGTCGGTGGTTCTTTTATACGTATTACAAAATTTTTACCTATAACACCAAATTTCTGTATAAATTGTTGGTTTTGATCAGTTATCAGAAATTGTTTACCAGGTGGTTGTATTTCGCCCATTCGTTCCTCGTTTATATGAACGTGTTCCTATCTACCACATTGTGAAATCGTTGATGTAGACACTTTTCTTCAGGAGGCATATCAAAATTTTGTATAGCCTCATGTCAACGGCTCGCCCGTCTTTTTTTACTTCACTCTGTTCTTATGCATTGCATGCATGGATGCCTGCATATATTTCAGATATTTCAGATATTTTTCGGCAAATTATAGCAGTTGAGGTCGTACGGTTAAGAAAGATATTTTCATATGAGCATGACGCGATCTGCTTCTACGTCTTTATCTCCGTATCGTATTTCTCTATTGGTCAGGAAATAGATTTGATATCAATGGGTAGCTTCCTGCTACGACGCTGAGTAGTCTTCGCGAATGAAAAGTGCTACGTGTGGAAGGATATTATTAAAAAAATTAGTATAATACTAATATTTATATTATTTTCCTCTATTTCCGCAGAATCCTTATCGTTTTCGAACGCTGTATTTACAAGATTTTTCATACTATTAAAATTTATTTTTAAAGAATTTGAAAAATGTAAACATATTCCTTTGACTTTACAACACTCAATGGCTTCATAAATAAATGAATTACTTACTCGAAATTCATAACATTCCGGACCTCCTGATATAGATGTTTCTATGTAAGTGTCTGAACCGTAAGTTTTTAATTCATTCGTCCTTTAACTAATAGTGAACCTATAGGAGGCTCATATTCGCCTATGTTATTCGTACTTATTTATATATATGAATCTGCATCGTAATACAGAATTCGTCGGTCTAATTTTTCCAAATAAGCATACAGTTTCAAATGCGCCTGTGCCGTAGTATATGCAGCTATAACAACGTTTGTGTTCGTTGTTTGCTCTATAGCCTCATATATAAATTGCTCTAAATCTCTAAAAATAATAAAAATAAGAAATAAAAATAAGCGCGAAGAAAATGAAAATATTTTAAATACTTTACTGATCTGTTCACTGGGCTTCTTGAATTAAATTCGTGATATCTCATACGCGTTCTAACTACCACATTATGAAATCGTTGATGTAGGCGCTTTTCTTCAGGAGGCATATAAAAGTTTTGTATAGCCTCATGTCGGTTAGCTATTTCGGCATCTGTCATTGATTTTGTAGTATAATCGATGGCGCTTCTAAAAGCCGCGTGAGGTTCTTTGTATTGGCTGACCAAGATACGGTATGTTCTTTGTTTATTTAATTCGTGTTAGTCTACTATAGAATTGCTCTCCATGCTAGAATTTCTACTATTGTTGCTATTTACCAAAAAGTTAGGAGTTTTGAGTGGTCTGTAGTTGGCTACAGGCCGCTCTTCTTCAGACTTCACTTTCTAACCCCTCGGCATGGTTTTCAACGAGAGCTAACTCTAGGTTCGCTAATAAATTCCATAAAGCTAGATATGTATACTAATAGAAATTAGATGATTTTTATTTTATTTAATTAATTTTAAAAATACTTACCATTTTCTTTCTCTTCGTTTAGTGAATCAGCAGTTTGGAGCGATCTGTAGTTCACAGATTGTTCCTCTTTCTCCTCCTTCTCCTTCTCCTCCTCCACTGCTGCAGTATCTTCTTCCTCATATTCGTTCTCTCTCTCGCTTCTAATAGATATATCATTCGAATTTTCGTTTTGCGACGATGGACCAGCATCTCCAGAATGTTCGAAAAACTTATCATCGGCAACTTTGTCTATGAGAGGAGTCTCGGTATTAACATACTATCTCTATCAATGTCCTCAAATAAATTTTATAATGGGATATATTTCTATTAAGGCTATCAAGATGATTGTTTTATTAGCTTATTTAATTAATTAATTTTAACAATACTTACCATTTTGTTCTTCCCTATCGACGGAAACTCTATTTCTAATACTATTGTTTCTCGAATTTACACATCGCAAATATTGCTCCGAAATCGATAATGCCAGAAGAGATCTAATGAAAAGCTACCTCTGGTATCTCACTATTCTTGGCACACTACACTCTTCTAGTAAAAAGCACACTTCGGCTTTTCAAGTACTAACACCCAAAACAAGAATACGAATACGTCAATTAATACTGCATTTTCTGAGAGCGAAAAAAGAATTATATCGCAGTGATGCAGCAAGTCGCAAAATAATTTGACGTAATTTATTCATTTCGAAACTCAGTGAACTTTACTACCGAAAAAACGTAAGTAGATCTACTGTGCGCACAATTCTTATGTTTACTAAAAGCTAGGGGTTTATACGTTCGTATTTCATAGCAGTGAAATTGATCGTGATACGATTCATCTTTTACAAAATGATGTAGATATCATCTTTCCATATATTTAATTTCACCGATTGACTTTTATTTATAATATATAGAAGTCGCATTAGAACATGTAACTATAAAACTCAAGTCTCAATCTCACTAGTCGTATATGAGTAACAAAAGCGAATCAACTATTTGATATGACGTTCTTCTTAAGGGGTTATACTACAGTAGCGATCACAAAAAGTAGGCATTTTTCAAGAATTTTTTTTAGTTAAATGAAAAGATTAATCGAGATTCTGTAAAGTGCGACTTATTTTATTATACATTAAGTACAAAAATTAATGTTTTGACGTACATTAAAAACAAAATGGCGGATCTACCGCAATCTTAAGACGAGACCGATTTTTTGAGCAGGGTCCACGGCCGGAATCCTAGCGCTTGCAATTTTTGACCTAGAACAAAAAACCAAAGTTTTTTCATTTTATCACACCAAAAGAAAAAGATGTGCGTAGGATTTTTTCGATATTTTGATTTTTCGCCAAATGGCGTAGTTTTGAAAAAAAGTCAAAATTCATGGAAAAAATCATCACTAAATTGTTTATAAAAAAAAATATACAATTTAAACAAAAAATCCTACGTACGTCTGTTGACATAACATTGTCAAACAACGTGTTACAATTTTGGAACGATTGATGAAAAATTGTTCGAGTTATGTTTTCGGTCAGTACAAAAAAAGTGGTTTCGAGAAAAACGCGTTTAAAGTTTCAAATACATGAAAATCATATTATATTCTAATATACCTTTAATCTGAAATGCCTGGACCATACAATTGACCTTCTAGAAGAAGTTCATCCTCTTCATTTCCTTTTCTCAAAGCTTTCAGGCTGATTCGAGCTTCTTTTGCCCCCTCGGATACCGAAAGCTCGGCCAGTCGAATCCGCTCCGCGTGCACTTTCATGCAGAGTTCGTAGCTTTGGGGGCCGATTTTCATATGCATTATGTCCAAAACGTATAAAATTGATGAAAGTCCATCATTAAAAATTCCGATAGCAAGATTAGTTCCTATATCTAGTATTATTTTTCCACTATTCCACTATCTCTTGTTAATTATTCATACACTGGCTTTATCTCATCATAAAAAAGTAAAGGTTTGGCGTGCTTATAATTATCTAAATTACCAGTTTCGCTTTCTGCCAAGTGCACCAAGAATCTTCTCCGACTGGGCAGTGGTCATGTTGTTGATTTTCATCCGTTGATAATTTATGGCATAAAGTGGCCCATATGGCATCCTTAATTGCCACAATCAACTTCGAATTTCTTCTAATAGCTAATCCATAGTACCTGGATAACTCGTCGATTAGCTTACCCGTCAACTTTCCTTTTCCTCCAAGTCCTTTTTTATTTTTTTTCAAGTTACGGAGACGAGTACCCATTCGTTTTTGAACGTGATCGATGCATTCTTGTTTCTTCACGATGAAATCTTCGTATGGCTTACCATCTGTAATTCTTTTGAAGGTCTTTGAATCGCCATCACCAATATAATTCGTATACCTGAGCATGAAGCATACCTGAAAGGCGTTGTGGTAGAGTCAAGAATTATGGCATTTAGAAATTTTTAACGACCTCCAACTTTTAGTATGTCATTTTTAAGGTCCTAAAGTACCTTTTAAGCAGAAAAAAAAATTTTCGATTTTTTGAAAATTCTACTGTGGTATAACCCCTTAACGAATAGCACGTTCGTATACGATCTAGAATATTTTTGTACGGGGTGGTTCAATTTCTTATAAAACGATTTTAGAAGATGGCTTATGTTATAAATCTTTTTAAAACAGGATTTCGTAATAAAAGTATAAACATCCGCTTTGCCACATATTTTGTGGGCAGGAAGCAATGATTTAAAAAGAAAGACATAAAATGTAAATATATTTGGCTTCCTTTAATTAATATACACATTCTCTCACTGTCTATATGTCTCTCGACACGTATCGCGTATATGTATGCTAGGGTTGACTTGCTTTTAAGGTGTAAACGAATATTCCAGAAAAAGATCAGTGGTAACAGCTTCATCCCTTTCTTCTTTCGTCTTTAATCTTAAGATAAGCAATCGTGCGGATGTTGCTGACCAAAACGGTATTAAATTTCATGGCTTTTCCGTTCATGACAAGCGCTTTATTTTGCATGTATAGCTATCTATTTACGAATTTCGTAGAGTAGATTAAAATAAAATATTAATTATATTAATATACTCTATAATAATTACGAAATATATGAATCTTTATTAAAAATAGTTACCATGTAATACGCGTATTTACTGTACATACATAATATCTAAATCACTTATGTAAGAGCGATCAAAATGGTGATCAATTAGCTTAATACCTAACCTACGCAATAATTTCTCGCCCGAACGCACCGCCCTCTACCGTGTATTTTATTTTATATAAAAATATTTCAAAGACCAAAGGGTTATTAGTCGAGTCACGGATGTTGGAGTGTGCGGACCGATCATTTTAAAGAAAAACGGTTAAGGTAACATATTAAATTTTATTACTGCTTTACGTTTTCGGGAAGCAATAAAAGCAGTTGGGGGTGATTAAAGGCTAAAAATCCAATGCTATTAAGATATACTCATATAAGTATGACGCAATCTCCTTCTTCCTCTCTATCTCCGAGTCGTATTTCCTTATCAATTAAGAAATAAATATCATATCCATACCTAGCTTCCTGCTTCAACGCTGAACAACCTTCGCGAATGCGCAAAGATTTTATCTCCCAATGCTGTACAGTTTGGGTTATTGTAAAGTACGAAATGTGAAGATTTTTATATTAAAAACGTTAAAGTCAAATTCAGCCATGTAGATATTCTAGCACGGCTCGCTGCCACTGGTTGCGACTAGAGAGCGTCGGCGAGTCTCGGTACGAAGATCCGGACAAAAAAGAGAGGCCGATAGCAGGCTTAACTACTGCTGTCAGAGGATGACGCAACGGTTTGCTCTCTTTTTCTATTTCCCTCTGCTTCTATGCATTGCATGCATGGATACGTGCATATATTTCAGATATTTCAGATATTTTTCGACAAATTATAGCAGTTGAGATGAGAGGTCCTACGGTTAAGAAAGATATTTTCGTATGAGCATGACGCGATCTGCTTCTATGTCTTTATCTCCGTATCGTATTTTTCTATCGGTCAGGAAATAAATTTGATATCAATGGGTAACTTCCTGCTTCGACGCTGAGCAGTCTTCGCGAATGAAGAGTGACACGTGTTGACGGATATTATTAAAAAATTTAGTCAATCTCTATATGTAACAATTAATTTTAAAGTTCAAATGAAAACTTTTTGTGTAAAACTTTAAAATCTTATTCGAATAGATTTTTTAGCTCGGGCGCGTGGACACTGATGGCTAGTAGACAGAACAGGCAAGCCTTGGTGTAGAGATCCGCACAAAAGAGAGAGACCTATAGCCGGTTGCTATCAGACTGATTACGCACTGTCTCTCTCTCTCTTTTTCTACGCAGTGCATGTGTGCATATATATATATATATATATATATATATATATATATATACATATATATATATATGTATGTATGTATGTATGTATGTACACATATACATATAAATGTACACACATACATATATAAGTCGCTAAACGCTTATGGGGGCGGGCATTCCTTATCACGTTTCAAAGGTCGCCGAAGAAATAAAAAAAAACAATAAAATCAATTAAAAAGTAATAAAAACATTTTTAATTATCTACATGTGATCAGATTTCAGTATACCCTCCAAGGGTGGCTGGCACCTGGGGGGGGGGGATTTCTTATGTCTCTCCGTAAGCGTTCATATGCTACTTCTACTAATCGTTCAAAAGATAAGATTTATATATAAAATTTATAACGTATCTCAAATGCTTCTTATTTATTTTGTAACTGAAAGATGGTATATCGCTTTAGCTCGTATTCAAAGCTCACTTTTGAATTTATTTCCTTCTATTTATAGATTTAAATACACTAAATAAAGTGGTAAAGTAAAGGTAAAATTTTTAATAGATTATTTAATGGTTCCTTCCTGTTTTCCTCGAGATAAATTTAATAACTCGTAGGTCTGATGTATATATAGATCTAATCGCTTGAATAGCATGTCTGAGGCCTACTTCTCCAGGGTAGAATTCTCTCGATTTTGTAATCAATACCGCTCCCTCCCCCCTGAATTATTAAAAATCTTCAATCACGATTTAAATCATTCGGAGTTTTTTTTTGCTAATTGCGAATCATAGCGGTTCGTAGATTTCCTACTGGTATATAAGAATCTATATAGTAAAGTTCGCGCATATCTCATCCAGATACGGTCACATAGTTCAAGGTATCTTCCAGAAATATCTACTACGGCTCCTTGGCACGCGCAAAACACTCGAGCCGTTATCATCGCTAGAAATTCAATTTGTTTTCGACTATCTGCATATATATATATATATATATATATATATATATATATATAAATCTTGGGACCACAGCGCTATATAATAACTCGAAAGCAGCGCAAACAATGTGTCCCGCGTTATTAACGTTCGGTGGCACGTTCCAGGACCCACGATAAGGCGGAAATCTTAGTCGGATCGCAGTGCCCCTCGATGCCTGGAGCGGCAATATAATAAATGCGCTGTTGCTGCGCGAAACAGCGGTAACACATATACACAGGTATATGCACGTGTACACACACATACAGCGCAGGTCAGCGCGCGATGCAACCACTCGCAAATATACGTGCAAGTCTGTATGTACAGCCGTTGGCGCGCCCGGCGCAACAATGTGTCCGGGCTTACAGGGGTGGGGTGAGAGAGGTAGGGCGAGGCGTATCGCGAAGAATACCGTTAGAAAAATTACGCTGCAAAACCAATTACATGTATCGGGCATTAGATAATGGTTTATTAAAAGTAAATTATTCGACCGCGGTGCCCTAGGGGGCGCCTCTTCTTACCTTTGCGCGACCACGGTCGTCGTGACCTTGCGCGCGGCATGATAAAGAGGATGAGAGGCGCACGCCGGTGTATATATATATATATATATATATATATATATAGAAAAAGAGAGGGGGGAAGAAAGCGAGGGAGAGAAACAGAGATATAGCCCCAAGTTATTTATCGCGAAAGAGCGGTTGATTTACGGCGTGGCCGTTCGTAAATATTAAGCCTCGCGAAATTTACAGGTGACTTTTAGGGCAGGCGCGCCGCGTGTATATTTCTCTCTCTCTCTCTCTCTCTCTCTCTCTCATCTCTTTCCCATATCCCTACCCCTTGCTCGAGAGTATTTTCTTTACACGGTTCGGACGGAAAGGATACAGTTGCGCGCGGGATCTCGCAGGAAGGGCGGGTGGTGCAGTGGGGAGGGGAGGGGGAATGGCGTTCAGAGGCACATCGCGTGAAACACCGGTGGAAGAGGAATTTATTCGAGCGTCGATGCGATTAAATTTCTCTCGTGAGTTACGCGCGTAAATGATTATCCTGCGGATATATTTTATTATACGCCTTTTTAGTCACGAGAGAAGGGTGGAGGAGAAAAAGGAGAAGGAGGAGGATCGGCAGCAGCAGCGGTAGTAGCCGCCAGGGAAAAATTTTGTTTTTTCGCGCGAGCGCCCGTGCACGTACTGTATGGGCTTGCGGTTCCATCCGATAATTCGCTTATCACGCCGCGGAGGTGGCTTCGCTGTTTAGCCTCGGCTCTGGCTTCCTCCATATTACAGGGATAACCAGGGCTGATGTACGACGCGCTCGGTTTTCGGTCGGGCCTCGAGATCCGAGCCCTCGATTATATTTAGCGTCCCGACGGTGAACGTGCGCGCGCGCTCGCGCCCCGTACTCTTCGTAGCATGTAAATATAACAGGATAGCGCGTGCAAGAGCCTCGCTCTCTATAAACACGAGTTGTTCAACCAATGTCATATGTATAGTTATAAGGCAGAGCGACATTCAGCACGGTAAAAACGCCGCTCGCCGCTCTATCGGCGTGGAATTAACGCTCGCGACCGTTAGATTTGCTGCGACGTGGGATCAATGTTATTTACACTTAAAATGCAGTTGTTAAAAAACGTCGGAGCTCGCGCGTGCGCGCGCACGACTGCTTCCAACTTCCCTTTCTTGGAAGTCACGCGAGGTGACAATCGCAAAGCCATTAAGCATGAGAGAAAGGATATTTCGATAAAGAGAGAAGAGAGAGAGAGAGAGAGAGAGAGAGAGAGAGAGAGAGAGAGAGAGAGAGAGAGAGAGAGACGGAGAGAGAGACAGAGAGAAGAATACTTGTAATAGAAGATGAGTACCTTTCTGATCGTTGGAAGACGTCTTAACCGGTCGAGCCGTCGTGCATCGTAACGGTGACGATAGATATCACGGTACAGACCTGCAACGTCCCTCGTTTCTTTGCTCTCTCCCTTCATTTGATCTTCGATAGACGTTCTGCAAAAAGGATATTGGTTAAGGTTTCTGAAGTAAAGTACGAGCATTGATCAGACTCTTTTGAAACGGAAGATGTGAAATTAATTTCGATCCTCGAGAGATTTTGTTGAAAACAAGATTAATAGCGGCACTATGCATATTTGTAAAAGTTACTTTAAAATTCATAAAAATATATGTCTAAAACTTTGCTGAATTAACGATATTTTACCGTCTCTAATTTACAATCGGTAGAGTAGGCTTCTATTGTGGCTATATCGACCATAAGAATTTACCCCCCAGCATATAATTAAAAAAAGGAGCTTGCTATGAATCTATGCATCAATTTTGGAAGATATAAGTTCGTAATAACAAAAGAAATTTAAAGATGCACGGCTAAAAAGTAGCTAATTAGCAGGTGTACAAGATCATTTTTTCAAGAACTGGGAAAGTATAAAATTATCTTGCACTTTTGGAGGCACGAAATCGCTATGAAATTTCGTGTGCGGCTAAATTACCTTGGGTGGTAGAATAGTCTTTCTTAAAAATAACTAAGTTAAATAAATTTTAAACAATAAAAAATTACTGCATTAAATAAATTCACTAACACAATTTTGTTGAGGGGAAATAGTTGATTCATAAAAAAACCCTATTTATTATGCACTTAATTTTATACAAAGAAACAATAATTAAATATACACATAATGCGTATGGCGAATTGGATGCCATCACATACACAAACACACGCAGATACGCACTTGAATAATCGCAAACTGTTCTTTTCAGCCGCATTACGTCGAACTGTGGTTCTGATGTCGTTTTCCTTAATTCGGATGTCGTCTGTCGGTCTCCACCTCGTATAAACCAACCTCGTATGAAAATCTTAGAGATAACGTCTAAAGATTTCGGCTACTAAGTCTGTTGAACGTATATAACGAATTCAGTTTAAGCTCGCCAACTATACTGCTTCGTATCTGTGACGTCGCGCCCTGGTTAAGAAATCTACTGAAAGGCGAGTGACACACCGATTCTTTACGCGACGATTTATTTCCGTGAAATACCGGCAAGATTTCCCCTTGTTTTTGGCCTAATCTCGCGATTAATAGCCAGGGATGTGGGACTGCTGCGTGAATAGAGACACGCATTACCCAAATCACTGCGAAACGAATTCAACCGATACTAAATTTCGAACCGTGTAAGAATCTAATCGGATTCTTTAGTAAATTCCAATTCAACGCGGAACATCTTCCGAGCACAGGATTAAAAATCCCGCCGTTTAGCTTACTCTAAATACAACAACGGAGCAGCTTCCGAGTACAGGATTAAAAAAATCCCATCGTTTACCATACTCTGTTGTGTTTTGTTACTATTATTTTCGCGAAAGTAATAAATGAAATTTAACAAGAACAATTAATATAAATTACTTACTTATATTTATTTATTATATCTGATAGCAATCGGTTTATAGACCGCGTTTACGAGTATGCGTCGTTGCTAATTCTACAGACTAATCCTAAATTATAAATAGATAAAGGTAAGTACAGTAAAAATAAGTCCGCGCATGAAAACTAAGCCTAGAAAAACCATAAAAAAGTAAGCCTGCAGTCAAAAATTATATAAAAACTAAGTCACAAAAACGCACAGAAAAACTAAGTAAAAAATCGCACAAAAACTAAGTCATGAAACGCACACAAAAAACAGAGTCAAAAATTCTCGCAAAACGTACACTTTGCGCCTCATATATTGCGATCGCCCTATTCATTTTTCTTTCTTTTTGCTGGTATCTTAAATTTTTAGCTTATTCTTGCATTATATTATATTTAATTTACCATTATTTTGTAGTATATAACTACTTATTACTTATATATATATATATATATATATATATATATATATATATATATATTATAAATACTGTTGGACGCAACATATCGTTTGAGTATCGAACAACGAGTGAAACTTTTATTCTCCTATCTCTGCACGTGTTCTCTTTATTCCTTTACCTTTTTTTACTAAATCACGAAACCAATGCGCACATCTTGATGCGCAAAATACAAAAGAAAAAACGACCGATAACGCTTCTGCTCTAGACTCTAACACTTACTCATATATACACATACACGGGCGGCGATTACCTTGCTCTGTGATGACGGAATACACTGTAAGTTTTCTTAGCTACATACAGTTGTTCCTGTATCGAACTATTGTTTCAAAACGACATTATCAGTTACAAAAACATTTTATGCATTTTACCAACCAAATAAAGTTAAGAAAAATGTATAAATATTCTCTGTCTGGTTACATATTCATCGTATGGTATAAGAATTATAACTCGAAGTCTTTTATTTCTGCGGATATACCTGATGCAAAATGAGATCTAGATCAATTTCAAGAATATTTTGGAATTTTCTAGATGTATCGCTTGCCGCGCTGATAAAATTTTTTTTCACTCTTAGCGCTCGACCGTTTATATGGACTTCTAAACAAACAAATCATTTTTGTCATAAAATACTGATATTCATACAAGGCTCAATTATACACAAAAACAGCCTGTTTTTATTCTCTGAACCTTGGTGGCTTGAAGCGTATAAATCTTCCAGTACTGTGCCAATGTTAGACAGATCGAGCTTAGCTGGCTAACATAGGACCATAATCCATAAGGAAAAAAGAAGTTTCGAACAGAGAAATTCGAGGAACAAAGATATTTTAGTCGGCGTATCAAACAGCATCGCGTCCAAGAGCGCTGTACAGTCGCTCAGGGCTGCGTCTAATCTTACGCGAATCCCCGCAAATTACGAGAGCGCGCCTCCCATTCCCGCGTCGCCGCAACCGCGTGTACGTATAAGTCTGCATATATGCACTTGTAATCTTGTCATCTCTCGCTCTCGCCACGTTTCTTCCGCTTTCTCCATCCACCGCACCCCCCACCCACCACTCCTCTCCGCCCTCTATATGTCCGCGCAACTTTTAACAGCGGCGCAGCACAGACGCGCGAGCGCGGCAAGAAAGGACGATGCTCGCGCCGCGCCCCGCGTTCCTCTTCCTTCTCTCTCCGACCATGGTATACACACGTATAGCGCAATTACCGATAATTACAGGAATAAAAGTCGCATTAACGCCGGGCTGGATTAGCGCTCGTCTCTCTGTCTCCTTTTCTCACGCTCGAGTCACGCTTGGGAAAAGAGCCGCCAACGTGGCGCGCGCGCGCGACCGCCTGGACTTATTACCGTTACGTTATCGATATAATTAATTAGAATTAGAGGGTCCCGGGATGGCGACGCGTTGCTCGCTCGGCTTTCACTCCGCGAGACTGCTGTGTTTGTAATGCAGGATTGGTTCGTCGTTGAAGGGTATAAGCCTGTGGTCGGGCCCAAGATTCCATTCTGTATGCGCGAATGCGCGGGATGCAGAACGCTTGGGGGATGGGTGGGGTGAAGGACGGGACGATTTCTATTGAAGTGTTCAAAAGTAGATTTTGTTGTTGTTGGATAGGTTTGATTGTTGTGGTTTGTGGGACATATTTTAGAGATGCGTAAAATGTTTTGGAAGTATTTTTAATAGGCTGATCTAGGAAATATATCGAGAGGATCGTTAGAAGGCATTTATTGTAGGGAAGGTGTGGTTTTTTATGGGAGACAGTAAACAAAGAAGAACAACAAACCTTCCTCGACGAATCCAACCAAGCTTTTAAAAACGATGAAATTTATAGTAAAACACGTCAACAGATTAACTAAAAGATTAAGAAAAATCTTTTTTCTCGATTTTATCTAGTAGTATAATTAGCAACATTTTTGTCGAATCAACGACAATGAACCTTAAAGATCGTTTTTTCCCCTTCTTTCACTTTACAATACACTGGTACGGGAGTTCGTAAAATCTTAAAACTCCAAAGCTCAATGAAGCAAGTCTAATAGTCCTAGCATGTTATTTAGGTATCGAGGTATAGAAAGGAAAATGCGGAGATGCCCCGATTAAATATATCCATTGGTCCAGTTGGCCGTTGCTAATTTTTTTTTGTAAAAAAGCTATTCAATGAAGTTGGATGGGGTAGGAGAGCATTAACGTCTCATTCTATATACGCCAATAATAATATCTCGAATAATTTCTCGGACGCTCCAGTTATCTCGCGCTTTTATGGGTCGAACTAATTTTTTTCTGCGTTTCGATCGATCTTTCGCTGCAGTTGCGCGCGAATAAAACTCTCTCTAATATCTGATTATTCACGATTCCATTATTTTCTGGCGTTACGTCAATTTACGGAATTGATCTGATACTTTATAGATTTGCCTTATTTACGGATTAATATTTTCTCTCTCATAACTTCAGTTTATATTCAATAACGTAGCGAAATCAATTAATTATTGCGACTGTGCTGCTGGTTTTTCAAGTATTTAAACGCGTTTTCTCTCTTTTTTTAACTACCGTTACGATTCTTCTACATATTTCTGGTTAAGAAAATTATGACGATCTTTGTACTCCGAAAATTTAAATGTGTTGAAATAGCTAATTTATTTAATAACATATATATTTTTTTTATTAAAAAACGTTCGATAAATGTATAATTTTCATTTCGTTTAATTTTTCTTTGCTTCGAAAAAGCAAACAAAACGGTTTATTACAAAACATTTTTGTGTTCAACTATAGGAAAAGATTTACGAATCATTAAAAATAATTGCTTGCGATAATTTATGAGGTATGAGTAACCCGTGAAACAAAGGTAAAGTTAGCATGCAATTCGATAATTTGTAATTCGATAGTGTCTCTTTCATGTACTTACAATCAGTCGATAATTTCAATATGTATAAAAACTTCAAGGGTGAATTAACTGAATTAGTTAATAATTCAACACAAATAAATATACATTGAAATTATCAAAAAAAGTGATTCTTCATATATCAACTTAAATTTATTTCTTTGTTGATGGTTCTCAAATCGCAGATAATAAATTCAACAGGCGTAGCTGTTTTCTCTTTTGAATGTTCTTTTTAATACATTTAATTCACCAACAATATACAAAAATTGAAATATAATACAAAGTATAATTTCAAATCGTCGCCGAGTGATATCACCACCTGCAAGATTCACGACCAGCGAAATTTTTCACTTCTATCTTAATACGCATGATGTTACATAATAGATTTCTAAAATTCTGGCATCACGAATAAACAAAGAATTTGCACGTTTGTAATGGGAATTGTGTTTTTTACCGAAAAAAACATGCAATGGATGGAATCAATAATCACAACATGACCACAACTAACATTTGTAATCATAAAAGACATTGTTTTTAAACTTTAATAGCGTATGGTATAAATAAAATTTATAATGACGAATAACAGGAACTGTAGAGTGTATTTCTGGTTATGCAACGATCATTCTTACACGCATTCTCTCTCTATTCTTTTGCAGTTAGATGACTGCGATATCTCCTATCTTTCTTCCTGCCTGTTACCTTCGTCTAGTCAACGTCATTGTCACGTGCATCTTGGGAACTGTTCGTCAAACTGAAAACATGTCTCTTGCACCTATATAATTTCTTCTTATACTGCATGGGCACTGCAATCATTTCTAAACGCTTTCTTCTATCATAAGCATACGTTCAATCATTTTTTGTTTTCGCAAGAAAGCCGTTCAAACATGATTATTATATCAGTCATTGGTATTGGTTTAACTATTATTATTATTATTATTATTACTGTTACAATTGTACTCATCAAAAAGTGTTTTCGTCTCACGCATATAGATTACATTCATAAGGCACAAAATATAAATTTTAGTGATTAGCATATAAATACGGACAACAATAATTTATATTGTCGATGATCTTGAAATACTTTTTATAGAGATTGTTAAGGCCTAGTTCAATGTTATCATCAAATTTCTTCTTCCAAAATATAATGAGCATCCTTAAAGTTTTAATGTCTAAATTTTCTATCAGTCATCATATTAAAAAGTATTAATTTTGTATTGAAATTCTTAATTTATGTAGAAAAAATTTGATTAGAATATTTGAAGAGATTATGAAATTCCAATTAGATTAAACATGTTAAGTAAAGTAACGTAATAACATATAATACTCTTTTATTTTCAATTTACTAAACTGTTCCAATATCTTTTGTTTGTTTGAAATTTAATCATGACCTTGCCTTGTAGTGAACTGCGAAGTTAAGATCAAGGTGACGTTCAAGGTTCAATCGAAGATTCATCATGATTATATACTCGTGGAAAAAAGTTCAATTATGTCAGGTTTTTATTTTTGTTCTTCAAAAGGAATAGTTTTTAGAAAAATTCTTGTATTTAGTAAATTAGTGTAATATGCAAAAACAAATATCATAGACTTGCAAATCTTTTATACAAGGATGCTCTACAAAGCTTCAACAAAAATATGTTCTGTATTTTTAAACTATTCACTTACTAAAGCAATATTTTAATTTCTATAGAATATCAAAATAGTATGATGGTATATAATCGTGCAATCACGTACAACTGATTTTGATGAATACAAGTTTATAGTTTTATATATTTGACTAATATGATAACTTTTATTTGAACTACAAACACACAGACATATGTATTTTTTCGTTATAATTTTTTGTTTCTTATTTTGCTCGAAAAAGTGCTCGTTGGACGATGAAGCCTTCTCGATGGCAAGAAAAAGAAAGCAAGCACTCCTCCTCCAGTTTCAATTCGATGCAGTATTTGCCACTGCAATACAAAGCACCGTGATAATGGGTGTGATGTGTCGTAATGGCAAATTTTGCGTCGACATAACATAAACTGTCTACAATCGATGGCTTTGGTTTGGTCATTTGGAGCGTAGTATTTAGCGACTGCTTATATTTTTATTGATATTAGTTCGGAGATTTGTGCAGAATGGAAAGCAGGTTATCAAAATAATAAATATGGTATAGAACTTTTTCTTAACAACTATAAAAATATTCGATGAGAAATGAGTTTTTGATAAATGCATACATAATGGATTTTTTTGATCCTTGTTATATATATATATATATATATATATATATATATATATATATATTGTACTTCATTAATCTATGATAGATATTTAAACTTTCCTCACATATATATCCTACTTATTCGAATACTGTCATATAACCATTCGAATTTGTTCTCAAATATTATAAAATTAAAAAGTTAAGATGACAATGCCGCAGCATGCATTATTCATCAGTATTGTGAATTTTGAAGTTTTTTTTTTCTTATTTTATGCGTTGAATGGAATTAAATTGTGTGATTAATTAAGAATTATGCGCAAAAAGAACTTTTATGTATTAGTAACGACTGATAAGTATGTATGTTACAGTGTAATAAATTTTTTTTTAAAATTACTTCGTCAACTTGGATGAATTAACATCAAACAAAAATAAGAAAAGAAATGTGTTTTACACCATTTGTCCTTTAGATTTTCTTTAGCTCTTACATTCTTCGTTAACCGTATTCTCTAACTTAACGCATATCAACACGTGAACGATAAACACGCACACACATATAAATATTAGCTAGAATGACGAAAAAGCGTGAGTTCTTCCGCCCTTGCTTATATCTATACATAGCTGCACTTAAAAGTCATAACGTATACATAGTCAGGTGACCCCCCCCCCCTCGTCACTCTGGTAGCCCTGCGAAAACATTCGCCCTATACGAGCGCGCCATGTAAACAATGCGCGGGAGCTGGAGTCTTAACTGTAAAAAGAATGGTACAATGATGGTTTCCAGGAATCGAGCAGCGCCCTGAGATCCAGTTCTCTCTCTCCCGCTCTCTCTCTCTCTCACACACACACACACACACACACACACACACATATATTCGCGCGGCTTTTGTTTTACCGTTAGCTTAACGACGCCGGCGCTGGTTTGCACTACTACTATATATTACATGCTCGCGTTAGAGCGCGAAACCGCGCGCTCGCGCGTCTCGGTCGAGGAAGTGCCAGGCGCGTTAAAACGCATAATAGTCCCGCGCTTTTTCGTACCTCTGGCTTCAGCTTAGGCTCGATGCTGCATCCTCCCCATTACTCCCACCGACCTCCTTCCCCCTGTTCGCGCTCTCTGTCCCGAAGATATAGGCATGTTATATATAAAAATTTATTTACTTTTTAACAGAGAGAGAGAGAGAGAGAGAGAGAGAGAAAGGAAGAAGAGAAGTAGAAATTACCAAACGTTTTGTCGCACTGGATTTTTTGCTCTCGTGAAAATTTACGGGATACTGCTCGGAATGACGAGTCTTTAGTATATAAACAGTGTTTTGCTCATTAATTTTGTTTCGCTATTATTTTTTTTCTCTGCTTCTTCTCGAACTCGCCGATTTCATGCGATTCTTTCGCGCACGCCCGAGATTTTATGCCCTCCTGTGTTAATTGCGGTAATTTCATTTTCAAACGGATACACAAATTGAGATTCATTGGGACCGTGTAGCTATCTAATGGTTGGAAGAGGAAACAGGCTATGTCTTTAAAGTAATTGCGTAGTGCGAGAATATATTGTAAAATGCATCGCAACTGAAAATTACGAATGTTTTTTCTGGGATTATATAGTGCTGGAAAACAATTCCGTTGGATCGTTTAAAAGCTCGAAGAACTTCGGAAAGAATTGGAGTGAAAAAATTATTTTGTTTTTCCAACTTCTATAACGTCACGGTTTTATTTTTAGGGTTATTTTAAAGTCTAGTGGTGTCGGATTTATATTCGCAGTGCTAAGAACGTGATGATAGATTGATGACCATAATTTCAAAAATTCTTCTTCAAGTTCTGCCTAGAAAATGAAATGATTATGAAAATGAAATTGTTACAGCGCAAGCTGACCAATCGTCTCAATGGCCTTTGATAGAAGGAAAATAAAAGCTAGTTCTTCGTGTTCTTTAACAATACTGAAAAGTCTTTCTAAACAGCTGAATTACTCAACGTTAAATAAACAGCATAAGAACGTCAAGGAACTATTCACTATACAGTTTCAATAGAAGCTCAAATGATAACTGGTTTAATATTGACAGTTTTCCATTCGATTATTTCTTAATCTCAAAGAAAACAATAATCGACGGATGTACGCTTTTGTAGTATTTGATCGATTATGAAAAGAAGTTAACTCAACTGCTCTTTGAAGAAAAAGGTAATGATTGTTTTAGGAGTTGAAAAAAGTTTATTTTGTGAAGCGCTAATAGCGATAATTGGTTTTTAACATTTTACAAAAAAGATACTTATTAAGTGAGAACGTTTCATTGAACAGATGTCTTTATGCATCGAGCATACAAATTAAAACGATAAAATGAATTTGGAGAAGAGGTCCAGGTCCCCATCCCTATGGCAATATTTTTCTATTTTATAAATAGTTTTACGAGTGCGATACTATTAAAGTATCTTAGAGATTCATGAGGTTTCAGGTAGGCTAATATTTGAGATGTGGTCATTCTTGTAATTTTTCGGTGTACCTGCTTAGACTTTAACATTAATTCGTTGGTAGGGAAGATAGGAGTGATAGGACACATCCTCTGTTTTGAACATTTTCAAACGTCTTTTTCATTTTTCATACTGTGATCGTTCACTTAAATATTATTATTTCGATTAGTAAATATAAAAAATACTCTTAACCTAAATGCAAAAAATATTGGTTATTATTGTCTATTAAAGAATAGCTCAAATAATTGCTAGGTAAATTGAGATTTGTTTTCAAGTTAATGAAATAATAGCTCAATTTTAAATAACTTCATTAGATCGACTATTTTTTTCAATACAGCATAATATCTGGATATGTATATTTTTTGGCACAGTTTCCCAGGATTTTAACTATCTTTTTTTAGTTTTAAAAAAGTTGGAACTATTTTGAGACTCTTGTTTTTGCCACTGTCTCTTCCAAATTCGAAGAACTATTATCCAGTTATAATTTACAGTCAGATCGATCGGTCAACGTTTTTATGCGCATTTTCGAGGATCGCTTTGGTTTGTAAATTTTTTCAAGTCGTCTCGGGTGGCTCAGCTGAACTTGCACGCTCTGTGAAGAGAGAATTATTTTTACTCATTCGTAATTGGCAAGAGTGAATCGCAACAATGCGCTTAGCGGACTCTTTACGAATTGCCGAACGTTTACCAGCTCGAAATTATTTTAATACAACTGTAGAAATTTCTCTCTATAAACGATAAACATTTTATAATTACATTAAGCTACTTCATCTCAATTACTGAGTCTCTGCTACTTGTGCCATTCATACAACTCGAATGTTAGAAGTCGTTCCATTGGAAACATTACTAACTAATTGTGCTCAATTTGATTTACAGTTTTACATTCTCCATCGTAAATCGCCAAACTTTTCGTATTTTTATTTAATTTTTTTATGTTTTACTAGCGTCGATTGAATAATATGTTGAAAGTATTTCCATCGAGGGTCAATAAAAAGTCCTTCATTGAGCCTACTGTTCATCTAATCTTTCAAACATGTCGAATTATTCAACTATTCTTTCTCATCTTGACATTTTATCTCCTATCGTAAAGTTATAAAAGTTTAGTTAGTATCGGCTAAAACGAGAACTGAATCAAATTATTTATCCATATTTGATTTTAGAATTTAATGCATATCAGAGCATAATTAATATTTTAAATAAGAAATCGAGCAATTTTTATTCTCATTTATATTACATATAAAAGATTGTTGTTTATAATCGATGAAAATATATATATGTAAATTTAACCAAGTAAAAAATTTAGACAGGATCGCAAAAACATCTATGCAATAATCATTAACAGTATATTTGCAAGAATCTGCAGAAGAACGAAGGACGTGCCGTTTCAAAAGCTTTTTGCGCTGTTTTCCCAAGCGAAGACGCCATTGGCTGTGAAAATTTATATATTTAAGACTCGACGAGTACTACGGGGGAGATCATTAGCGCCTCAATTAACGTTCATAGCGCTTCAGGGATTTATCAAGAAGAGTGCCGCGAATTTACCGATATGAGCGAAAGAACCACGCATGTTCGCTTAACAGCGGGGGCGAAGAACAAGGATGGAGCGAAAACATTGTCGGTTACGCGGTTGAGTACAGGAGTTTATAGGCGCGTATTGCGGTACAACTTTTTCTGGATGTCAATCCGATGAGAACTGTAAGGTAGAGCCATCATAAAAGAGTTGGGCGTCAGAGAGTGAGAGAGGGAGAGAGAGAGAGGAGAGAGAGAGAGAGAGAGAGAGAGAGAGAGAGAGAGAGAGAGAGAGAGAGAGGATAAGCGTTCTCCTACGACCATCACAGCTTAAAGTACATTCTCTCGCATACGGGGCATCGAAATAATTAATGTTTCATATGTTATTAACTAGAATGGTCGGCAAAATTAATTTCGCATATGAAACCAATTTTTTTTCCCTCAAATTCTTTTCTTAAATAGTTTCAATGAATCTTCCTTTGCTAGAATGAATTTGGAAAGCCTCGCGCGAAAAGAAAGATTATATTCGATAATTATGAATACTCAGTTACTGTATTTGGTTTTTTTTTTCTCGCCAATTTTATACTTATTTTATTTTTACGCACAATTTTCAAATCGCGATTGATGTCGCTATAATCCGCATTGATCACTGAGGTATATATACACTTTTTATTATATAATCTTAGAAAAACTAATGAGCGACGTTCCGATGGGCTCGCGGCGAATAAAAAAAATTTTTATCACAAAACTAATTAACCAAAAGAATTGCGTACGCGCATTCAATGAATGTCATATTTAAGGCGATCCCCCCCGAGAAAAAACAGAATATGATTGCGTTTCTGCGAATTACCCGTGGCAGTGGTTGCGGAAAATTTCTCGAAAATTCAATTTTCTGTAGAAGTTGCACGTACGCATCCTATACGTACTGTATTGAATCGGACTTTTTAAGAAATATTCCGGGCATTCGATTGGTACAGTTATGTAAAATGGCGAGTGCTGACGTATTTCCAGTAATTTCATTTCTTAATTATATTATACCATTAAATCGTTAACTAATATTTTGATACATGGAATTTGTAAAATTCGAATATTGCGATGTCTCAAATCGAAGGCGACGCGTTTCTGTAATAGCGAATATAACGATAATAGAAACGAAGCTAGAAAGCGTATATGAAAGTCAATAATGGGAGACTATTTATGTGTTTCTTTTATGACGCTTCTACCAGTCTATAATATTAATAATCATTATGAATTATGGATATATATATAAGTCCGACCGTGTATAATGAGTCTTATGGAAGCATTGATATATGAAACAGCGTTAATTTAATGACACACACTTGGAAAGTCAAATTAAGACTTGTAATTTTCAATAAATAAACGGTCTTAGCCGCGTTTCGTCCGCCTCCTCGTAAATTATTATCCGAAACTGTAGCAGTGCCATAGTTTCTTAATAACGTAAATGTCTGTGCATTGAACCAGTCGCGAAATAGTCCCACTCAAGGTATTACAGTATGCACAAGATATGCCTCGTGCTTGTAAGAATTTATATAGCTTACCGATAAATTTATGCCTCTTTTAGAAAATAGACTCCAATAATATCTCATTCGATTATTTCTTGATAAATAAAGCAGGTATTTTGTGTGGTATTGTTACATAGGGCGGCGCGTAAATTTTCTGAAAACACGCGCTATCGTCACACTTAATTTGTGCGAGATGGACGAAAGTCCTTGAAACAATTCCATTTATCGCGACGCAATTTTTTTCTTTTCTTTTTTTTTTGATTCGTCGCATTCTCGCATTATTTACCAATCGTCCCCAGCAGTTTGTCTTCCACTTAATGGATAAACCGAAATCTCGAACCAAGTCCTCCAAAGCTTCTTAAATCAATGCCAGCTAACAAAAAAAAATTTCTGTGCATTTTTATGAGACTCGCCCCCCCCCTCTCTCTCTCTCTTTCATAAATAACGCACGCGTGCACTGGCGCACGGACAGACACGTCAGCGACTGCGTCATTCGGCTACGGCACACGTACGTCCCGCGACGACGTGACGCCTGCTCGCTCTCGCACCTTTCGATAACGAGCGCGCGGCGCCGCCGGTTTGTCGATCGAGCCGCGCTCCATGAATACGCGAACCGACGCGCGTGGGACTCGGGGAGGGAGGGTGCAGGAATTGTGTCAGGTCGACCACGCGTTTTTCCGTGGCCGCGTGCTTTTATTCTCGTTTTTTGTTTTATGTTTTGTTTTTATCATATTTTTGTACCTCCTTACCGCAAATATTTTTCCATACGCCCGCGCCGTCGGGGTTGGCTTTTGGGGAACTTCGGCACGCGATACGTTAGATACGTTAGGACGGGAAGACATCGGAGATGCACGAGCGTCCTGGACAATCTATAGCGCATTAGAAAATGAAAAAATAATTATGTCTGATTACGGGCTCATTGTCATCCATGACGGTAAATCGAACGACTCGTGCCAAACAATTTTTGGCGGATGTTTTACCTTATCTATTAAAATATATATGTATACAATAAACAATGTTGCGCCATGCAACAGGTAAAAAAACATTATCCTAGTAGTTTAGCGATTGCCCCACGATAATGCATAGGTACATTTCCAATGCTTGTTACTCAGTTTTTATCCCAAAACAACGTATGATGCCACAAGTACTATATTCACCGTACAGTCTCTCGTTACGTCTTTTTATTCTCAAAGCTGCAAAAAAAAACTCATCCCAGAAAAACGCTTTAACGATATCGGCGCGGTAAAAGCAGAATAACTGTCAAAATTACTTTCAAGATTGGAAAAAGCGCTTGCGCAGGCGAGGATGACCGGTATGACGGGGGAGGAAAATCAATTATCACTAAGGAATAATGAATTATTGATAGAAGATGACAAGATCATTATATTTTTCGAGAATACCTCGCGTATTATAATAATAGTTTCAACATTAAATATCCAATAATTTTTTTTCTTAATATAACTTACCTTTTCATTATTTTATCTATTTTCTAAATTTCTCAAAGATATATCGTTAATGGACTAGTTTTACAGCAGAGCTAAGTTCGTCAAACAATCTTAAAATTTTGTTTCATGTATATGTGCGTCTATAACTAATCTCGATCCTTTGTTTAGATTACGTTCTTAAAGCGAAATTATAGTCTCATGTATGTTATGATAAATTCATAAATATTAATAAAGTAACAATATACAATAACCGTTATTTATATTTAGTTATTCAGTTACTTGGTTAAATTGAATAATTCATTTCAAGTAATATACAAAATAATTCTTGCACGACTCAAAATCTTATTAATTCGATAAAAGTTATTCATTGTTATAAAGTTCAGTATAGTTTTGGCCAGCAATGATTTACTTCGTAGTATCTGCATCACTGTAATAATTATGAAAATATCAAATTCAGACATGCCAGTCACTCATGTACCTATAAAAAAATAATCGCATATCTACTATAAAATAGAAAATTTAAAAATCCATCTGAATAGATCGCAAAGAACAAGAATCGACGCATGCCGCGGTCGCTGCATTCCATTTCGATTTTAATACAGTCCCGCGTGTAGCGAATCTACTTCGCGATGAGCCCGTTTATACCCCAATCTCCCCATCTTCCCCTCGCCTCTCCCGATACTTCATTCTAGTTCGCGATTCGCGTATGCATTTTTATGCGTGGAAGAGAGGGAGAGGGGGTGAGAGAGAGAGAGAGAGAGAGAGAGAGAGGGGATCCCGTAGACTGCGATGTTTGCGAACCCTTCCTGAATGCTCTTGAGAATGCGGTGGCGTTGCTTACAGGCGCCCTCTCGACTACCACGGACTGAATGAGAAAATGAGAAAAGGGAACGGATAAACAGACAGAGGAGCAATGATACTAGAGAGATTATCGGAGATCGAGTTTGTGATTAGGAATTGTTCCTTTGCACTGGGGGGGGGGGGCTACAGGGCTGAAAGGTTAATATCATTTGTTCCTTTGCTGGGATATACGACCTTGCGAGCCTCTATCCTTAGAATTGCTTCGGGAGAAAAATGACGACGGTCCTGAACTGCTGCGTTATATTGGATATATCTATCAGTAAATGTTTTCAGCTTATATAATCATTGGAATGATCATTGCGAAGAAATCGATTATCATATTTCGTACTGACTCGTTCGCTTCTCTTACATTTCATCGATTTGATATGAGTTTTGCCGCTCGTACTTCTAGTTTTTCCTTCTTTTATAAATGATTCTTAACATGATAAATATATAGATATATGTAAAAATATATTGTAAAATTATTCATTGCCGATCCAAACAGAGGTAGAACCTGTCAAGAACGTGCTACTTCTAAAATAAAGTAAGAAATTAACATACTGATATCAGTGAGATCAAACATATCGTTCGTTACCTTTTCTTGTAAGATCAAGAAATATACGAGAAATATACGAGAAAATTATATAATATTGTCATAAGTGATTATTATTTGATTAATTAATAATTGTTTTATATGGATTTGATCATCTGTTTTTTATACGATAGAATTGACAGTAGTCGTCGAATCCGCAGTCCATTTTTAAGTCCATTATTTCTTGGATCTTCTGTAACATGACTTAATAACATAAAACTTTCTATAAAATTCTGCAAATATGTTATTTTTTATAGAATTCTGCAAATATTTATTCTGCAAATATTCTTTGTATAATTTCTACCAAATTAAATTGAATGTATGATGAACCTTTACCTGTTCAATATTCTATTTCACTATCGCTATTTAAGGTTTCATTTATTTCATCGAATAATTGAAAAAATCTGCCTCGAGTATGGTGGTTCACAATATGCAGTTTCCAATGATTTCTGCCTCGAATTATACGTTATCCAAAAATTAGGGACTGCGTCAAGATTTTTTTTGTCCATTTTCCTTATAAAAATCTAGAAATTCACAAATTTGATATTTGTCATTGTACGCCTTATTCGTGTGTATATCTAGAAGAGAAATAAGATTAATCAGTAATAATTTTCAACATATTATTTATTGATATTTATAATTAAGTTATCGTGTGCGGCTAAATTAATTTGGACGGTATTATAGCTTTTCTCTTTAACAGGAATTAAACGAAATGAATTTTAAGGAACAAAAAAATACTGTATTAAATAAATTAACTGACACAATTTTTGTTGAGGGGAAAAAGCCGTTTAAGACATGAAAACCCCCTATTTTTTATGCATTTAATTTTATAAAAAGAAACAAATACAAAATTCGTATAATTAAATGAACGCGATCAGACACATGCACACATACACGCAGCGCGCTCGAATGATCGCACGCGGTTTCTTTCGCGCGGCACGACGCTGCGAACGCGTCGTCTAATTTCGACCGGACCTATCTTTGCCAATGGTTTCGCTATCGTTTTCCTTCCTTCGGATGCCGTCTTCCGGCGACCACCTCGGATGAATATCTCCTCTGAGATAACGTCTAAAGATTTCGGCTCCTGAGCCCGTATATGACGAATTTGGTTTGAACACGCTAACTATAGGGTTTCGTATAGTCTGAATATCGAACAGCGAGTGAATCTTTTTTTATTCTCCTACCGTTGCACGCGCTCTCTTTATTCCCTCACCCTATTTTACTACTATTACGAACCCAATGCTCTAATGCGCACATCTCCAGGCACAAAAAACAAAACAAAAAAACTGAAATTGTAAGGATAGTTTCGCTAATAAATCGCTGTATACACACACATACACACATGTAATATTATACTTAACGCTTATAATTATAGAGCGAATACATAAGCGTGAAAAAATCTTCGGATATATTTAAGCTTTAGTGACTATTGTCATAATGTCATGAAGCAGGTATTCTCTTCAAAAAATGTTTTTTTTTAACTAAGAAATTATTAACTCGCATTTGAATATTTTTTATATAACCGAATTGAAAAATCCTTTTTAGATTTACTAGCAAAAGCAATCATAATATAATTATATATTTTTAAAGTTCTTAATGAACACGATTTTGTTTTTTAAATAAATGTTTAAAATCCTCTATATCTAAGATAATTATGATATTTTTTAAAATAATTTAACGATACTATATCTTTTTACTTCTGCTTTAATACATTTTATAGAGGTTTCATTTCACATACTTAAACTTTATAATTATCAAACAATTATTATTCTAAATTAATGTTCGTTAATGGTTAATGCTGATTACCAATAATTGCAGAACAATAGCGCACTTTTAAAATTTTATACATAGCCTATTACATTGTTTTGCACATGTGTTTGTAATATATATTTTTAATAGATACTTAATTTATAATATACATTTTTAAAATTATAATTCAGAAAAAAATTGCTTAAAAAAGAAAATTTTCTTCAATCACATAAATTTAACTTGAACCGAATATATAATTTCTTAATTAAAAATAAACTATTTATTTAGGAGGATTTAAAGAAATAAATATTTATAATCAAAAAATTTTTATTAAGTGTATTATTGTAGTTTACTTAGTTTTTCCAAAAATAAAATAATACATATATAAAAACTAAATAGATATACTTATAATGAATAAAGAATGGCGGGAAGATAGACTGATATATGGCAGTAAGGAATTAAATGCAAAAGTCTGTTACGATTCTGTTTCGTAATTTTATTTCACCTTGGGTGATTAACATTTAATTATCACATTCAATTCAGTTTAGATAATCTGTACGACATTAGCGCCATCGTTTTGTCTTGTTAACATATTCGTTGTAAGTTGTATTATATGCGATTCAAATATGGATTACATAGATTTGATAATTTTGAGGTCATATGTAAGTATAAGGTATAAAATTCGTATAAAAATCGAATTTGCCTGTCGAGAATACGGATATCGTATACAAATAGTACGTAAATGTGGGTTTGACTTAGGGATATTTGTGCATGGCATTTTAGTAAATTATTCCGTTACATCGTTAAAATATATTTGTAATAAGCCTATAAATTATAGACAAAAAATAGATAAATTAGCAATTTTACGATCAATTTTTTATACATTTGCTACATTTTAATGAGCTAATCTGATTTTAAGTCGTGTAAATTTCCAAGCTGTAAGTATCTAAATAAATAATAATAAATCAACGGACCAGTACGCGGAAGTTGCAAATTATTCGAACGATATTAAGTTGGTAATACCGTTCCAAAATCTACGCTGTATCGATTCCTTCTAAAGATAATTTCAGATTGCGTATAGTGGCATTTACGTTGTATATAAAACGTCAATGCGAAAATCACCGGTTAACGATAATAGACGCTTTCTGAATTTTTCGCGTTCCGTCTTCGCCAGATATCCCGCATGCCTTCTCTGTACAGGCGCGTAAAGACGTCCCGTACAAAACGCGCGGAAAAAAATCGACCCCCGCACGCGCAGGAAGGGATATAAATATATGTACGTCTCTCGGCATTCTTGCGAGGTGTATATACCTGCGACCTACTAGTCCACACTTATAGAATCCGGGTATACGAACATATTCGCGGGCATTATATATATGTACATATACATTCGTTCCTGGGCGCGCGCGTTGGCGTACACGACGAGATCCCGCGAGCCGTTCTCGCGAGAGGCGAATGCCGTCCCTGTGCGCGCAAGGGTCGCCCTCCATCTCCCTCCCTTTATTCTTGGACGATGATGGAGGAAAAGAGAGAGAAAGAGAGAGAGAGAGAGAGAGAGAGAGAGAGAGAGAGAGAAGAGGGGCCGGGAAGACCACCCACGAGCCTTGCGAGTCTCGCGTTCCTCGATCTTTGCATTTCTTCCGTTTCCCTCTCTTCGCTACCTTCCTTGGAGAGTGTAGGCGAAGTGCTGGACACGAGAAATGTAGAGAGAAAGAGAGAGAGAGACAGAGAAGCAGAAGCGGACCTCGGCCGCGAGATACTTCATGGATCAAAGTTACATTTAACATTTTAAGTAGCTTGTTTGTCTATCTCTCGATAGAAATGTCAAGGGTCGTGGTCATTATATATAAGGTCACTTCACTATATTGACAATCTCAGTGTGAATAAGAAATGGATGTGTGTGTGTGCGCGCGCGCGCGCGTGTGTGTGTGTGTGTGTGTGTGTGTGTGTATTTTGGGTATTTACATGTAGAGGATCAGCAATGTTCCAAGAACACAAGAGTTACATTTTATGTATAACATGTCGGAAGACGAAATGTCTCCTTTGTATACTATTCCGAATATTAAAGATGTGTTAAAATGTGTGCACGAAAGTTTTAATGGGATTCCTGAAGAATGATTTTAAAAACTAATGAGTAAGAATGTGAGTGTGTATGCGTGTGTATCATGGTTACGTAATTACGTCCAAGTTTCGTTCATACTCGACAGTGAAATTTTTGGGATAGCACGGATATAATTTTTAAAACGTGAAAATGCAATGTAGTTAATAAGATCTCAACGGCATTCCCGGTATAATAATTTGTTGTTTCGATAGGTTCCCTATTAGTCGTCCAGAAAAAACATAAAAATGTAAACGAATATATCGTACTTGAATTCTCTGTGCATTATGGAATAAAACTTTTAGAACCAGAAATAACATGGAATCGTAGAAATAACATAGCTCGTTCTTACAACGTGACCTTGGTGTGTATTTCTAAGCACGTTGAAAGGTACTAGAATAAAAATTTTTTGATATTTCAGATTCCGTAACAGGTGTTATTGTTAGCGATCTGAATTCGTGTGAAAAATATAAAATCTATGGAGAAAGACATTTATGGCATCTTTACTTAACCGATCCATGTGGATCTATTGGATATCTTCGAAGTTAATTCTGTCATTTTTACGAGAAGTTCTGCGGATCTAGGTGGGTCACTCTGGCCTTCAATGAAAATAGATAATTCTTATTGTATAATAAGCTAAACTCTTCCCGAGGCAAAGAACCGACTCTAGAGAAACGAATGTATTTGCTCCAAATGCGTAGTAATTTACGTTTAAAAATCATCTTTAATATATATATATTGTAATGTGTTTATTTTTCATAATAGCCTGGCAATTATCGCTATGTGCGTACTCACGCGATCTTACCTTGCCGGACTCGACGATCGATGAAACCTCTGAAATATAAAGGGAAATTTCGGGATAAAAAAATCACGTTAAAGAGAAGATAATCCTCTATGAAAAAACCTCAAGTATTTATAACGGCGCGTATTTATTCTACTCACGATTTCTGCGCGCACGTACAAAGTTACGGCGGCTGTTGTTTAGCCATGGGCGCCAGCCACGGTTATACGGAGTGTAGCTCTACGATATTACAATGATTTACGCGTGGCTCAGTCGGCAGACGCTGAACATCCCGAGCGGGCTCCGCGCGGCCAAGGCACGCGACAATTCAGGATCGCGAACGAATCTTAAGCCCCGTGCGGTGGCGAGACGCCGAAAGGACGTCCGCGTCGAACGGTACGATGAGAAAAGCACACGAGTCCAACGGCGAGGCCTTGCAATACGCGACGAGCAGTCCGAGTCCTCTACACATCCTCCTCCGTACTTTCTTCCTCTTCTGCCTCGACGGCGTGAGTGAAGCCGGAATAATTTTAGCGGGCATTTCTCCTTTTCACCCGATTTTCTGCAGGAGGTTCGCCGACTGGTCCCTCGATGTGAAAATCCGGCGCGATATATTGCGGCGAATGTTATGTTCACGTTATACTGCACAGCCGTTCGGGCTGTTACAATATATATATATACTCTATAAATGATGTTTCCAGTTACAATGTTACACATCCGTCGTATATATACGTATATTGAAGATATTGCTGCATGCAACAGATATATCTCCTTAAAATTGGACGAATCGAATCGATAAAATAACGGTAATATCAATATAAGTAGTATATCCCGGTATATGATGAACCAAAGCAAACTCAGTTTTCTCTCTCTCTCTCTCTCTCTCTCTCTGGCGTGAAGTTGCACGAATTATTATACCGTGCTTTTATACATCGCCTGTTCTGTGAAGTATATTAATTTATGTACTTACGTTGAATTACATACTGTCACGTCTTTTTTTAATCGATGTCTCTCTTTTACAAACTTCACGGCGAATTGATTTCTGTCCTAAACGGAAATGAAACGAAAAAACAAACGAGTACAACATAATATGACGAAATTCAGCATTGTCAAAATTTACTAAGACAGTATTATTGACATTGCGATCTATTTAAACGCAAAATATAAACTTGATTCTATATCTATTTCATTATTATAAAAGCACTAAACCTGTCATCTCGTGAGAAAAGTGTGGACACAAGCACGAGTGAAAGATATATACTTGGATAATCTATTTCTCGAGAGTGAGCAGCGATTGCCAATCCGGCCATTGATCAAGATCAGCCGGGATTGCACTAATATGTATAAATTCGAGAAAAATTTCTAAAGCTACTAAATTATCAATTACCGATGAGATGGGAAGAGCAGTGACAATACGCCGGAAATCCTCCTTCGCGGAGTTGTCCCGTAGATATTTTTGTTTCTTATGAAGGATGATAAAATATTTAAATAAAACACGAATGTTGTTGCGCCATGAAATCTCACTATTTATTCTAGGTTCATAATATGAGGAAATAATTGATGTCAAAATTCAAAATCTCTTGAATGATATTTAAATCTTAAACCGAGAAAAGCAAACTAAATAACCTTTCCATCAAAATTTCCAATATTCTTAAAAGTAATTTCAATAACATTAAATTATAATATTTATTTATATATTTACAATATTTATATAAATTACAAAGTATAAATATAAACGTCGGGTGCATCCACAAAATATAATATTGAATGTTTCACCGTAGTGAAAGAGCGTTGGGAGGAGCGCGAAAGTGTTCATTATACGTCAGACATTTGTAAAACGTACTTAGAACGTATCTCTCACATCTAACCTTAAAAAACGGCATCGTACAAAACAAAATATTCCCTAGATGCTTTTATTTATTTTCCTTAAAAAAGTTGCTGTTCTATTCTCCTTGAAAAGTTACACAATAATAAAATCGATAATAAAGTGATAAGTGCAGTAATATAAAAAAATTAAAATTATATAATCAATTATTAAAACAATTAAAAACAATATGTATAAGTAAAATTTAAGAAATAATAGGGTGAAAGAGTGGATATGAGATCATTTCTAATACTTCACTAATCAAGTTTCGTGTAAATTTTAACTTGAAATGAAAATGATTCTTTTCTTATAATATCTATAGCATTTACATGTGTAGCAAATGAGCAATTTGGTTTAGTTTTCAGTTTTTAAGGTTATAATTTAGTTTTCAATTTTTAAGGTTATAATTCAGTTTATAAGCTTTCTACCTTCTCTTTGATTATATTTACCTAAATTCTTGACCAACGAACAGAATACTCACTCGGTTAATCCCTGACCAATTGCGCACGTTACATTTGCATGCGATAGCATTTGGAATTACGTAAAATAAAACGAATGGGATAAAAAATTCGGAGCATCCCGGAGGAAAGGCCGACGCCCGAGGAACGATCCACGGCCGTCGGCCGTCGCGCGTACGAAAGGCTTTTCGCCGAGGATGCGGTACGCGCAAAATCGAAAGTAATCGCGCTCGCGCGCACATCCGAGGCCCGGCGCGGGCGGCGCTCCATTCAATGGCAAACGAGACGCGCGGATAATGCAGTCGCTCGCTCGCTCGCTCCTGCCCCCCTCGCCCCTCGATGCAGCACATACGAGAGAGGGATATACGATCCTGTCTTTGTGTGCGTTTGTGTACGTATATATATATATATATATATATATATATATATATATATATACACGGGTACTTATAATGCATCCGCGCGGCAGGAGATTCGCGCCGCGGGGCACGCGTCGTACACACAAGTTATCCGAGTGGTTTCAGGAAAAGAGGCACGAAGGAGGACGGGACGGCGAGAAACAGCGCGAGAGGTGGGGGGAGGGGGAGGGGGAGGTGAACGATCGCCGACTCGACTTTCGCTCTTCTTCGCGCGAGCACGGGGCGGCGACGTTGAGTATCCGGTGGTCGCCCGTCCAGTCCGATCGTACGGAGATGCGGAAAAAGGCTCGATTATGTATATACGATATATCGGGCGCTCGTCCATTTTCGCGACGCGACGCGACCTCCGTTCTTCTGGCCGTAGATTTCGGTAAAGATGACGTTTTCGATCTATTGATTAGACGCTGGTAATGCGAGTCGTAAAAGCGTAGTTTTCGATGTTTATGTTTTCCGATCGACGTCTGGAAAATTAGATGATGCGTGGCGCATCACACCGGTGTAGTCCGGTTTATTTTCATCCGAGGCTCTTAAGCTAACAAATGGCTTAGATCAATTTGTAATCTGTAGAAAAATGGCGTATCAATTTATTTAATTAATTTCATACGCATCGAACTTTAACCATCTACGATAAAGGCGGGTAATAAGGAATGACCATATTTTCCAATTCCGCTGTTTAATAAAAACTTTAAAAAATACAGACACACACACACGCGCGCGCGCGCACACACACACACACACACACACACACACACACACACACACACACCAAATTGACTTAATACTAATTTAAATAGAGTTCTCTTTCGTGGCTATCTCGAGGTCGTACTAGAAATTTTTTATAAGTGTCATTCTTTGTTTTGACATAATCAATGAAATTAATGCGGGAGCGTAGACGAAGCTCTGAAAGAGAGAGAACGAAAATGAAACTGTGAATGGCCTGTAACGTCAGTCAGCGATATAGCGTTATAGATTAAAGATTGATTATAGAAAAAAAATAGAATTTATTTTCGCTCTTTGTTTCAGTACCTCATTTGCGCTCTCACTCTGCTTCCGTTCCATTGATATAAGAAAATAATTGGTGGCACCTATGAAGATTTTTTAGCTATATGGCACGGGGACCACGTTGCATCCGTTTCGATTAAAATTTATTTTTATCAATTTCAACATATAATAATTACATAAGTAAGTCATCAAAAATAAAATTTTTGAACAATAACAATTCAATTATGAGAAGAGGAAGGAAAGCATCTGACACCAAAGGCATGGTCGATATGAAAGCTCGG
Source organism: Sycobia sp. Sy_11 (assembly GCA_018907035.1). Lineage (NCBI taxonomy): Eukaryota > Metazoa > Arthropoda > Insecta > Hymenoptera > Epichrysomallidae > Sycobia > Sycobia sp. Sy_11. Next base: position 1,151,728 of record JACCIC010000104.1, read on the forward strand.
CAGACTGCCTCGTCGTTTGTTTTCCAAACGATGGCGAGACTCGGAAGAAAAGCTCCTTTTGAGAGTATCCGATGATAATATCAGTCGCAGTTTCAATCACGCGCGGTCGTCCGTTCAAGAGGATTATTTGCGGAAAGTCGATCACGGATTATTTTGCCTATATTCGGACTAATTTCCTTTCTCTCTTTGTTATGGACGAATACGTTGGCTCAAATCTTCGCACTGTAGTTGTAAGAATTGATAGTTCCACCCACCTAGTTTTATCCCTAGGATTTACTATAAGCCAGATCTCGAGTAACAGACTAGTTTCGGTCTACGAGATCGAGTACCATTCGGTAGTTAGATGGGAATAATCTAGTACTATTTGGTATTTCGCGAAAAATCATTGTCATTGCAGCAAGTCTTCGCGTGCACATTTCGTTGTATTATTATATTATATTAATAACTTGGTTATCAGAATTGCGATACGACAAAAACAAAAACTGAGTAAGACAAGAGAGAGAGAGAGAGAGAGAGAGAGATATTTCTCCTGCCCATTTCCCTTTCTCAGTTCCCACCACCATCTTGCAAAAATCCAACGTCTATCGATCGAACGTAATTGTCGTAAAATTTAATCAAGTGCACTCGCGAAAGGAAAGGAGCGTGTATAAAATTGGATCTTTTTGGACTGAGAAAAATCGTAAATGCGCGATTTGCGACCCGCGAGCCTTTCGACACAATTATCGACGATACGGGGTGCGTACGCGGCGAGCCCGTAGAAATTTTACGATATTCGCTTGCCGTAAACGCGCGCTTTACAAATTTTATCGCGGAGATCCTTCGGCGCGATTAAGTGAGCTATGAAAATAAGAGCCTGCGTGGTCGGAAACCATATATATATATATATATATATATATATATATATATATATATATATATATATATATACGTACAGTCGATCGATTTCGCGCGTGTTTAATTAGATATAGCTCGGTGCATCGATTGTTTGTAACAACGACTTTCTCGAGATTTCGCTTTTGTTTTTCTTTTTTTTTAAATTCGAAAGGTGCAATAAAAACTTTTAGTACAAACCTTTACATGCGAAAGACTTGATTTTTTTCCCCTTCTTCTCGCCTTGAACACTGAAGCGCGCTTTTTCCATAGCATACAACTATTATATGAGTCGAGAAAGGAAAGGGAGGGGGGGAGACGAGATAAATGCGAAAGCTAATGATATCCACCGGGATCATTTGCGAGCGCACCGCTCGATGGGTGCCCGATCGATCAGGTTTCTATCGAGAGGAGATCGAGAGTCGATCGGTTGATACGGGAAAAATCGTCGACGGTGTTGTAGCGCTTAATATCGAACAGGACTCCGAGAAGCGATAAAGGGACAGGCCGGTGAGAGCTCTCGGATAATAGGGAGAGGGAGACGTTTATTAATCTCGTCCTCTGTCGGTGGCAGATTTATTTTTAACGAAGCCATCCTATGATTCTTACAACTGGGCGATGGATAGAAGAGGCGCTTAGCCCCTGTGAAAATGTCGATACGCTTGTTATATCGCTTGCGCATACTAACGAATGTGGCCCAATCAATTTTATCCTCCCATGTCGTGAAAAGGTGCGATTACAGTTAATAAACACTCGCGTACGTATGTATACAGAAATATTTGCTCTTTCAAAGGGTTCCCTTTCTAGATTGAGGATGAGATACAGTTGGTTTATTATTATAATAAAGAATAAAGCCTAACATTGCTTGGATAAATGATTGCAAAATTGTTAATAGATTTATTTAAAATTCCCAGCGGATATATTGGATTTTCATCTTTTAATTAAAAGGCTTGAAATTAACACAGCGATAGAGATCCTAAATTTTTCTGAATGAATCAAAAAAAAATTCCCGCTTCTCGCTAGATTTCCGCACTGAAGCGTAAAGAATGTGAAAAAAAAACATACGCATGATGCGACAATTATTATACTTTGGAAAGTTGGCTATTGGCTCTCGTTTTGATTAAGGGGGTTTGGGGTTTGAATCGACCTTATGCGTAACGGGCTTGGCATTCATTATTCTAAGTAGCCTCGGCGAATAATCATACAATGTACGGATACAAGGTCACATAATGCGACAAGGCAAAAATACATTGGATAGTAAAAAAAAAGAAATTACATAAATATACGAACGATGAGAATAAAAACAAAAATCTCGTAATCTCCTTGTAATTTATGCGGGGCTACCCATTTTCAGTTCGCACGATTCAATATCGGCTCCCGTGATAAGAAAGCAGAGGTGAAGAAAGAGGGGATGGGCAGAGGGGGTTAATTAAAACGCTACTGTCGCGAGCGTGCGCGCGGCGCGGCGCGCGCACGCGGTACCGAACGAGTTTTAACGCCCCTCCGATTGGCGCATCGAGCGCTGTCTCTATACAGGTTATCTTTCGTCTCCCGATAATGAGATAGCGAAATTCTTCGACGGTCGCGCGCGTTAAATTTCCGAGGCTGGACTCTCTTGCCCGCTTCGCGGAACGCCGGGATTATAGATTATAGAGACATGGGTGATATAGAATATAGAGCGGCTACAATGGCCTTTGCTTCAATTTCCGAAATGATGTAAAGCGCGATCGTTCTCGTGCTTACGCGGAAAGTCATCGGAGCTTATTATTCCCCAATAATACTTTTCGGCGTCTATTCGGGCAGCAAGCTGAGCTTGCCATGCCTTAGCTTCTCTCTGGATATTTGATCATTTTCGTTAATGGGATGATATCGTTCATAAATAATAGATGCCTATATAGCCGGTCGACGTTTATGAAAAATATCAGAGTCTTTGATACTTAGTTATGGCAGTCGTATAAAATATTTTGAGCGCGCTTTTTCAAAGTAAAGTAGATTTTGGGATAAGGAAAAAAGATATATCTTTTAAACTGGCTGACTGGAACAACTGATTTGGCGCTATTGAGATTGTCGGGCAACTCGATGACAGGTAGTGTATATGCAAAAAGTATATCAATGACTATGCCCTTTTATCCGAGAAATTTACTGTTTTGAAAATTGTCGAATTTTAATTACACAGGGAGAAATGCCATATTGAAAAGTTTTACATTAGAATTCACGATGTATTTACGAAGGACTTATTTAAGGACAAAATTTATTTTGTTATTTTTCAAAATGTACAGAGTGACAGAGAGAGAGAGAGAGAGCTAAAATATCTATTTGTATAAGATAACAATTCTTAAAAATACTTATGATTAAGTTACGTAATAAAATATTTTTTTAAATTGCTGCAGTGTTCCGGTGTATTTGTTCAAAATAAGTATATGTATATATGTGTATATATATGTATATAATGAAAGAGAGAGTATGAATCTTCATTTTGCAGTCGAGCTCTATGAGTTATTTGCGCTCCAATGCAAAATCCCAGAATACACGCCTACGTAACTTCGAGCACTAATCAAACACCTGCCAATGGCTCTCTATATCATACAGGAAGATCCTCCCTTCTCGATCTTACCGACACCATTGCCTCCCCCAGCTCTCCGCCCCCTTCCCCCGAGCGATCGAGCGACGCGCAGAAACGATCGATTACACTTCTCTCTCTCTCTCTCTCTCTCTCTCTCTCTCTGTCTCTTTCACACAGACTCTCCGTCTCCGTCGGCGAAACTATGCGCCCGATTAATTTCCGGGCCCCGCGGTACCAGTCGCGCCGCTGTCCGCTTAATAAGCGGGCCCGGGAAGCCCGCGCAACGGCCTATTCGATTAATAATACGCTGGCGGTGCGTTCCGCATCGCGGGGTGGTGGGTGGTGGGGGGGGGGGGGAGAATACCTTTCGCGCGCGACGCTTTTCGCTCGGCAGCGTCGCGAGAGCGTTCTACTCCCGCCCCGAAATTATTCAGGGAAAAGCCACTGCCCAGGCGATCCTCACGCCCGCGAGATAAACCATGCACGCGGCTATCGTCGAGGAATGTCGTAGGGGGAGAGGAAGAATGTGGGAGGAGAGACAGAGAATGCGATTTGAATTTCATATTTCACCACCTCCTTCAGCCCCTCCTCGTCCTCCTCCATCTCACTCTCCCTCCTCGTTTGACACTCGTAATTGGTCGATTATCGAGTTAAGGCCCGTTCGCTTTCACCGGCCGTTTTCGCTTTCTTGTGCTTCGTTTGTGCGTGCGCGTGTGCGTCCGCGCGCACGTAAACTCCATTGCCACCTTTGATTTAAGATCATTCGTTTTCCCCGGCGATATTTTTCCCTCGCGCGCACCACTGCGCTGCCCCAAGATTGATTACCGACGCGGAAATAAAAACCTCGGGCTATGGTTAGCGCTCGTTTGCGTTTCGACTTTGCGGCAAATGTTTCGGCGTCGCATTGATGTCGTAATATCTGGCTGTCAAATAGCGACGATTAAAAAGTAAAAGTTAGTTTATCATCCGAGATGGAAACTGAGTGTAAAAATTAAATGTTGAAGGTTCAATTTTGATACATTGAACGTCCTGATCGATTGTTCGCAAAACTTCAACAACAAGAAAAAAAAATACTACGTTTCGTCCGGAACGCAATTAAATATAATTATGTGGGCTGCCTTGTCAATAAAGCCACGCTGCTTTATAATCGAATATGTTAATTGAAGATTGTATCGTACCGCAACATAAATAATCACCTATATGAATAATTTTGTCTCCCGACTCAATCAGAAATTATAGCGAGCACCCAGTCGTAACTCATGCACGCATACCTAATAATTTTATTGCGCCCAAAGAAAATCGTACAATGAATCAACAGTGCGATCGGAAACGAAAGCCAGGAGACAGAGAGAGAGAGAGAGAGAGAGAGAGAGAGAGAGAGAGAGAGAGAGACTAGACAAGGGGTGGACGGGAGAAAGAGAGAGAATTGAGTTCCTGCAGCGAGGTATAAAAAAATTCAAAGCTGAAAACTGCTTGATTGTCAAACTACACAATAACGCAGCCGTGTAATATTTCAATCTGCGATTAATTATTGCGCGTAAGTGAATTTTCGAACGCGTGCAGTCAATTTACGAAGCAATATTGCACGCACGCGTATAATTTCATATTCCGTGATTACCGTTTGATTGATTAATGCCCGGTGCGCTGCTGGACGTTTACTGCTTTCGAGATGCTGTAGATATTTATTTGTGCCTTTATCTGATTGTGCTGCCAGGTTTAACTTGGTAAATTTATTAGATTTCTATTATAATGTTAGCGTGATATCCATGCCGATTTTAATTTCACTAAAAAAAATATTGTTATAATATATTGCGGCGGACCGGCCAGTCACGCGAGGAATCGTTATAACCACGATTCGGGCAGCACGGCTTGAATGCTAATTATAGTAAAATGGAATATACCGCGGCTAAAACTTGGATTATTTTTTGTTCATAAAATGATAGCGACTATTTTAAGGCTTGCTTCAAACGAGCGATACTGTCGCGCCTGCGTTACGCATGTATGCCACGTAGAGAAGTCAGCAGACTCCTCCAGAATATTTATTAACAAATGAAAAATAATTTATTAAAATAGGACCTGCTTATATAAAGATTTGCAACGATTACAGAACGTCCTTGTGCAGAGATCGTAGCGCTAATCATCTGGCTCGATATGCGCATGTACGCTAGCCTTTGCAATGCTTAGGGTTTTTCTCTGTTGAAAAATGTAATGATAACTAGTCGTTAAACTTTCCTGCGACGATCAGGATTTCATGGCATCCACATAAAATGCGTCATCAGTGCAAATCAGAAACAACAACACTGTAGAGAACACAAGCATTCTGATTGTGTACCATGGTGTTATTTTCAGTATCACTTTCACCGACCTCCACAATCTGTCTTTTCAGAGAAGTGTTATTGGTCTCTCTTTGCTCGTTCATTGCTTGATGTTCTGACTTTGGCTTCTGAGTAATTTGTTTCTTCAATTGAGTTATCGGAGTCGATATTTACTTTATTGCTGTTAGTTCACCAACGTTCCTACGACGATATCGATTGCATAGCGCCTGCCGTATTCTCGTAACCATTATTGTTGTTATCGAATCTGTCGCTAATGTCATGCCCGATGTGAATGATGGTTTTTCAAATTGCTATCCGTGGATCAAAATGAAATGTCGATGAAAATGTCGAAAATTTTGGAAAGTTTTTGTGAAATTTTTTAAATTCAATATGTCAAATGTTGATAGTATCAAAAGATTTACTCTAGGCCATCGGTTCATATACGATGAAAAAGTGAATTTAAATTACGATTTAAAGTGAATTTGCAACGAGTTTTTACGATACAGTAGGACTTGCGGTCTTTCTTAAGGCAGCATACATAATTTTATTGTCACTTTCGCAACGTTGAAACTCGATGTTGGGATCTGTCCGTTTAAAGTCACTGTATTGTTCTTCCACCAACAGTGATCTTTATAAGCAGTACCGCGGATCGATGTATTTACGATTTCAACTTATAATGGTAAAGAAACAGCCAAAATACGCTTCGAACACACGAAAATCGAACTTCATCAGTTGTCGTATCTCAAATAGAGTTCTTGTAATATGTAAATAATAAAGGAAATGCAAGAATATGAACATTAGGTTTTGGTAGGGTGGTCATACCACGTTCGTATTGGTATTGTATCCATTTAACCGGATGACATTACTAGGCGATATCCTATAATTTACAAACGAAGTAAATAAGCAGAATTATTCAGTTTATAATTTAATACTTTACCTCATAATATGTTGACGAATTTTGTAGTATTTTCCAATGTTACCAATTTATTTGAGCTAGAAACTTCTGATACATCGAAGGAGGCGGCGCGTCTTTCATATTGAAGTGTTCATACTGTGACGTCGGAATCAACCGTCGCCACACCTCCAATCAATTTTATCATCTTCGGCATAGAATTTCTTCTAAAAGCCAGCAAAAAATTGCTGATTTCTCCTTGTGAAATTTTATGGGGATCCTAGCTTTTTCCCTAGGACTCGACAGGGCAGCGTCGTATAATAAGAATCGTCTGCTTACTCCAAATGGAGCAAAGAAACGATTCCTGACACCGCAAGCCATATCCAACCCACTATTAATTACCTAACTTGCCTTTAAAAAAGAAAATAACAAAATTTTGCAAAGTTTATTATTACTAAGGAGAATATTGGACCCTGATAGAAAGGGTCCGTATACTTCTCCGGATAATATGGGATGAGAGCCAGAGAGAGAGAGAGAGATATTTCTCCAATTTTCTGGGCGGTATCCTCTTCCAACACTCACATATTTTCCGCACCGGGGAAAGTAGGGGCGCGAGCCGGAGTTCCGTTCGGCGCCAGGTTGTTTAGAATTTGTATCAAATTTCATCTCGGCTACGTAGGGTTATCATTATGTAGTAACATTCGCCGAGCTATTGGGATGAGCTTTAAAGAAACATATACTCGTTTCAATGCGTTTAAAAACTTTTTCCATCCTTTTTTTTGATTATATATATATATATATATATATATATATATATATATATATATATATAATTATTTTATAAATACTGCTGGACGCAACAGTTATTTGTTAATTAAAATTTAATTCCTACGTTCGTACAATGAGGGTCAAAATCGAAGTTTCAAGGTTCTATGTTGTCACCAAATTGTAATTTATGGACCGGTTTTACGTCGCGCGTCTCGAGCGTTGGGAATTTATGCGTCGGAAACTGTGAGCACAGTACCCTATACGTTTTATAAAGTCTCAGGACGTAACATACAGTTATAGATATTATTATAAGCTGTTGGTCCAATCATATATTGTCAATATTAATCAGTTTTTATTCATAAAAATATAATTTTTCACTTCTTATCTCCGTTTCTTCTTTCTTCGTTTCATTTGAAGTTATTCAATGTAAAACTGTTCTTATATAACACGAAGATTTTCTTTTTAATACTGGTCTTAATGCAAACTCGTATAGTCTAAATATAGATGCCCACTAGCACGAGTAGACAGAACGATGAAGGTGAAGACAAAGGTAAAGACAAAGAGAGAGAGAGAGAGAGACAGTCAGAGAGAGGTAGAACAATTATAAAACGACCAGAGCACGCGTAGCGAAGACGAGTCACCTCTGCATCTCTCACCAGGTCTGAATCGGATGTGCGGCGGCCGCGGTTCCTTGATCTGTTTCAGCTCCCCTCCCCCTTGCAGTGCGTTAGTTTGCGCAAGGGAGCGAGAAACTACCGTAGTTCTTCTTCCTTACTCCCCCCTCCCCCATCCGCCGTTCACCGTCCCGCTACAGAGTCATTAGAGATCGACGATCGGAGGTAGAGCTCGCGCCGGCGATGGTCGAGAGGTACGCGTGCCTGTCGGTATATCGGTAGCCCCGGGGCAATATTCAGTAATTGGCTTTCCGCTCTCGACCAATGGCGTTCCGAGGGGTTGGGGGGGGGGATATCGGCCGGAAGCGTATATGAAGTTCTTTTGTATAGATTGAAGCTCGCGTGCACGCGCGCGCGCGCGCGTAGCCAAAGGTGCGCGGTGCAGTTTTGATTCTTTTATTTTATAATGCGCGCGGTGCACGTGCGCGTGCGTTATGTAATTGTACGAATGAAGTTAAATGGGTTTTCTTGCGATGATTTTTTTTTTGTTTCATGCAAGCTGAAAAATCGCATTGAGTAAGTTGATTTTATCTCTGACCACGTATTAATTTCATAATAACTTATGGTTTTGAACATCGATAAGAAAACTGAATATATACTTGAATAAATATAATTTTCTGATGTCATTGACCGTTAAACTTATAAATGAAGAAAAAAGTGGATAGGCTCTTTGTTAAATAAATATAATGAGCTTTTACTCATTTTTTGAGATTTTATTAAATAAAATTTTTTAATTGTACTATAGCAAAGGAAAAAAAAGTTCAATTATTGCTGATTGAAAAATAAATCTTTTTTTCTTGCTTTCGATTCCCGGTGCTTTTTTGTGAGCTGATGGCTAAATTTTAAAGATTTTAAAAAATGTAATAGACAGAAAGAAAGAGAGATAGATATATAGAGAGATTTTATTTATCTTGATGGCAAAAGGGAACAAAATTTACAAAAATATATCTAGTAAAAAGAATATAGTAAGGAAAATGATGTTAAATATGTTTTATTCGTTGCTTTTGATGAGGATGTTAATGTTAAGAAAAATAGTTAAATCTATTAAAATAAGTTGCACATTAATGAAATCCATCATTCATTAACTTAATAAATAAATCAGAAAAGACCGAAAAAAAGCTGAGTTGTAGTTAAAATGTACCTAATATAAGCAATGACTAGAAGAACATTGAGGATTCCAATCAGGAAATCTAATGAAATCGAAGCTCGAAAGATATTCAAGATTTTCTGGCTGGTTATTGGTTGGATTCTGCCTAGATTTACGTATATAAGGAAAATTCCATGAAATCTAACCCGGATCCAGTATAAACGTAAGGGTCGTGACTAAAATTTCTATATAATATTCGAAAATAATATATATATATATATAAATATATAAATGTTTTTATAAATATATATTTATATAAATATATAAATGTGTTAAATGATTCTGTTATACCTAATTGATATATCGTATACGTTCGCTAGTGAAGTAATCATCAGCTAAAATTTTTGTCTACAACCGCGCCTTTGTTAATTCTCTTTGGAAAAAAAACCAAGTTTGCGTGCATTAATGACGTCGCGTTGTCAGCGTCCATACAAACATATCCAATCTATGTGTATATATACAAATAAGCCTTCCATAGAATCAACCCCAACGTCCTGCTATTTCTTCTTCTTTCCTCCGTTTAATATCTCCACGCAACATCGGGAGCATTTGTCCTCCCCCCGTTCCTCTCCCTCTTAGTCGAGAGACAAATTACTCGAAGGAGTCCTTCGTTTTCTCATCGAATTCATTCCTTATTCCTGTAGGAATATAAGGATGGCTCGCGTAAGCCTGCATCCCTTTCTCTCTCTCTCTCTCTCTCTCTCCTGATAGAGGAGTGCAGCAGCGTCGCGTCGCGTCGAAATGCAATTTGTTATACACTTTTCATTAGCTATCGGCCGGGAACCATCTCGCGAGGTGAGGGACGTTCCACGGTTCGCCGGTAATAAGGAGCTTCGATATGCGAGAAGGTTGGAAGCTGGAGAAGTGGGGGGCAAGAGTAGAAACCTGTTTTTCTCTTCGTTCTTTTTCCCTCGACGTAGCCCAGAACCACTTCTACCCCTTCATCCACTCTAGTCGGCGCGGGCGGACGGTAAAAGCACGCCGCAGCGCAGCCCTCGCCACTGGCTGCCGCCGTCGTTGACGCGATTAAGTTATTAAAGGGAGTCTCGGCGAAATTGGAGGGGGGGGGTTATGCATGTGCATAGTCGAACTGGATTTTTTTTTTATTTTGACCAATTTGCAAATTTATATTGTCCAATTTTATTTTGATCAAGCTGCAAAATATAAACGGGATTGCATTCATTTCTCAATTTTAATAATATAATTGCATCTTGGACAATTGATTTTCCAATGAAAATGAAATTTTCTTCAAAAACTATGTTTTACACGTGACGTAATTTTTACAATAACGGCAATAACAATAAAAACAAAAAATAATGAAATATAAATTACTGATAATTGTAATTTAACGAATTATTTATATTGCTTCTATTAAGGGCGTCACTTTCTATGCTTATAAAAGTTATTTCTAAAGAATAATATATTTTATAAATTTATTTATCCCGATATGTTGTTCTTATATTTAGATAATTTAATTTTTATTCTAATTTTTTTTCCCAATCTGTGTTATACCTAAGACGTTGTACCCTAGATACAATTCAGTTTGTAAACAATATTGTCTTTTGCAAGTTTTGTGTTACAATGTTTTTTTTCTGTTCGATATTATTAAAAGCTATTTTTCGTGTTACGGGATTTCGGTTCATATAATGTATATATTAATATATGTAATGTATAATGTGTAATGTATAATGTATAAATTTATATTAATATATGTAATGTATAATCTATTTTGAACAGTTTCAGTTTCTTTTAATTTTTAAGTACGTTAATACAGTATTAGTTGGTTTTAGTGCTTCTATAATACTTTGTAAATTCTTTGTAAACAAGCTATTTACAGAGAAGCTATTTCGTATGCACGGGGGTCTCTAGGATTTAGTTTCGGAGCACGGTACTCGGATCGATATTTAGCGCGTACTAACTCCTCATTCTTCACATAGTTTCACTTTGGCCCAGATGTCCTATTTTACTATGGATAAATAATCAAATATTCGAAGTATGACAGAGCGACATTTTTGGATGGAACGTGGCAGGCGAAGACGTTTGGAATTCGTGCGATTGCCACCCGAAGACGTGCTCTCGTAGTACGACGCTTCGATTTGGGTATAGTTTTTATATATATATTTATTAATTTTTTCTCCTAAATATAGATGAAAGCTGAGAATGGATAGAAAAATTTATTTTATATTTTTAGTATATAATTTGATATAGATATTGATAATTTCAATGAAGCTTTTATTACGCCAGTTTTTCTAATTAGCTCTATAATTGCGTTTCAGTTTCGATTCCCTTGCATTTATGGTCATATCGTTATATGTTCAAATAATTCTATGTAAATTTTGGCCCTGCGCCCTCGTTACTGTAAAGACTTCTCTAAAACTTAAAAGTCTAGTCGAACTTGGTGCAATGTGCTTCGACGCCCTTATCCTTGCTTACGCAGTAGTTTCTCGGTGCTTACGCGCCGCGAATCGTCCTTATCTGGGAGGCATTATCTCGTAAGTAAAATACGGGGATCCCTCTACCTGCGGCATGAGCGTAAGTTTGCGTACAGCTGGCAAACGGCAGTTCATTCTCGGTGTGATTATGCAGGAGTCTGTCGAATTAGGAAATTTGGTAATTGCTTATTATTTTCATTTATTATTAATTATTTTCTTTTCCTTTCGTTTTCTCGCTTATTTACATGGATTGATGCATAAATAATTGTTATGATAGACAGACGAATGGCCAGATGACTGGATTCATGAATATCAGAAACATTGCATCATGAGAATATTACTCAAAAGCCAAAGGGCGTCCTCCGAAATATACAATGTAAATTAAATATGGGATAAGACATTGTACACTTATCTGTGCAACTTCGAAACTGATAACTATGGCATTTAAATAGGTAACATGCTGTTCGTGGAAATCGATATTCTAGTATCCATTCTCAACCCTGATAATTTAAGGTTGTATTCCTATGGATGGTGATTAAAAGTAGGTTGAAAAATTTTGGGTGTTTGAGTTGAAAAACCAAACATTTACTTGGAACACCCACAGAAAACGATAAGGGCTGAAATTTTGTTGATGTTAGAACAGCTCGAACATCTGGAATTTTCAAAAAGTTTGAGTAGTTGGAAGATCCGAACAGCTAGAACAAGTGTAAGAATTTTTGGAATAATAGAAATATGTCAGCTCTAATTCAAATCCAGCATCACGGGCTAAGTTTGTTTTAATGAAGAAGCACAATGACAAGGGCCATGTCCATATTTATCTTGAGGTAATCAAGTTGTGATTTGGTTTGCAATAAATGACCAGTTGATATGGTCCTAAGGAGGCGTGCGTGCATGGCGCACTATCGGGCATTTCGCGATGTCTCGGTGGGCAGAAAATCCTTAGGCTTACTGTCAGGGGTTTCGTAATATACGTTGATGCGGCGGCGCTATTTACTTCAGTGCACCGTCCGTCATGATAAGAGGGCTAGACATAACATTTATTTTATGTATAGAGGTTGGCGAGGAGGCTGGAGATTCATTGCAGGACGGCATGAATGAGATCACTGTTTATGACACTTCTTTATTCATGCTCGAAGATGCAAGTGGTACAAGTACAATGGTATAAGCGAACCGAGAAAACGAGCAAAACGAATGGTAGCGATGAGTCTGACCAGTGGGAGTACGGCCAAGCCGAAGGTAAAGATGGCGCGTGGTACTTTTCGTGCCTCACCGTGATGCACTCATACATGACATATTATATGCATCTGTACTCACATTATTTTGCGGGGCGACCGAACAAACACATTGCTTCTTTTCTCGTCAGAAGACAGTCGTACCGTGGTACATAATGAGACGTTGAGGTTTACATGAGTACTACGTATATTTATATTTATATATAAATATTGATATATAAATATATGTATAATATAGATTATATTTATATTGTTTGTCTTGCTCTGTTCAATTTATGTCTAATCTCGTTCTTAGTGTAGAGATTTTGCAAACTGACCAATAACATCCTAGATCTACAAAGCTCATTTTATACGAATAGAGAATTCGAAAGTACTTGTTAAGGAGCTAAACCGTGACGTTGTACATTAGTATGGTAACGCGATCGTCCTAGGGCCTTCCATTTAAGTCCGTATTTCAACCTTATATAGTATGTACGTATATAGATGTAAATCTTTGAGCGCGTGCGCGCGTGTGCGTGCCTGTGTGCCTATACACGTACAGGCTCGCCTAATCGCCGCGCACACTTCCCCCGCGGATCGCACGGGCGCTGCAGCATTGTTCGCCCAGGGCCGGAAGTTGCGGTGAGCGATTTGGAATGGGGGAGTGTCGGGACTTAGAATAATTATTCTTTTTGCGGTGGGACTGCTCGGCGATTTATTGCGCTTGGTGATGTACGCGCTCGCTTGATTAACGTGCGGTGTACTATATTACACGGGATACCATATAGGCCTTCTTTGCGTACCTATTAAAACTGAAATTTGTTTTTGGATAACATTTCCCGAATTTCGGAGCTTTGAGGAATTATTTAACGTAAGATTATAGAATTTTTTCCACGCAGATTTATTGCAACATATGATGTCGTTTACGTTCCATAGCGTTCGTGACGCGCACAAGGCGTCGTGGGTTCGCCTATCTCCCCGGAAGTGCAACCATTCATTGAATCCCATATTTATTCTCTTAAATCTTTATCTCTTAAATACCTCTCAGTCTCCTTCGCGCCAAGATACACGTAATAATAGGTGGAAAAAAGTTGAAATGTCGAATCTTATTGGTTATATCGAAGAGTTTCCATTGTTGTACGATACAAGAGAATGTAAAAATCTTCCGCTTACTGATATAGAGAGGCGTACATTTATTTATCTGAAAAACAAAAATCGTCCACTTTTTTTAGATCTGTAGGCACGATTTACTCTGGTTCTCTTCGTTTCCTCTTTCTCTCTCTCTCTGTCTGTCTCTCTCTCTCTTTCTCTCAGTCCCTCCCTATTTCTCGTTCTTCTTGCACTTTACCTAATGTACTGTAGGTGTTCCGTCTTCTCCTCGTTTTCTCGGCTCTCGGCCCGGTGCCATTCTTATACGGCGGGTTTCCTCGTTAGTTTCTCGCGCGGCTCCCTCGCAGTATAACCCGCGCTCTTATCTTCATCTCTCGCCTTTTCCCTTCTCTTCACCCATTATTTCGCCCGCTTCTCCTTGCCTTCTATATCTTTCAACTCCTAACTGCTCCGTCTTTCATTTTCTCCGTTCTCCTCCCTCCCTTTTTTACGCTTTTCTCTTCCGCCCTTAAATCTCCTTTTCTCTCTCATTCTTACTTTCCTTCTTTCGATTTATCTCTCTGTCTCTGTCTCTGTCTCTCTCTCTCTCTCTCTCTCTCTCTCTCTCTCTCTGCCTCGCCTGCGACCAGATAGTACACGAGGACGCAAGGAGCGCCTGACTCGTGTGCGCAGCCGGCGCCCTTGTCCCCTGCCCCCTCCCACACTTAATCCAGGACCACGGATATTTTCGCCTCGCCGCGCTATATACTGTTTACGTTGTTTAATGCCCATTGTTGTACAAATTAGGCTTAAATGGTTATTTCTCAGATGCTCGCGCTCGTGCGCTGCTGGCCACCGTCGCCCGCCCGTCTAATTGCCTTTCTTTGGTGGAGAATGGGTTTTACCAAAGGTATATATATATTTATATATATATATATATATATATATATATATATATACATAATGTATGTATGGAAGGCTTTACGAGCTCGCGCGAGAGCGTGGGTATAAACATTGGGGAAATCGCGCCGTATTGCTCGCCGCGCGTTTTAAATTGTGAAGTTTTGCCGGCTCTTTTTTGTTCCTCTGATGGTCACGGGTAATTACATATATATATATATATATATATATATACATATATATATATATCTACAATACGAGCCGATAAATTGGTCGGTAATCGGTTCTTTGCAATGTTTAGGCCCTGTAGTTTCGAATTGGCGGGAAGGTGCAGAGTATAGTTTAATAGTCTTGTTGCACTGTCAAGTTCGGAATAAATTCTCGAACTATATATTCACGATATGGATATTTTTGTCGAATACAACGGTTTACCGAAACGAGTTTCGTAAATAATTCAATGCGACGGAGGAATAATGGAATAACGTGCGAGGATTGCTGAATATGCTGATCGTTATCCGTACTCTTTAGCTTCGAGAGCATAAAAAATTTCGTGAAATCGATAACGAGTTATTAGTCTATAAACATAGAGTTTGACGGCTAAAACGATCGCCGATATACGAGATTCATAGCACTTTGCTTTGATTTAAATTTATAGAGTGTTATATGAATTATTTTCTATTTTACGAGGTGAAAAATATTCGAAAGTTCAGTATCGCCAATAAGACTTACCTGCGTGGCTCGAATTTCCAATGAGATTCACCTTGGAAGCAGCCTCAAACCCGACCCCTCGTGGCTGTTGGCAGATATACGGTGATCTTTATCCCACACGGGTGTTTCTCTCTTTCGGGACGTCGCGTCGGCCTCTAACTCGTCATTACCAGAAGTAAGAACATACTTTTTCCCGGTATAAGAATACGCGTGCGACCGTATAGCGTCAACGGATATTCAATCCAAATCGCTCGTATCGCGCCCGTGTCTCCTTGGCGTTTATAAAGCCCAAAATCGAGGGAAGACCATACACGAAAGCCGTGGTGCTGCTCACACGACAATTTCAATCGTGAGCCGCTCGTTCGCCAATCGGCCGTTCGCCGGCGCGCGTGTACCGCGCGAAGCTTCCGTAACTGAAAATTAGATCGCCGTCTCCGATTCTGACCGGTTAAAACGCGATAATTGCGGTCGCACACGGGAAATTGACAGGCTGTCGTCGGTTCGTACATTTCCCTCGACTTCCGCACGGGGGAGGAAATTCAAATCACTCGCGCATCCGACGGGAGGCACGGGCAGAAAGAGAGAGAGAGAGAGAGAGATAAAGGGATAAGTGATAGACTTTCCCGCCACATTGCACGCGCCTCTTTTCAGTGCGCCATTCTCAGCTTAGGGGAAGAACGCGCGGAGCCGCGCCGCGCGCCGTATTTCTAAGCACGGAATTATAATATTACACGAGATGGACGGGCGAGCGCGTTTTAATAGCGCGTTAAGTGCGTAGTTAATCCTGGGCCTCGTTAAAGCGAACGCGGCGCAGGGCGCGAATTGCGCGTGTAATGAAGCGATGTACAGGTAGTATATTAACTCGAGAGGTGGAGGGGAGGAAAGTATAAGATACATTTTTTTTGTTTTTTTTTTTTTTTAATGGATGAGAGAGGGGGAATAATTTACAACTCTGCTTAAATACGTATAAATGTTAAAAGGATTAAATTTAAGCGAATAATCGGATCACAACGTATATTGCTTGATTTTCATTATTACCATTAGGATATTCGTATAAAGACGTCGCACGGTCCAATATTATATACTCTTTCTTTAAATGAAAATTTTTTTTTTATTTGTCTTTCTCATTGTTTTTTTTTTATCGATCCGTCCATTGTATATGCAAAAATCTTGAATCTTTCTTTCTGTTGTGCTAAATGAGTGACGGGTGGGGGGGGGTGCGGAAGCGGTGTATATAACCTCCCTGTAACCGCACGTTCAATACCACAATCCATTTTTGCCAAATATTATGCCAATTATCGTATCTGCTTATCAATCGACAAACGCCATATGCAGTGGTAATTTATATTTATCTCGTCGATCTTGTATACGATCTGCCAGTATTGCGATTTTTTATTTTACTCTCTCTCTCTCTCTCTGTCTCTCGGAGCTATCCCAAGCGCACTTCCGCCCGCGGCTTATTACGTCGCGGTAACCGCGCTTACAACTGCCGAATATTGAGAGTCGTCGGGCGGTTGATTAAATTCCAATTTCTTTTATTTTTTATGCAACCTTGTCCATCGCCGTATATCCCTGAGTATATTTATCCGAGTCTAGCGTATATTTATATGTATCGTGGATGTTCGAGAAAAGTGGAAAAACATAATTTCACGCGCTTATACCGGCGCATAAGCTCGGCCGAGCGTGCGTGCCGACTGTTTCTTTTTGTTTTTTTTTTCTTTACACTCGTAAAGCAACTCGCGTGCCATGGCATTATGTCAAGTTTATTCTGTCTCTCTGTATATCTACCTCCTCCCCTCCCCCTCTTTCGTTTGCCACTCTCAACACACGTACGTAGCGCCTCGAAAGGAGCGCGTATACATATACCTATATATATATATATATATATATATACGCACGTCCGATCGGTAGGCCGCTCGCATTTTATCGCTCCCTTTCTAGTACTGTCGCACACTTTTCTTCATTCTCTTATTCTCTCTATCTCTCTCTCTCTCTCTCTCTCTCTCTCTCTCTCCTCCATCCCCCGTTCCTCTCCTTCTTTAACGGGGCGACCATATAATGCAGTCCGGGGATTGCGCGGCCTGTCTCCTCGGCCTACGCACTTTTATTCCGCGTCGCGTCGCGGCAGCGACCCACATATACTTATTACATTATTTCGCGCTCCCGAGCGCGCGCGCGCTCGGAGCTGCGGTGGCGCGTGGTCGGCCGCAGCGTTGGATTCTTTTTTTTTGTTTGTTCGTAATTCTTCTCTTGTCTTTTATTTTCCTTTATTTTTTTTCCGTATTCGTATTGTTAGTCTGTTTTATTCCGGAGTCGCGCGGTTCGAGCACGACTTTAGATATACTATATGCGTCTGCCTTTAGGAGGGTAAAGATTTGTTGGTATTTAAGGTATATGGGTAAAATTTATTTACAATATATATATATATATATATATATATATATATATATATATATATATATACATATATTGCGCCAATGCTTGTAATGCGACAGCATGAAAGGTTCTCGTAAGGCATTATTAATTTTACGTACGTTTATATAAAGTTAAATGGTATATTGAATTATCTTCAGCGTTAATTTATTTCTCATTCGAAAGAACGATAATAAATAGAAACTTTTTACCGAAAATTTGTTGAAATTACCGATTATTGGAGGATACTTTGTAAATTATTCAATTCACGAACAAACTGTTCGATTGAAAAATTGTTTAATTAAAAAAAAAAAAAACAGTACAAAATCAAATTATATTTGATATGTTATATATATATATGAAACATGTATGCGAAGTTGGTCTGCTAACGAGATCAGGCTCGACAAGCCTCTATAAAAATGCTGCGTACATTAATGTCGATTACAAATTATATATACCGTATGAAAGCGTCGTTTCGGGCCACTCTGTACGATCCACTTGGGAAATTAAAATACCGACGTGCTACCGACTCGCCTATGGTCGCCCATCGAATTTGGCGTCAATTATCAACTGTGAAACAAGCAAAAATCACCCTCCCCTCCAACCCCGTCCCACTTAAACGCCTGAAATTAGTCCAGCTCTCGCTCGCTGGCCAACGGGCAGCACACACACACGCACATTTAATCCCATCCGCGCGAAAATTACGGCTTCGCGCGATTATTGAATTCGATAAGCGATCTGTGCAATAGCGTATATGTATAGGCGAGCTTCGCGCATTATTTATTGCCCCTCATTGTACCTCTCGCCTCCCCCCCCCCCGCCTAACACGCTCGCCAGTTACAGGACGAGTGTTCTAATGCTCGGTATTTATATATATATATATATATATATATATATATATATATATATATACACCCGGGATACGCAATTTTCGCCGCTGTAGCCACCATCGCCGCAAACGCAGCCTTCGCGCATACGTATATCCTTTATAAGGATCTCGCCGGGCTACAATGCGCGCGAACCTGAGGTGGAAAAGATTATATATATATATATATATATATATATATATATATATATATATACACATATATATACTTTCACTGCGCACGCGCGCGAGCTCCGTGTTCTCTTTGCATTGAATTGACTCGGATGATTTATCTCAAGTGCAAGTGGGAGAGACTTAAATGGCGTGCAAGCGCGAATAGCCCACGATTGATTTTTCTCGTTATTGCGGAAAACGAAAGTTGAGTTTTTTTTTTATGGATTCTCGAGAGGAAAGAGGTAGACTGTAAATAAGGTTTTTGTTAGGTTTGTCCTGATCTTTGAGTCCTATCACTGTTTAACTTATTTTTGTATCGAAAATGTTGTCGGGGAAAGCTAGTCGACGTTTAGAAACTAACAGAAATTTGAGTAACGTTAAAACTGATATTAGTTTAATTTTCTTTACGAATAAAATATTTATTTTAACCTATAGAAATACATTAATGATTTATTGTATAATAAGGAAATTGCAAAAATTCTCTCGTTTTACAGTAATGTTTCAACTTTCTATCAAGAAAGCGTAAGACATTCTGATACGAACTAATCACCTTGATCCATTGACAATTCATATTGTCATCTACAGCGATAATACTTTGGTGATTTTGGAGCGTATTGCAGTTTTTGTGACGCTGTGGTTAATAACCTTCTCTTTTTGTTGTCGATTTTTTTGAGTCGTTGTAATAACCAAATTGTACATTACGTTCGAAGAGCATCAAAGCTACATTAGTGTTAAAGCCTGCCATTGATATTAAAGTTTTTTGATACTAACAAATATCATCAAAGCCGGGAACGTCGATGACGGCTTTATAGAGCAAAGGCCTACTTACCTTGTTTTCAGTGTTCATTAAATCTACGTTATTTATACCGGCAATGGAATTCTTCATGTTTATTTCTACCTTGTCAGTTTCTTAATAAGAATTTGCAAAGAATGCTGTATATTGAGGTATTGGTGGTCGGATTAAATATTTTATCGAAATTGTCCTAACGGTTCTTCCATAAAGTATATTATCTTTTAGGTCCAATGCTTTCTATTGTGGTCTGAGCCGAGAATAAAATCGCAAACTTCTACAGTGACACCTTGAGCAGGTTGGATTTGTCCGTAAGAGACGCAGTAAATTCGAACGGATTATTTTATATTAAAGAAGACGATTCACCTACTACAAAAATATCATGTTTGACTATTTTATCTTGAAGGTAATTTAGGCGATACGCGAATGGATACAATTTTAGCATGAAAGATAGCTGTGCGCAATCTCAGATTCCAAATTCGAATTATTATCTTGGACAAGATTTTTCTTTAAGTTTTTACCGTATAAACGATGCAATCTGTTAAAAGGATATTTTCTCATTACCGCAATTAGTAATTCTGAATTAATCGCGAATGATGAATGTATGCATTGAAAGTTATAAATGTTTGGCTTTAATGTATAAATGCAATCTTAATAAATCATCGCGTTGATTAACTAATTTATCATTCTAATTGCATTTTGTATAAAATTCATATGCACGGAAAATATTCTTTGTACGATTATTTTTTTTTTTTTTACATATAAAAATTATCGCATCATTCACTTTATATCTTATTTAAAAAAAAAAGAAAGTTTAGAGTTAGCTTTATTACGTGGTGTATGTTTTTTTTATAATTTTAGTGCAAAATTCCGTAAAATAACAATGCTTGCCAAAGATAGATCGAGCATTTATCAGAATAAACGAACCTGCGCGCGATTTGCCATTTCACATCTATCCAAGATATCCTCAGAATTAAGGACAGAAAAAGTTTATAATAGTTTTGTTTGGTTCGTATTCTATGGTATTGAAATTTCTGATCCATTTAAACCGCTATAAATGGCAATATTATTGGATTTACTTTACCATAATTAAACTATAACTTTTATAGGATATGGGGCGAATGACAATACGAAATCTCTTGTGTCTTGGTATCGGGCATATATATATATATATATATATATATATATATATATATATATATATATATATGCAAACAATGATTGCTGCATAATGCGCACCGATGAAAACCCTAAGGATCTTATCGGCGGGACATTTAAAGCGATTTAAACTCAAGCTATTAATTAGCGTCAAGAACGCGGGGTCCTGGTGAGGAGGGGGGGGGGGACCAAAGGAGAAAGGGAGGAAGGGAAAGAGCGAGAAAAATAAAGAGAGACAGAGAGTGAGAGGGGCCAGGTGGGGTGAGGAGGCACGACAGCGCGGACTGCAAAGCGCGCGCACCGCAAGTACATAAACGACAGGCTCCCAGGACAATAATTGACACATGAATGCGCGCCATAATTCATTCATCGCTCAAAATTATCGAGCCGTCTTATTATCTAATCTTAATTAAGTCCTCTGCCGCGTGGGGCGCGCATTCTTGCGTTTCTGCGCGTACGCGCGCGCGCGCGCATAGACCGACACGCCCGAGGGGATCCCCGTTGCCCGAGCAAAATAGCACTTTTCCTATTGCATAATTCAACGCGTGCGTTTCAGCGCGCGCCTTCTTCCGCGTCGGGGTAAACAGAAAGGGAGGCAGGTAAAGAGTTTCCGTGGATTTGTATGTGCGCGCGCCCGAGCGCGTGTGTCGCGCCCGTGTAAGAAAGCTAAGAGCGCACTATCGCAGCAGTAGCTGCAAGGGGGGGGGGGGGGGGGGGAGAGTCAGCCCCGGTGCGACGTCGCAGTCCCGCTGTCCTTGGTGATGCGTTTTCCTCTGCGGGCGCTCTCCCGTCCACAGGCACGATAAAATCGCTGGGCGGCCGAGGGTAGCCGCCAGTGCGGACGACGTCGATTGGCCGCACCGATTCCATGGGTCCCGCGTCCTGGCGGGAACGTCACTGCATTATAACGAACGCCGTGCGATTACCTCAGGAGATTATTAACCTCTCTTCCTCCCTCTCTGTTCGCGGTATTGTATCTTTTTGCTCTTTTCCTTTTCATGCAATTTTTCATGTATAGGTGTTCGAAGGGGGCGTAGTCTCTCAGTGTCTTGAAGACAGACTCGAGAAGGAGATCTCGATCGATCTTATGGCGCGATGACGTGACCGGTAGGGTGTTTTCCGTCGCTTCTTTTGTATCCAATCGGACAATTCGGTGGTTATTATTATTATTATTATTATTATTAGTGGGCATAATATAGAATTGTTACATATTGTTTATTAATGCAAACGATGGTGGGTATTTTTGTCGAGCTAAGCTGCAAATGTATAAGGCATGCATTTTAATGATTGTTGTAATGTAAATGTGATGTAGACGTGATGTAGTGTTAGATACTTTCAATATAATGTCTGTTGGATTAGTCATGACTTCGTAAGAGCGTTTTGTTAGCTGCACGATAAGAGATATACATTGAATCGTCGCGACGAAGCCGCGATATGATTTATACCTTATGGCTAGCGCCAGCTATGATCATCAAGTATATTGCTATTATTGTGATTCAATATTGAAAATCGCCCATTTACCCTCCAATTTTACTATTTTAATGTCGAGCATTCGTTTGTGTGTCATTGCGCCGTTGGTAATTAACGCTGAACTCTGTCTTTATTGCCGTAGACCGTATGTTCATTCCCTTTATTGGTACTCGTACTCGTTGGCAGTACTATTTTCTGTGACAAAGCATGATTCAACGTTTCGTCAATTAATAATTTGGATTATGTTTGACAGAAAATTAGTCGATCTCTACTTTTTAGAGTTTATGTGGACTTTGATTGTTTATTTTTAAGCCATTGTTCTGTCATTTATTTTTTAATAGATAAGACCAAATCTTATGACATTGCTGTAAGTTTAAATATTGTAATAAACTATTTACTGGGAGGTTTAAAAATAATAAAAGTTTAAAAACAGTGTTGAATAAATTGAACTTTAATATATAATGAATGAAAGATCAATACAAATGGCAATCACCTTAGTATAGACGAGACACGAATAATCTTTCTGCGCTCACATAGCGCCCTTTATAGACTTGCAGTCCTTTTTATCGCAGGTCAAATTTCGGGCGATAAGTCCCATTCGTCGATCGGAGCCTAAACACTTCGCAGCCGGACGGTCGGAGAACCCGAGGTGGTAATCCGACACCATCGATACTTCTTTCAAAATTCTCGAACTTTTCTTAAAGCTAAAAGACAGTGACCTTATTTGTGAATCTGTAGAAGAGCTATTAGAAAGAAAATTTCTGAATTTTCCGTCACAGCACGAATTAATTGCTTTTATGGAAGCATAACCAGTTCAACTTCGTTCGTAAAATCTGAAGATTTTCCTTCGACTAATTTTTGATTACCTTAGTTGTAAATCATACACGGAGAGAAATTTTCTAGTAAATTTTAAAAATACTTCAGGAAATTTTACGAGAAATTATGGTGATTTAATCACGGACTGCCAGTTTTGTCAATTTCAATTAACAGTATGGTAAAAATCATAGTGTTATATAATTTACTGAATAGAATGGTAAATTTTATACTGTTACTTTACTTAACTTCAATTGTAAATTTTGCATTTGACAATTTGAAATTTTATTAGTAATCTGAATCAATAAATTAAAGAAAAAAGTGTCTTCGATAAATAAATAGACACCGTAGAGATGTGTTTTGATTTTGAACTTTCAATCGTTAAATTAGTATAATTTATTTTTTGAATAATACGCCACACAGACGAAGGAATGTACATTTTAATGTACGTTTTTATACATACATCAATATACTATTTACAATATACACTCTATACACATTTCTCTATTTAAACGTCGGTACACACATACTATACATTATTCGCAGGATAATTCGCACACTTATAATTATGAACATGGTTAGAAAAGATGCTCAAACCCTTATATACAAATCAGATGTGTTTTTTGCCACTTGCGAGTTATAGGGCAGCCGCCTAGTGCCTACTATTTATGATGTATATGTGATGGGAGGCCCATTCAACATGACTGTGAAATGAGCGTACAGTCTTATTAAGTAGGGGCTCGTTTTAATTATTTATTTTTGATTCAAATTAAAATTTACTATTTAATAATTATATATATAATAAATTTTTATTATTGCTAGTAAAATTTGATATTCTTAACAGAAAATATGTTCGCAGTTCAAATTTAACAAACTAAAAATAATATAATTTGAAATGAAAATAATCAAATTTTTTTCTAATAATAATAGTATAAAAAGGGAAAATTAATAACAACGAGCAAATTTTTTCAATATTTGTATAATACACTATATTTACAATGCAGAGAAATAAAATAATACATATTTAAAGAAATATAATATTTTGAATAAAATTGTATTTTGAAGCTTCTATTATTTTCAATAATATGATATTTTTAAAACGTCGTGCATGCTTTTATATAATATTAGATAAATTCAATACCAATTTTTTCGTGTGTAGTAATAACCATTGGATACAACTTTTATAGTAGAAACAGAACAACTTTCTACTTCTAATTTGTTTAAGACATTGTATCTTATATTATTGTAATCGTATACTTTCAATGCTGCAAAATGCGAATCATAAAAACAGTCTAAAAATTGGTTACATAAAATAGAAAAATTATTTTCTTGTACTATAATTTCAGAAACTATAAAAAAATCAGGGCCTTCCTCTGAAAATTATCCAGTTAGTTACCGTGATTTCAGTTTTAGTCCAGAATATGTTCGAAAATTTTTCATAATTTTTTATATGGAAAATAGACATTTCTTTTTTTTTACTCATTTCATGAGAGGTATAATCTAATTTGTGATTAAAACATCTGCAATGCTGTTCAATTTGATATTTAATAGCCACAGTTTTGTTGATATATAATCTACTTACAGTTGATTTAGAAATATCTTTTCCACATTTATGTTTTGCCTCAAATCTTAGACAGCATATTCTTGACAGAGGTCCAAAGAGTTCCATTATAATAGGATAATGAAGTAAAAAATGATGCTTCGATTGAATGGAATTCGGAAATATCTCTTCAAGGAATGACAAGTATTCTTCAATCAATACGGTTAAATACTTATGTGTGTCGCAAAGAATATGCATACTAAATACAATATTTGTAATTTTCTTCAAGTGTAAATATAGTTGCTAAGTTTCATTACCTTCTGGTATTTTATGACCAATTATTAAGGAAAAATTATCAATGAAGCATCGCATTTCAGACGAGGACATAACAATGTATGTCCTCTTTTGTAATAATAACGTCTTTTGTATCATTTACTATAGATTGTACTCTATTTCGGTTAATATCACTATATCGGCATATCTTGCTCATATAAGAAAGGCCTAAGTTATCTAGTAAATCACTGTTATCATCTTCTCCATTGCATTCTGAATTATTCTTCAATAAAATATTATAATTCGCACATCAGAATCGCTTTCATAACTTAATTCTTGTATATAATAACTATCGTTAATTGAATTTTCTGCCGCAGTTTGTTGATTTTCATAAAAATCAGAAATACAAAAATTATTTAATTTAGAATACACTGAACCTCTGCTCAAAGTAGAATTTTGCTGAGTTGGTAGTAAGTTAAATTTTGTAATTGCCGTATTTTCAAAAATATCCTGCTTTAATTTTACATGTTGTAGAAAAGAATGCATTATCAAATATGATCTGCCACAATTTTCAAAAATACATTTATAATTATGAGCATCTTGATGAACATATTTTATATGACTCAGTAAATTGTTCAGAAAAACCTCCTTAAAATTAGAGAAACAAAATGATCATTTATTCATTTTAATTTGACGTTTCTTGTAATAAATACTGATTAATATGTCCTAATAGTTCATTTAATGAAACGTTGTTTATATCATTAGGCAAATGGAGTTGAAACAAGCACTTTTGAATAAAATACCATATCGTTAAAAAATTGGTTGGGTAATGGCAGTCGAAAGCAAAAAAGACTTGGAAAGCTAACGCTATTGCTTCTAAGCACTTTTTTCTTTTATATTGTTGACAATTTATAATTGCTATATATTCAGAAATAGAAAATAGCTCCGCAATAGCAACAATCAATGGTTGGAAGGTTTGATTATTTTGTTTTAACTTTTCTTGCAATTCAGTCATAGATGGTTCTAAATCCGCTACAGTCTACAATTATTTTAAATAATTAATATTATAAGAAATTTCAATATGTTTATTCATTATTATTCTTACATTCAAATGTAAAATGAAAGTTTCACGTCTTTCCTGCATTGACAATTTAAGTGGTCGACGATCCGTGTCGTCGTTATTGATATCATTATTTATACTTCTTTTGATCCGTTTTTTTGGGCGTTGAGAACTGATGACGTATGGAAGTAAGTAAAAAATTCTAAAATCTTCTTGATCTATAAAAACAAAATAAATTGATATTTAATAATCATTATAATTTTTCATTAACATACCATTGCTCAGTGTATTTAGTTTTAAACTATATAGTAAGCCTTGTTCTTCGTGAGAAATTTTTGCTTTCTGCAAATGTAAACATATGCACTATTTTATTTTTTTTCCTTACCTCCTTACCTTCGCGAAAAATCACTTTCAATCTGAAAGAAAATTTATTTTGGTAATTTCAATGTATATTATTGTTAATGTTATTGTGAAGTCATTTATTTCACTCTTTTTTATGGTATTTTTTATTATTCTTATATATTTAATATTATTATAAATTACATTTAATATTTAATTTTGATTTAATTTACAATTGAAACAGTTTTACTATACTCATACCAGTTATAACCTTCTTGCATTTGTAAACAGAGATACTTTTCTATATAACTAGTTGTTGATACTGCATCCACTATAAGCTGCTGTCGCCAGATTTCATGCGTGTCTCTTGAATAGTCTGTCACTTTATTCCAGTCATCTAAGTTATTTTTCAACCAGTCTAACTTATTTAAATCTGAAGAAAGAGCAATGAGAATTATGAATTAAGAAAAATAAAAATAGACGATGATTATAATGTTTAAAAAGTTTAAAATCTATATGCATTTATCATTAATATCAAATACGCTGACTTACCTTCTGTAGTAGTTAAATAAAAAGCAGTATCTTTTTTATTTTTACTCTTAGCCAACAATCCAACTCTTCGTAAACGATTCTTCTCATAATTATAGTGGTCCCATAATTTACCTCCTGCAGAAATTCGTTGATTTCGTATAGCTTTAAAGGACGTATAGTAAGTTGCTGTTGGTTCATTTGCAAAAATACCTGCTATTTCATTTGAGAGCGTCGTAAATCTAGCCTTAGAAATTCTTTAACAGATTATTAATAATTTATATTCATTGTTGTTTCAAAACCTTAAATAATTTTTATAAATTATTCACTAACTGGAATTTTTCTAGTTGTTCGTCACGTGAAATATTCCTAAAAAGCCAATCCTTTTCTCTTTGAATTACTAGTCTGACTAACTTGCTTCTAGTATTTTTTGGCAAAAATTTATGTCAATTATATTCTTTTAAAATTTCCTTACCCTTACATTTGTTTGTAAGTAATGTAGTAAGACCTGGAACATAAAATGTGCATATATTAATAATTTACAATAATAAACATCTGCTTATGTATATACATTAAATTTTATATATATATAGTTATTTACTGTGTCAAATTGATTGAATAATGTATCTGCAAACGATTCGATATTAGATCCTGCAGTATTTGGAAAATACTCTTTAGTTTCACACAGTGAAGTATTATTAGAAGTGAATTTTTCACTCTGTTAAATAATATTTCAAAAGGGTTAGTACGTTAATTATTTAAAAAAATTTGTTATAGATTATAACACAATGATATTGGAAGTAGTTTTTGAAGGAATAATGATGGAAATTAATAAGAAAAAAGGCATATTACCTTTGAAATGATTATGAATAAATGATAGAAAGGGATGTTGAGGAAGCAATGCTTAATTTTCCTAAGAATTTTTATTTACATCCTCTATCTCACTTAGTTCCATCATTATCTATAAAAATTTATTACAAAATACAGCTTGAATTTGCCCTAGATGTTAGTTTTTGTGATTATACATATATAAATAAACAAAAATTAAATGAGTTAACTATTTTTGAATGAGTGTTGGCACTTACCTTAATCAGTTAAACTCTGAAATCTTTACAAAATCTTCTTGAAAATCTAATTCTTTTCCTGCACTAAATATTCTTCAAGCCTTAGAGCTGCAATCACGTGTACTTTTTAGAGGTTATGTTTTTCCCACCAAAAGTTGTTATGTAAATACGTAACGAAACATTGACAAGAGCGCCACACTAAGCTTCTACCAGAGCTCTGCGCATGTGCACAACCGCAAACTGTTCCTATTCCATGAGAATTAGTGACAATTGCAACAGTTTCTGTCCAAAATTACTATATATTTTCGTAAATACTGCTATAAAATTAAGTAATTTTTGGAGATTAAAATTTTTCCTATATTTGATAGTAATTATTCCTATCGGAGGTTGCAATTTTCAACAAAGTTTACGTAAATTCTACCAAGAATCTCGTAAAAACATTCGTTTTGTCAGTCTATTATACAATTACTATACTTTAAGGTATAATGTATTGAACTATTTGTAATATATACTAGGAAATTTCTCTCCGTGTATAAAAGTCAGTCATCAGAAAAATCTTCGGTTTTACCCGTCATGGTACGGATCAAGCGTATACCTTAGTTGTATACAATTTTGTGGCTTTTAACGAATGTTTTCTCACGATTCTGATTTCAATAATTAATTAACTATAAACTCAATTAAATTAAATCAAATCATTCAAAGTTCAATCCAAAATTTCAAATTATAAATTATTGAAAAAGATTTAAAATTTCCAACAATGATTTCGTCGAGAATTACTCGATATCTTGTTTATACTTACATATAAGTTATAAACATTTTTTCTCTTTTGAGTTTGCAAGATCGCATATACACTTCTTCTTTATATTATTATCTCGGAGATATCTTATTACATTAATCTCTTATTTATGTTATTTTTCAATCTTAAAACTAAACATTTCCCGCAGTATAATTTATAACTATATAAAATTATATAAAGAAATATTAAATCTATATATATATATATAATGTGAACGCAATATTATAAAACTTCTTAGAAACTATTATACATTATTTTAATATAAAATCAGACTAAATAATTCTAACATTGAAAATCATAAAATTACATTTAAATTTATAGCTCTACTTTATTAAACTATAAACATAAATCTATAAGTGATAATGAAAATATCTTATGTTTAAATTGTAATGCACACAATATAGAGAAGTTTACATGAAGTTAATTACTTTATAATGATAACTAGAATTTTAATCGATTAATAAATACTTTAATTCTAGAAATTAGAAAGGTGGAGACTTACTATTAGATTTGACACTAATTCTTAAATCTATTTTCGTTTCTCTTCGTAACAAATATATTTCTTTCCAATTTTTTATATAATATTATTTATACAATACAGTATACATGAAGAAAAAGTTTTTGACCATACGATTTTTAATAGTTTTAAGAAAAAATTTTTTTCACAATCCGCACCTCACGTCCATACAGATAACCTAATAGTTTTGAATGCTTGCTATGACTGTGCAAAGAGATGATTTTTCATTTTTCCTATTTATACAATCCTGCACTAATTGAAATAAGATAATAAATATAATATTCAAATTCAAAATAACAAACATTTTCTATTCAATCCTTCGTCTAAGTGTTCGTCCCGTTTTCGTGGGTGTTGTATACTCACACGTGCATACTATTTATTATTGGCACGCGTACCAAAGTACGCTACATTCTACTTTTACTCGATTTTATTTCACATATACTCCCATACCGAGTCTTACAATACGTAGAATGTTCTTGAAGCTTCACTTTCTTGTGGCCTCTAGATCCCACGTATAGCATATTAAATTTTCACGGTGATAAATTAATTAAGCGAAGATAGTAAAATAATAATGAATGGATACAAATGTATCGTTTAACATCGACACGTTCACCCGAAAGAAATAATCAATAAAAAAATAAGAAAGAAGCAACCAGTCTTTTCATTAGGAAACCACTGGTTCTATTCAAGCCCACAATTTATATCCCAATAAAACCCACCGCTGGCCGAGCAATTTATTATCATCTCGGGGGGAGGGTTCCTTCCTAATCTAATTAAGATTCATGTCCCACGCCGCTTAATTAAGTTCCGATCCACTTAGTCATTCCAAATATTCTTCGTTCAACGTTTCCGCGTTATCCCAGTTGAAATAGCTTGTGCACGCACCTCTCCATCGTACACTGCGCGGTGCTAATTTTCGATACGACGATATTTCACGGATACACGACTTTGAGAATTTATTCACATCCCAGCACGAATTTCTTGTGTCCCGGCTTTATCTCGGCAAAATTACGTACTTTTGCACGAACAAATTTGATGAGGATGCGTTGAACGCATATTTGTAGGAAATTTCTGATTCGTTTTTCCAATCCCACTTCCATTTCGGATGGGAATTGCGCAGTACGGATAGCAACCACTCAGACTCGATCATCTCTTCTCATTCGGACACATGTAATCACATTGTAATAGTGAAGAGGAGGGACTACATAATAGTACGCTAGCCATTAGGAAATGAGAACAAAAAGAGAAAAGAAGAGGGCAAGAAGCTGCCGCGGGTGAATTTATCGATTTGTCCCAGACGACGATTGCGCAAAAGCTCCTCGCATCTTTTTTCGCCTTTTCTCCGTACTGGTTTCTTGGACACGTGCACAAAGACATACGTGTTCTCTCTCTCTCTCTCTCTCTCTCTCTCTCTCTCTTTTCCATCTTACTCTTTCTGTCTCTTTTTCTTCTGGTCTGTGGCATTTTTACCTATGCGCCGAGAAAAATTCCGAGAACGGGGGACGACACGCCTGGGATTAGCAGAGGAGGATAATGAATGGAAGCCCGAGAGTGATCGTGAGAGAGAAGGGGAGGAAGACAGAGATGAAGAGAGTGGGAGGAGGGATTTAATCGACGAGTAATTTATTGTCCTCGCTCGCGAGAGATGCCGTACGAGCTATTAGACAGGAGGGAATGGTGACAGTGCTGCTGATCCATCCGCTCGGGCACACGTGTAGATCCGTAATTATTCGCGTGTAGATACGCGAAGAGATTAGGAGAGAGCAGAGTAGGTAATCCGAGAAAAGACGTAGGGACTGCTAGTCGATTAAGAGGTTTGCGAGGGTATGGACCTCGTTGAACGATTGGCATAACAACCTATATATATATATATATATACAAGCTTGGTATAGAATATCCGAAAATCCATTGGATAGCTTGGCGGAGGATCTTCAAGTAAATTTTCGGAACTTTTACGACGTGGAACGCTGATACTCTATTGATTTTCTTTTATGTGAAGTATACAAGTGAAAAAGTAATGATAGATTTTGAGTATTTTAAGAAATTGTCGAAAACTTTTAAAATTTTTTTACAGTTCTTTAAATTTACTACAATTTCTTGAGCAAAAACTTCTTTATATCTGTGACGTGCCGCCTATGAATTAATTTTATTAGTAACGCGATTGGCACCCCGGTCCTATGCGCGACTATGTTCTACCGCGAAAGACCGGGCGAATTTGGCCCCTATTTTTGGCCTAGTCTTACTTACGACCAAAATGCAGTTATGTGTACGAATTACTCGATTTACGCAAAACGAAATCGAATGATAGCGAAACAAAGACAATATTTTAGAAGGATTTGGGCGGCTCGCTTGGTCGGGATTATACATTAGTCAAAATCCCACTGCTTAGCTCGCACTGTTAGGTTCTTATAATAATAGACAAGGAGATCGACAGAGTGGCTTGCAAGAAAGGTTATGCGGATACACGATTTCACTGCCTAGCTGTTTCTGTCACAAGAAAGGAAGATTATCAAGCCGTTATGAATTTAATAATTGAAATCTGCAACAGAACGGCTTGTTGGATCGGGATTATACGCGAGTACAATACCACCGCTTAGCTCGCCCTGACGGATGTGTTATTTTGTATAAAATGCATCAACGGAGTGATTTCCGAGAAAGGATTATGTAGATGCACCCATTGCCAAGATCTCTCCGTGGTGTTGAGTTATAGAAGAAATATTTAATTCTCAAACTAATTAAGATGATTGTTGGGGAATAATAGAGCGGCCTTCAGGAAAGAATTATGCAGGCGCGCAATACCTCCCCGTATTTCTCTGTTATTTGTTGGATGGAAAAGAAACGAGTATTAATTGAAAAATAAATGTTTGAATTGTGACTTACTTTTATTTTCGTTTTGATAGTACAACGCAATCGCCGAAGATCTTAACACTAATCTTATTATTAATTGCGAAAATAAAGGAGAAATATTATCAATTAAAACTAGCCTAAAATCTAAAGTATCCTAGACCTAAATCCGAGAGGAAAACAAAAATGATCGAAAATTAAATTTGAATAATAAAAAACTAAGTCGCGAAAAACATCTAAGTCGAGGATGTGTCAGAAAAACTAAGTTCGAAAAGTCAAGAAAAATTCGAAAAAAAAGTTTTCCGTGCAAAAAAGTCGGAATCGTCGAAATTTTTCGAAGCCCCAAAAGGTGGGAATCTTTTCTGAGTCCGAAAAAGTCAGAAAATTTGTCGGATAAAGTCAAGACATTTTTCAAGTCCAATAATGTCAGAAAAAACGCCAAGATCCGAACGATTAAAAATGAAAGTCGATAGTGAATTCTCGTCTTTTGGGCATTCGTATATATACTTGATCTGCGATCTGAATCCTAGCTTATGATAATTTGGAGGAAAACCAAAGAAGCAGATGCATTTATGTTTATAAACAAATCGTTCGTTCGTTTTCATAGAACGTATTTAATCTATTTAGAAAATAGCACTCGAATTTAATGTTTTAATTATGAATAATGCCGGTCTGGTTGGTTTCAACAATGTTAAATTATCAATGTTACCTCTAATATAATATTAATTCTATCATAAACTAAAGACTTATATAAAAAGATATATTTAAACGATTTTTCGGTATACTCGATATATTTAAGTTATAACTAACATATGACTCATATAAACAAATATACTGACATAATTACTATACAGTTCTGTAAATTATAACTAATTGATAATTTTATTGATTGGAAATAAGAATAAAAATATTCTATATCTATTATTACTGTTATAATATTATTATTATTACATTCTTATATATGCGAATTAGTGACTTCTTAAAATTTATTTCTTAATGTATATATATATATATTACCGTACTTTTTCTCGGTAAGAAAAGTAACTGGCCAAAGGTCCATAAACAGTTCGTCGTATGCGCAACATATCCAATCTATATAAAGTTTAGCATCAAACAATTATAAATAATTATAATCATTCGATTTATCTAATAGCTTATATACATATGCTAATATTGTATTCAATTTGAACGTTTCTAATTGGAATATATTGAATTTTATACCCGGCTACCTTCATCAACTAAAATCCACATTTGAATTTTTATGTTTTAGGTAAGCTGCTTTCCATGATTTGAGCAATGTTGTGTCCTGACTATCATTGGAAGTTGAGAAAAAGAAGTCTAGACTATTATCCCTTCTCATTTGACTGTGGTAATGTGAATTATACAAATGCGTCTAAATGCGTCTAATCCGAATCTTCCGTATCTACTTACGCAATTAACTGCTCATTTCATATGGAGTCGTTATATTTTTGTTTTTAATTGTCCGCCCATTAGTCCCAATTGCTCAGTTATTTCATTATAATATATAGATTTCACTCGTAGTAAAGCATTTCACGTTTTCCTGCCTAAAATCATTTATTAAAGTGCATCGGGATACAAATGAAAGTAACACGTCGAGTGCTCCGTATTCGCTAGTTTCCCCGGTCTCGGAGAGCAACGCTATGGGATCTATGTGGCTACGATGGGGCACGTCAGTTGTCCGAGCTGTAAATTCCTAGAGTGCACCGGTCCACTTTCCTCGTCCCTCCCAATTTAGCGGAGTGCCAACCGTCCGATGAACGAGAGAGAGAGGGGGGAGACAGAGAGAGATAGAGAGAGAGAGAGAGAGAGAGAGAGAGAGAGAGAGAGAGAGAGAGAGAGAGAGAGAGCTCTGTATTAAATCTGTCATTATACAATACCGTTGGCACGTCGTCCCGAAGACTGGATTTGTCGAACCCTCACTCTCTCTCTCTCTCTCTCTCTCTCTCTCTCTCTCTCTCTCCATCTTCATCTTTATCTCTCGTACTTCTCTCTTAGTTATGGTGCAAAGAGTCAGAGTACAGCTCGTATATAACAATTACGTTTGATTTTATTATCCAACGGGCGTGGCTCTCTACTCTCGTTCTATCGCTCTGTCATGAACAAATGGGACAGAAATAATTAATAAAACTTAAATGCTTGAAAATATTTTAATATTAAATTTAACATGATGACAATAAGTAATCGTGACGTAACGTTTAGAAAGCCAGCAGAATAATAAATCTCAAGAAGGAATACGCCCGTGTTTATATATGACTATCCCTACTCTTGGGAGTAAGGTTCCGCGAATTCGGCGATAAGATGAAACATATCCGATCTCGAAAAACTTCGTCTCGCAGCCTGGCGGCCCGGAAATATTTTATACTTCGTGCATATTATAATCAACTCTATTTGATTCTGCTCTATTTGAATTCTGCTTTCTGATTGGTCGAGAATCGGCCATAAACACTTTTCCTCCCTAGGGAGGACAAGTAGTATTTTGCTCCCTCTAGACAGCTGCAGAAAATCGTATTTTGCATCCAGAGTGCGGGAAAATAAATTTTAAACTCGCTGATAAACTTAATATTAATTCTATTCGGACTTATCTGTATTTTATTTTATAAAATTCGGCGCTGTCGAACTTAAACAAACACAAGACTACTCAAATTACACCTAATTTTCATCGTAAAACATTATCTTCTTCAACTTAAAATAAGAACATAACAATAATACAATACATTAATAAAATTCTTAAAATAATAACATTTTAAATTATCGCTAATGTTTTTATAATTAATATAAGCTAATGAACAATCCGTGTGGCTTGCGTAAAGTAATACGAGTCCGTAACACGCTCGTAGCACCGACGATCGACCGATCCTCCTATGGGTCGTACGACATCTCGGAAACCAAGCGATTTTTTCACCGCTGTTCGTTTATTATTTTAAAAAGTTGAAACGTCCGCTTTGCATCTTTGCTTCTTTTTTTTTGCTACCGACACAGCACTGCAACTTTTCATTATCGCACTATTTATTGTTCTGTGCGGATTATTTGATTCGAACTGGAGAGCCATTGAATATATTAATTCGACTAATGGAGAAAAGCACTTCTTTAACGTCGCTTTTAACTCAAGTAAATGATCTAAGTATGTCTCATTGCACTCGATCAAATTTGAATTAAAGATTACGTGACAGCCCTCCCAATACAAGCTCGTGAGGCGTTAGGCGAGTGCGTTAGTTCTGTTATGTGCATAAATGCATATCAACGTGTTTGAGCGTTTGAGCGTATCGTATTTGAGCGTCATAACACCTACGCGCTGATACTTATTACCGCAATATCTTTTAATATATTTATATATACATACACAAACACACAGACAGAGATGTATGATAATTGTAACAAATGGGCCGTGAAAATATTACAAATTGCTTCTTTGCAACATTATAATACAGTCCAGGTCTAATGAATGCTCTATAAATAAAAGAAATTTTGCAAGCTTCGCGGCGAGAGATCTATTTTGCGCACTTAGAGTTAGAACATTAAGATCGTATGTCAAGACAATAATAAAATAATCAGATATTGCAACGGTGGATAAAGTTTCGAGGATAATTTTTAATTTAACACAAGCTGTTGCTTTTTTTTTTACATAGTAATAGGTATAGAAATCGAGTCACAAAGCGATTGATCTATATTACTCGAACCATATGTATAGATAACGAGAATTAGTACAAGTAATGTCGTAGGAGTAATATTATAGTATCGCTACAAAGTTTCCCGAATGGGCCATTGATATTGACGGGAGAAAATAAATTCTTAATTTTTCCAATGGTACTTCTCGAAAATTCGCTCTCGAGCAGGTAATATAATAATACAATAGGGCACCGATGGCCCATTAAATAAATAAACGACAGGCACGTGCAAGCATTTGGTCGTGGGTATAATGCTGGAGGCTCCTTAACTCAATTTCAATGGTCAAACGGAGAACAGGAGTGCCTGATAGCACGCGTGCAGCACGCACACGCGCGCGCAGGCACGGGAGAGATCTTCGATCGAGTCTGGAGACAATGCTCGGATCCATTGACGATGGCTGTACTGGCAGTGCCGACGGTACGCTCGCCAAGGCGGAGGATGATCTCGCGATGGTTAAGCCGCTACTGCTCCTGTGCTTCCGCGCATATATATATATATATATATATATATATATATATATATATATATATATACATTGGCTGGCTATATGAGGTATGTCGTTTCATAGTCATTTCGTGGTTACGTCTACATATTTCAAATTTCTTTTATTGCCCAGGTCAATGTTGTTCCGGCTGTAAAACGAGAATAATTATGACCAAAATCTGATACGCCTCCGATTCATCGATTTATTTCATTTTCATTTTTCACAATCGGGTGACGTTTAGTGGTTCGAAGGAAAGAATCGAGATTTCGTTAAAATTTTTGATTAAGAAACGTGCAATTAAAAAAAGAAAATAAAATGTTTATTTAGTCAACAGTAAATAGTTATTTCAACGATAATGATGTAATATTAAAAAAAAAAGTTGGCGTTAACGGTACGTTCCATATGAACCGGGATAGGTACGTTTAAAAAAATGAAATCAATTGTTTAAATATGAGAAAAAGCTTTCACCGGTACCTAGTGCCATGGGACAGAATGCGTTCACCGACCGCCAAGTAGTTGTAATATCCAAGCTTGATTAGTATATAGAATGAATGTACCAGGTTCCATCTCTGTATCTAAAGCAAAGAAGCAAAGTTTGGCCATATGGCCATGTTGATCAATGCCCAACGTATACTGGGTGATAGTTATTTAAAGTCGAGTTGGATTTCTTAATTACAGGTAGCTCGCTTTACAGGTCAAATACACTACTAATCTAATGTACGTGTACATATATTATCGCTGCACCGATTTCAATAATACGATAATTTTCATTTTTTATACTTAATCATGATTTACGACGAAAAAGATTTTGTGATTTTAATTGTAAATTTCGAAAAAATTTCGAAAATTCGGACGATAAATGATTTATCTTCTATTTCATGGGGGAAAAAATAACTAATACAGATTAATGACCACGCACAACTTTAAAATGAAAAATAATAATCACAATACTAATGAAAATTAATGCTTGTAATAAAAAAAAATCCATGCGTAACCATGTTTATATAAGGACATTGAAACGAAGAGCAGCGATTAGCGTTGGACGACCGGGCGGGTGAGGAAAATTTATATATATATATATATATATATATATATATATATATATATATATATATATACGTCTCGCGACGGACCTCTCTCGCCTGTCTCGAGTATTAATTAAAGAGCGGCGCGCGCATGTAGCTTTGTGTCCGTTCGTCCACCTCTGGTGCGCGGAGATCGTGTATGGAGTACAACAACCGCGCATCTATATATATATATATATATATATATATATATATATATATATATATATATATAAATCGGAAAGTTCGACGAGGCCCCCAACTTTCATTTGCCCCGCAGACCACGGCTTCCTTCCTCGTCGACGACGGCGCATATATATATATATATATATATATATATATATATATATGTATGTATGTATGTATGTATGTATGTGCCAGAGAGCACGGAATTATCAATATAAACGGCAAATTTTTACGGGGACACGGTAGACATTTTCTCACGCGCTAACGCGGGTGCGCGTGCAATGATTTTATATCGCTCGTTCAGACGGTAATTATTAGGTATATAGGAGAGGGCGTTGTAAGTGGATGGCTCGAAAGATCGAGAGCGAGAGTGAGAGATCGGGATGGGGACTCGAACGTCATTATTCGAACGCCGGTATAATAATCGACAGCGCACGTTGTCTCCCAAGGCGGTTCCGTATATGTATATGTGTCCTGCTCTCGAGAAAGCCGTGGATAATACTGCAAGAGGAATCGAGATGCCTATGTAGGATACGGGTACGCGTGTTTTATCGTTCTGCGGTAACGAAGGCAAAATAAATTCCTAGTTCACGAAAATTTTCGATAAGAATGTCTCAGATCCATTTATTACAAAAGAAACGAGTCAATAAATTAATTAATTAACGCGTTTCGCTGAAAAATCCACAAAGTTCGTGGAGAATTATCAGTTATCACGAAAACACGTATATGTTTCATACTTATGGTATTTATCCATATTGTTGATCCGATTTTCCTGAATGGTGATTGTGCATTTGTCGTTTTGTCGTTGGCATTATAGTTATCTTGTTATATAAAGTTTACTTTCGATTTTTTGATTCGAAGCGCAACCTCAGATACTCTCCCTCCTTATGTGTCGTTCGTATAAGCGCGAGCATTAACGATTCTGTTACGAGACGGTGCGGAGGCGTTTCTGTTTCGCGAGATTCGAGCTATAATGAACGCAACTGTTGTGGAGCCAAATTCAATGGTTTTTTTTTCATTCTCATTAACGGGGGAACTTTATATGTCGAATAAATGGTCCACTGATATATTCGGTAATCATTTTTTTGAGTTTTTTTTTTTGAGCGCTGCATGATTCGCATCTATATATACTTATGCACAGACGATGAGATTGCAAAGCTTACGGAAGTAAAATCACACATCTGTATATAATGAGCTTACGCGGGATTAGCAATTATCCATCCTGTAAGACTAATGAGCTCAAGAGGGTTCTCTTCTCAATAGAAAAAAGCGTGCGTGTGAATATATATATATATATATATATATATATATATATATATATATGTATACGTGTGCGTATATATTCATATATGCACATGCGAATGTGCGCAACGTATCATCGCGACTTATTGCATAATAATCTGTCGAATCGCACACCGTGGCGTGAAAGAGAGAGAGAGAGAGAGAGATAGAGAGATGAGCCCCCCAGGCGTTCCGCTAAAATTCGAATCGTTGAACTGCGGACGAGTTGTATGAATCACCCAAACGCTCTGCGGCATCGGTCAACCGAACGTTTCACCATCTCCCATTATTACATGGAAGCCGGCGACCATCGAGATCTATAATAACAAACATTCAAAGCTGATCAGAATTTTTTGCGGAACCGCTCATTTCAGAACATTCAACACTCGTTCGCATATACGTTACATGGCTGTTTATTAATCCTTAGACTAGTGAAGTATTTTATGTGGTTACCTATCAGCGTGTTTTGAGGAATATAGATGCCTTTTTGTTTGGAAAATGTTTACCCGGCAATTTTTTACGATTTTTCGATGCTGCTCGAGCTAATGCTGGCGAAAGATTGAGGCACCTAGACTTGACGCATTTTTTTTGAAAATCCTCGTCTTTTGTCGTGTATGTCTTTCGTTTTCGGGAAATATACTGGCACGTACACGAATGTTATTGAGTGCGTCTTGCGATCAATCTAGAAATAAATAAGAATGAGGATTCTATTCTAAGGATAAATGTAATGCACTAAATGTCGTATTTGAGCATGATCATAAGGATTTTGCAAATTGCCATGTTACTTTGTTATTTTGAGTTATAACAATAACGCATCTATTTTCATGGCGACTACCCTTTGTAATTTGTAATTATATCATTCGACGACTAACTCATCAGATCGGCGTGTATGAGTAACTTTTTGCTTTTGTTATCGCACGAGTAGTGGCTCGGGCATGGTAGTCCTTCCTTTTCTTATCTCTATACTCGAACCGCTGGCCGATCTAAAATCTCTTGCAGGTCTCCTGTCATTCGTAGTAGTATAAAAGATCGCCGCTAAAACGAACGTCGCATACATCGATTCAATGAGTTAAAAAACTTTTTACAAAAATTATTTTGCCGCAGCCTGTGTGACCGTATATGCAACAAGTAAATGGGTGCTTCACCAGTACAATGCGGCAACGTGGACGAGCGCGCATCAACCAGATAATGAAACAAACGATCGCGGGAATCGTGCTGACAAGCTATTAGTTCACAAGGGGTCTTCTGGGAGCTTGCGTGAATAAGTTAATGAGACGTGGGCATTCTATGCTCATTTTTCTCGGATAACAAGATAGTGCGCAGTACAGCATCCATGATGTAGTCGAACGCGTTGAATATTTTTGTGTAGGTTTTGATGTGTTATATGAATAAGAATAATACTAGTAATAGTCCATCTTTAATAGGATAAAATATTTTATAATTTAATCTTTATTTTACAGACTAGTATTGTACAGTCTTTTGAGTAAATGTAGTAATATCAGTACAGCGTTTAAGATGATTTTTTACATTCATTCAATTTTGAAACCATTGGTCACGACAAAATTTCTCTGAGCTAACGCCTTTTTTCAAAACAATATAACATGTCTTCATGTCGTTTCTAGTAACTCATGATCTGGGATGTGCCTTATACATTTAAAATTAATTTTTATATGATTTTCCCCTGTGTCTGCAGAATGCTTGTCATTATCAAACACTGCTTTTAAAAGATTTTTCATGCTGTTTGTATCAATATGAGTTCTAATACTACGGATAAAGACTGGTCTTTTATGCCTTAATTTACTACCTGCAATCAAGTTCGGACATTAACAACTATAAGCTAGCCGTTTGAAAACTCTAGCACGACGGAAATAATTGTTTATTCGTTTGATTTATTCAATAATTTGTTCGTTTTCAAATAACTTTAAAAATAATAGAATCAGAAATAAAAGAAAAGGTTAATAATATCTAACAATTTTAAATACTTACACTTTTTGTCTGATTTCATTCACAGAGCTTCTATAATTAAATTCATGATAGGCCATACGGGTTCTATTCACAATGTTATGGAGTCTTTGGTTTAATCCTTCTTCTTCTAAGATATATGAAAATTCTCTATTACTTTATGTTGGCTGGTTATTTTTACCTCTGTGATTGATGCTGGAATGTGCTCAATGACTCTAACAGCAGTATGATCTTTTCTGTATTGGCTGACAAAGATATCGTATTTTTTTTATTTCAATCGTGTTCCCCTAGATCAGAGTTCTATTCTATTACTTAATTGCTACAATTATTACTATTTTTTAGAAAAGCAGGAGTTCTGAGTGGCCTGTAGTTTGATGCAGGCCGCTCCTCTTCTTCCTCCATTTCCTCCTCGTAAGCTTCGTTTTCAATGAGAAGTGACTCAGTATTAAACACACTATTGCTATCGAAATTCGATAATAAATTTTGTAATTGCATATTTTTTTTTAATGGCGTTCAAGATGATTTTTTATTAGTGTATTTAATTAATTAATTTTAAAATTACTTTGTTCTTTTGAATTAAAATTATTTTGTTCTTCTTCGTTATCGTCGGCAACTTTATTCCAAATTCTATTATTTATAGAATTTAGCCGTCGCAAATATTCCGTCGATAATGCCAGAGGAGATCTGATGAAAAGTTCCCTCTGATATCGCACTATTTTTTGAATACTACACTGTGCTAGTAAAAATATATTTTGTGTTTTAGTCCACTAGCACCCAAAACGCGAACGCAAATACACCAATGATTGCTGCATCTTCTCCGAACCGTCAATTAATTATACTACAGTGATGCGTCAAAATGTAAAATAATTTGACGTAGTTTATCTTCTGTTCATATTAGCTTCATCTTTTATAAGCTGATGTAGATATCATCTTTTCATATATTTTATTTCACTGATTGACTTATTTCTGATTGTATACGGCAAACAAAACTAATCGACTAGTTGATATGACCACCTTCTTGAAGAATAACACGTTCATATACGATCTAGATAATTTTTGAAATGAGCGAAAGTACATGCGGATGGATCTTATTAAAAAATTTAGTCAATCTCCAGGTAAAACAATTAATGTAAAAGTAAGAATGAAAAATTTTGTCTAAAAACGTTAAATTTTTATTCGCTCGTATAGATATTATAGCTCGGGTGCGGACACTGGCGGTGAGCAGACCAATAGTTGGCTTCGTCGCTGCTTTGAGACTTATACCGCAGCAAATTTCTTTCTCTCTCTCTCTCTCTCTCGCTCTCCCTCTCCTTACGCATTGCATGCATGCGTGCCTTGCACTTGGGCCAAGGTGGATTAGTGGCGGTTTATTACGTCTGTCCATAAGCATTTATATACTACCAACCCTTCTCAAGCTGTAAAAGATTTGTTTTGTGACGTCCAACCGAAGTTGGTGCCACCCGGGTAATCTTAACGGCGATTTTAAGACGTTATTTACCGGCAAATGCCCCCTTGTTTTTCGGCCAACGCTTTCGCGTGTTGAAGCCGGGGACACGCGGGGCAGATCGCGGATACACTTATTTCGCGAGGGCGCGGCGCGACGCGGTGCTGTTTCGACGCTGGTTGAGGCCACTCCCGGGCGGCTCTCACCCCAGCGTGTCGGACTTGGAGCGGCGACGGCTCCAATATCCCCCAAGGGTAGCAGCGGCACGCGTTCGGCCTCCCGCTATTACCTCGGGTCGTCGCGCTTATCTTTAGCGGAGTCTACGGGTCCAGCGACAGCTTTCTGTCTCCTAGACTCGTGTCTCCCGCCCTAAAAATAAGCGCGCGTATCGCGGAATACAAGGTAAAAGAACTTGAAAAATATATATATAGTGCTTACTTTTTATTTAAAATTTTATACAGTACTACGAAAATACAAGAAATAAGTTCTACGCTACGCAAACGCGACCGGCAGTCTGCTTTTCGCGGTCCAGCGGGCCCGTATTTATAGTCGGGGCGCGACGCCGCCGAAATTTTCTCCGCTGAGAAAATACATGGTGGTGGGCGAGATGAAGGGACGTTTTTTTATTATAGGAATATTATACTTCCCTTCATCTCGTACAAATATTATTATGATTGTTACTTTCTCTTTTGCTCGACAAAGACTTTTCGTATAAATACGTGGAGCGAACCTAGGCGTCGTCGTGAATTATAACTAACTTATTTAATATTTGAAAAAATTATGATTATTAAAATAATAATTATTGATTACCTATAATGCTAATATAAAATAACATACTCTTATGAACTATTACATTTTATAGTGGTGAATACGCGTTAAAAACCTGAATATTAATACTAAAAATAATAATCGTAATAATAACTACTGATAGTAATGGTAAAAATCTTAATAATAATGATCTTGGTAATAATATCAAAAGAATGATTTACAAATAAGATAAGCACGATTAATAGTAATTAATGTAGTAACAATAATAATAATTAAATTAATAAGATAAACACTGATAATAATAATCAACCTTACTATAATAATGATTAAAATAAGATAACGCTTAAGACAATAATTAATTTTGTTGATAATAATAATAATAATTAAAAACTATAATAATAACTGTGGTTCGCAAAGTAGTAATTAACGTAATAACAATAATAATAATTAAAATAATAAGATAAATACTGATAATAATAATCAACCTTACTATAATAATGATTAAAAATAAGATAACGCTCAAGATAATAACTAACTTTGTTAATAATAATTAAAAACTATAATAATAATTAATGTTATAATAATAATTACGGTTCGCAAAAAGTAAGTTCTCGCGATAATAATTATAATTATTTAAAATTAGAAAAAGACTTCGAAGCAGGTATTATATTTTCAAATATTAATTCATTATATAAAATGCTTTTAAAATTCGTAGTTTTCTTCGTAGTGTCGTTCTCGCTGGTGTTTCGCCCCAAAATTCCTTAGTGTATACAAAGGGGGAGGGGGTCATAAAAGTCGCATTAGCGCGCCTTCCACTCGTCCCGAGTTTCCGCGGGGGGAAGTACGATCGGCGAGGGGGGGGAGGAGAGAAAGCATTTCAGCCCACGCCGCATTACGGCGGGCCCGCAGCCAGGCAGCCTCGTTTGGGCCGCATCTGGCTTTTACTGCGGGGGGGAGGGCGTGCGCAGTTCGTCACTCGACGCTGTCTGCACTTTTCCGATTTCAGGCACAGAAAAATTTTAGAATATTCTTTTTCCGTATCTTATACGCAGATATATATATATATATATATATATATATATATATATATATATATTCCGTAGGCAGAGCAATCGCGACGTTGCCAGACGCTCGTCCCTTTTCTTCTTTCTTTCTA
Organism: Sycobia sp. Sy_11; assembly: GCA_018907035.1. Classification (NCBI taxonomy): domain Eukaryota; kingdom Metazoa; phylum Arthropoda; class Insecta; order Hymenoptera; family Epichrysomallidae; genus Sycobia; species Sycobia sp. Sy_11. Next base: position 1,195,972 of record JACCIC010000104.1, read on the forward strand.
TCAATTTCTATTTCACTCTCCTCCTCGCTCAAACTCCGCGCACATTCCCGGCGCGAGAAACTACAAGGGGATGACCATTTGTGTAAATATTTACACACACACCCGTACATACGTAGATACGTAAATGCGTATATCTATATATATGGGTGTATTCGTATGTATATATATATATATATATATATATATATATATATATATATATCCGACGTCGTTGCTGGACGCAACAGTTTGTTTAACCTTTTTGCATGTTTGTCTTAAAAAGTCAGACGAGAGGTACACCATGCGGTGAACAATGACGAACGAGTACCAATCCTGGTGTTCAACATTTTTCGTCTGATGCTTGGATGTATTTTGAATTACATGAAATAAAAAATTTCGAAAAAACCGCCATTAACATTAAATGTCTCAGTGTAAAAATTTAAATCATTATTCGGACTCGAGTCGTTCCGACAATCGCGCGATCGAGTTATTCCATTCTATAAATTATACTAAAACGCACTCTGCATGTAATTTACCTCTGCACCTGGCGAGTAGTGTCGAAAAAGCATTCTTGAATAGTTATAATGGAACAAATTAGTTTACATAAGCGCGTGCAGCAAGTACACGTCGGCCTCGCGATTTTCTCTTACCCTTCTAATCCGACTAAACCGTATATTGTGCGCGCATCAGAGCATATAATACATTACGTATATATATATATATATATATATATATATATATATATATATATATATATGGTGGACCGCTAATACTCTGCAAATCAGCCTCCTATAGATGTATACACAGTATTTCTACTAAACATTTTATCTACGCCAGCGGCTAAAAAGTTAAAAAGTTGGGTATTTCCCTGTCTCCCATGGAGGGGGGGGGTAGTTTAGTTCGTGGACGCGTCGCGGGTTCACGATTGAAATTCCAACGCGCCCCCTTCCCTGTCCGAGAAACAAGATGCGGCGTCCATAATCACTCATAATGATGACTCGAGCGCCGACGCGTCCTCGTTGCGCCGAAGATATCATTTCTGTATATATATATATATATATATATATATATATATATATATATATATATATATATATCTATAAGAGAAAGACAGAGCGATATCGGAACGGCTCATTATATACAAAGTCGCTAAGTCGCTTTTGTGCGGGATAAATGACACGATCTTATACATACTTTCGCCGATGATGGCTTACATAATGCACCGTACACACACGCGCACACACGCCCGCGCGCGCGCAAGTCGCTAGTGGTTTGTATAAGCGAAGATGCGAGGGGATATGCCGGCGAACGGCGTTTACGTATACGGGCGCGTGCATTTGTGCGTGAATCGTGCGCAAATCGAAGCGAAATCCATCCCGACGATTATAAAGAGAAAAGAAGCCCCGAGATGGGCACAGTCACTGCCGATGCTGGAAGTTTTAATCAATATATATAAATAACGAAACGTTCTGTATATTAGCGCTGGGAGATATATGCAAATAAATCATGCATGTAAGCATTCGAATACACGAATGAAAAAATTCGAATACTCGAATCATCCGTGTTTTTGTTTTAACTACTGCGAGCAATTCGAATGGTCGAGTAGCTAAATAAAAAATTTCATTGTCTTATTATTCGTACTTTTTATGACTTTCCCGATAATTATGATATATAATGAATACAGAATCCGAATATATATAATCATCCGTAAATTACAATTTCATTTCACTGTATGATCAATTAAATATTGTAATATGTATTAAGAAAATAGTACATAAATTAAGAAAACAGGTACATAATCAATAAATTTGTCCGTTAATTAAAAAAGATTGAGTTTATTTTTTCATAAAGTAGAATTGTTTCGAATATTTCAGAGAGAAAAATTTACTAATAAAAATTCAAATCAGCTGCCAGTAATTTGATAGCTAGCTACAATAAAAAAAGTTCCTATTGACCTTGTAAAATTCATTATCAAGCCATGGTAATTTTCTTAATTTTTTAAATTTCTCTAAATTTTTCAAATTAGTAGATATTACTGTAATTTTTGCTAAAAATTTTTTTCATGTATGGAATATATGAATATTAATCAGATATCCATGCAAGTGAGTTCTCAGTTAGCTACACGATTATTATATACAGATTATTACTGTATGTAACATGAAGATATATTTGACTATTCGGATTGCGCAGACCGTCCATTTACAAAGGACGAAATATTACCATGGAAAAAAGTTTTCTTTGCCAAGTAAAATATTATCTTGCTACAAAATAAGAAAATATTTATAGTTGATAATGGATAAAAATTATTTTCTTCGATGTACCTACTACGTTTAGAGATAATGACATAATACAAAGCCATAATGCAGAAACGACGGTTTTTATATAGAGAATGTCCAAATTACCACGTGATTCGCAACGTTCATACAATTTCAGTAATGAATAAGATATTACAAGAAAGTACGTGTATCGATACTTTTACATAAGGACTATTCGAACAAAATCCTTAAGCAACAAATCTCCATTTCTAGAGTGTATTATAAAATCTATAAGCTAAACTTTGCATTTGTATATATATATATATATATATATATATATATATATATATATATATATATATATATATATATATAATTTTTCTCTCCACGCTAAACATCCGGCTCGATGCTGCGTGCCATTATAAAACGCTCCTTTCTAAGGGGAACGGTGCGAAATTAGCGTGTCGAGCCTAGCGAGCTTTAATCTAATCGAACTGTCGAACTGAACTGTGCGAACATCGCGAATTCCTGGTTTGCTCCATGCACGCGCTAATTCTATGGCGGCATTGGAGTTACGTAAACGTCCGAATGGAAACTTGTAACATAATGTATGTATTTATGTCATATATATATATATATATATATATATATATATATATATATATATATATATTGGTAGATAGATAGATAGATAGATAGTTAGATAGATAGATAGATATTTTGCTACTTGCAGCTATATACCATCTATATACATAAAACCAACTGAATTATAACCCGCAAAAATTAATGACTATGAGAACACTAACTACAACACAATTAGAAAATTATATTTACAGTATTTACACAATCTACTTTTCCCTCGGCTGAATGACCCCACTGATCTGTGATAGCCTAGTGACCCTCTAGACCTAGTGGACCCCAGGGGAATTAGTCCATGAATTCGAACTACTACCAACTGACCCTCCTGAATCTTTTGGAGGGATCCTCTAAACTAATCTTTCACTTTCAGAATTTAAAGGTGTAACGTACAAGATCACATTCCCCACACTTTGATGCTCTTCGCTCTACGTTCACTAACGATACTTTTCCTTTTCTATTGTGCCCAGGGTCTCAGTTGCCATAACTCGTGCCTATCTTTGGAATATCCACCTGAACTGTTGCATACACCCGTCGCAGTGCCTCATCTCATTGTGACGAGTCATGGCTTGCACCTTCATTTGCACCACTGTCATCCCCGGGGACTGTTCTGGGAGGGAAACGTAGCGTAGATTTTGTCGATGGCGGTACAAGTTCACCCACACTTACATCTATCTCAGACTCTTATATTACCTAAGACTTCTTTAAAGCTAAAAGCGTTATGACATTCTCCATCATCGTTGTGAGATTCTCATAAGTGAAGTTAACAGGCACTTCACCAGTATAGGCCTATAAAAGACAGAAAATGTCATTTTATCCGTAAATTATAGTATGTGCTGCAAGTGAATAACTTGGGTAATATTGTTATTATTTTTATTTAAAAATGTGTAAAAACGTTATGTAGTAGATTTAAAAAAATATTATATAGATATATATAGAAATAAACTAAGATTAACGTTTTGTAAATTAAAATGTCAGAATATTGATAAATATATATATTGAAAAGCAAGAAATAATATGAAATTTTATGAAATTTACTATTGGAAAATTTAAACTATATTTCATCCGCCATAGTCTTTACGTGGTAATATAATTAATGGTTATTTAAACTTAACTTAGGCTTAATAACTTCTTTTTTCATTTGGAATATTATTGAACTGCTGATGCGGTCGTTAAAGACCCTAGCTGTAATTTTATATAAGATATTAATATTTTCGATTTCTAACTTAATTAAAAACTAAAAGAAGAATAAAAGAGTAGAAATTTCATTAAAATATGTTTAATAAATAATATTAAGCCACGAAACCTGAAAGTTTACAAGAATTTCACTATTTTCATGAACTAAATTTCAATATCATTCTCAAAACCGAGTATATTTGATCCTTGAAATCCAACAAAAGTCCTCGATTCTCGCTGCGTTCTATTTCTCGATAGATCCCCCGGTCATGTATATTTTCCTTGTGTCGCTGACGTCAGATCCCCCCCCCCTCCGCCGTGAATACAACAGGCACATAGAGTTCGAGGATCGTACCTCGATCGACCGACTAACTGGTTCGTACGGCAAGAGGGAGAGAAAGGAGAGGCAAATATATGGTGCACCTATACCTGTATAACCTCCACGATCCACCCACCCGCTCTCTTTCTTTCCGAGTTTGCATAGACCGCCCTACCCACGCGTCCGGGCGGCGGCTCGGTTACATTTGTTGTTCTGCTCGCGAAAAAGAGAGCTAGGCCACTGCAGTTGAATAAAAGTAGACCCGTTTACGATGAGAAAAATATATTATATATCTGTGCATATATATATATATATATATATATATATATATATATATATATATATATAAATGATATAATGTATACGGTTTATAATATCGCCACCGTTAGCGAATATCGCTCGAATGGGTTACTGCGTCGCGGTCGAGGCACACACTTTTTCTGGGTAGTAATTGCGACAACGCGACTACTGGTTTTCTTGGTTTTCTCGTTCTTATTTTTTTTTCTGCCCCGCAGTAACTCCGGGCTCATACGGAGCGGTTCATACGGAGAAGAGGCGGTTGCTCGCGCCTCTCCCGGGATTATCGGGTCGCTTCGTTAAATCGGTGGAAAATTAGCCAGCGGAATAATTGAGCGAACGCGGCTGCGACGCTGGTTTTTCGTCGTCGATCGTATGGCGCTCGCGGCGTCTTTGTAAATGGAAAACGAGTAAATGACACTGTATATCGATCAAAATTCTTGAAACGTAGTCACCTCGGTGCTCGAGCTGCGAGAGCTCGATGATATGAAATCGGAATTTTTTCCCCGAAGAGAGCGACTTTAGTAGATGGTATCAGTGTTTGGCAAGACGACGTTTGCGGGTGCACTAGTGGGCTTGTATTGGCACAGAGAATATCTGCATGTGACAGGATTTCGTTCAAAATAAGGGGGACCTTCCATCGTTGCAGAGAGAGAGAGGAGAGAGAGAGAGAGAGAGAGGGGGGAGTAATGATATTATCAAAAAAAAAATTATACAAACAAATATTTAATTTCTGTCTGACATTATTAAACTCGTTCCAATGGATTAATTTTATGGTTCCTAAAATTTTTCTAAAGGTATCATAAGTTAGATAATATTTTATTTTAACATTAGATTATAATAAATAAATGACTAACCTCTTTAAAAATCTGCCCTCAATTTCGAAACGAAAAATTGATTAGCCGTTATATGTTCTCTTTCGAGGCGACGGGGTGTGGCCTCGTTCTGTTGTTACTCTTAATCAGGCAATCTGACAAAAACAAATGTGATTATGCCAATTATTTCTAAATTTTTTCCAATCGGTGTAACGATTATACCGTAAGGACTTGTTAAGGCGTTAAATAATTTACCGCAATTCCTCGATTTCTACATTTTAAATGAGATAAGAGGTTTTACTGTACTTTCATCTGCACTTCTCCTATTTAATGAAAGTTTGGTATTGACTTATATTATTTTTAAGGTAAAAAGAAGGCAGAAAGGGTTAAAATTGTACTTTTGACATGCGAATTTCAAACAACGAATATGCTTGATTGCATATACTCCCAAGTTTCTAATGAAAAAATAACTTAGATTATTGTATCTCTCTCTCTCTCTCTCTCTCTCTCTCTCTCTCTCTCTCTCTCTCTCTCCTCTCCTCTCTCTTTCTTACCGACTCTGTTTCTGTCTAAATCACGCATCGAGAGAATACGGATCCTATATCCACTGAATGGAATGCGGAAGCAATTAAAATGCAATTAAAAATATATAATGCCCATTCTCGATTTGATCCGCGATGCCAGGGATTGGGCATGGGCAACCTCTACGTAATCGTTAATATACCACCGATCATTTCCCCAGTGTGCGATAATCAATATAGGTTTTCATGAACCCTTTTAAATTGTATTCTAAACTGTGGCTTTTTAAGCACAGTCAATTTAATTTTCCCATCCATTTCTCATCCATCGAAAAACATTTTTGTGCTTCGCCGATGTCGCTTTATCGTCACTCGACTACAATGCCTTGCCAGTCTCTTAACTGTAGGACAAAAGACGTCCTGGGGTTCGAAGGGCTAATAAAAATTGTTTCAAGTATGAGCAAACGCGGTCGTCAAATCCAGAGGGGGAGCCCATAAGAATCCACACTCTAGATACATAAAAATCACGTATCCGAGAAAGCGAACGAGACAGCGATAGACAGGGGGTGGGTGAATAGAAACTCGATGCGGACATGCTTTGATCGCTGCTTATTCGAAAAGCGCAATGTTTACCAACGGGTGCGAGGGCCGAATACTATCTCCGGTGCGTGTAAAGGATCCTCGGTAGGTTCATGAATCGATACGCGCCGAAGGGCCTAATGACATATACATGTGTATATATATATATATATATATATATATATATATATATATATATATATATATGAGAGTAGAGAGAGAGAGAGAGAGAGAGAGAGAGGGGCTGACACAGAGAGGGGGAGAGAGAGAAAGAGTAAACTCCTTTAGAAATAAAAATACCCTATTCTAGAATATTACGTTTGCGGGAGCTTTCGCGCGACGAATACAGATGCGCCCCCTTATTTACCAGCTCCTTTCTTTGCCCGATAGCGCGGCGCGCATGTGCAAGCATTACGACAAGCTTGTCGAAAACGAATGGGTCCTGGCGGCGATTCAAGGAAGATTTTTTTTTTTTTTTTTTTTTTTGCCGATGGCGAAAAATTGACGGGATCTCAATTTGACGAACGAGCAAGAAGATATTTTCGGGGCGCTTAGCGAAATATTCGAATTTCGTGCATCGTATGGGGAAAAATTTATGCGACGCACTTATAGAATTGTTTTTAATGAGGCACGAACGTGGCTTATCCGCGAAAAGTCCAATTATTTATTTAAAAAATCTATATATATATATATATATATATATATATTGCCCGGTAATATTTTTTCATTTTATTCAATTTATGAAACATACTAGTAAAAAATAGAAAAGCCGATATAATTAAATGAAATGTAATTTTATTCAAGAAATAATATGGTTTTTCAAGAAAACCAATAAACATCAAGGTATTAGAGCGAAACGGTCAGAAGCCGCGTATTACGATGGAATATTTGACCGCGATTTGTTCCAGAAAGAATAACGACTCTTTTATCAAACGAGTCGTGTCGAGACGAATTTCGCAAATTGTCCCGAGAATTTTAATTATTTCACGAAATTATGGGCGTCGTGACGATGGTTAATAATCGTAAAAAGCTAGAATAGAAGACGGTTAATAATCGTTCCCGAGATTCGTCAAATTTTTAATCGCGAAAGCTGTTACTCTTCACTTCACAAATCTAGGACTTTTCTTTCCATTGCAAATACGCCACCCTGAAAATTTATCGAAACGCCATCTCGTATGAAATGCCTTGGTTCACGATGCCTCGCGACTATCTGTATCGAGCCGAGATCTTCGGAGACAACGCGCAAAGATAAAAAAAAAAAGAGAAAAAAAACAAAGAAACAATATAATACGGGAACAATCGTTCCATGTATATCCGTCTTCCTTTATCCCCTGGCTCCACCAGTTTTCCACTGGCCCCTCGAGTCGTCCGCCACACTCGACGATGCTGCTCAGCCGTGCGCGACACACCTTGCCCTCTCCTCTCTCACATTCCCTTTTACCCACACGTATATATATATATACATGAGTAGGGGCGAATAGGAAGAATGCCCGCGCAAAAGAGCAGGGCAGAGACGTCCCTCGAATATAATCCGCTCGAGAAATCTCGCTCCCCCCTCCGCCTATCCTTTCGCCCCCGCCCGACGACCGGGTACGTACTTTCCATGCGCTATATCTCGACGAGGGGAGACTCCCTGTGAGTTTTCTTTGTTCTTAGAGCGGAGCTTCATCTTCGTCTTCTGCTTCTTTCTCCCTTTTTTTTTTATATTCGCGAGGGGATGCGCACCGTTTAAATTCGAGATCTCGCCAGAAATTCGGACGATTCGTTTGCCGAGTACTACAGTACCGAGCGCCAAGCCGCTATTGGATGCCAATAAAGTTTCGTTTTCCATATAAATATAGTATGCGTTGCCTTTTTTTTTATAGACTCGGAGGAATTCAAAACTGTCGGGGATGTCGTACGTGAGTTCATAAAAACGATTGGGCTGAGAAACTTATATAAAATAGATTTTTCGAATTTTCTTATGAACTGTGAAGTCGAAAATTTGATCGAAGGTCAATTACATCGGAGATTTACTTGAAAAAGAATCGTTTTGAGAAAAAGTTGATGAACTATGAATCTATGTATCTATATCACTTTCTAACTCTATCTACATTTTACTTTACTCGTGCATTCAGTGGCGCCCTCTCAAGCATATATACATTATCTAAAAGAGGCTGGTGTGCCCGCGGGTTTCTGTGTGTATGCGTGTAATTAAAAAATTAAGAGCTAGGATTATCTATCAATTATAGTAATTATAATTATATATTATTGATCAATATTAAATTTTATTTCTCATAAATGACAATAACTACTCTTGAATTCAGAAAATCCTAATATATACTTTACTTGAATTTAAAACGATTAAATTTTGAAATAGAGATGTTATTAGATTTAAATTCAAATAATGGTATATAACTCGTAATACTGTTTGTTCATACCCAATTAATGAGAAAAAAACTGATTTGCAATTTCCAATTAATCACTTTTTTCTACTTTTCAAAGCAAACGTTCTTCCGTCGTTGCAATAAAATAACTCGATCAATCGATAGATGGACGACAAGTACATAGTAGAAATTTGTAATTTTATCGCGTACCTGCGCGGATCGATTAATAACGCGAGTGCGGACAGTTACAACCGTCGATATACACGTAATGTTTCGCAAGGTTACGACTGATATATTTTCCCATTGCGCCGCTGTCACGCAACTCCTCGCACAATTCTCCAGTGGGAAACGTGCACGGGCACACCGGCGACGACCTGCATTATTTATAAGCGAACCCTTCTCATTGTTATTATCCGTCATATTCACTCCGAGCAGCACTTTTCCGTGACCGCAAGGTTATTGTTTAACCCTTGATCTCGCTCGCTGCAGCGAGAGCGAGAGCAGAGCAGAGCAGAGCGACATAAGAGAAAGAAAAAACAACGATCTATTCTTGCGCTCTCTTCGTACGCATAGGAGCGGGCCGAGTGATTTAGAGCTGCCTGATCGATGACCTCTCGTCGCTGCTCACTCATTTGCCAAGGCGGCATTTTGCAAAAGAGACCCAAAACAATGATAAAATAATAATAATAATAATAATAATAATAATAATAATAATAATAATAATAATAATAATAAATCGAGCGGTTGTCGCGATCGGCCGTACTTACGATCGATTTGCGACGGTGAGTCGTTTGTCGTACGAGGGATGCATGAGGAATGGATTTTCTTTTTCTATTTATCCGACCTTGGAGTAATCGCGATGGCGTTAATTTATTCATTTATTCCATTCCTATCGCAGAGCAAAATTTAAATTTTAATTCCAGAATAATGCAACATCCAAACGCATCTTTATATAATAGGCCGTATCCAATTAATTTAAAAATTGTAAAACCGTCATTTAACCTCGTATTTTGCGTGTAATTCTTCGAAAACTTCGTTTAATCGTTACCGAAAGATCAATGGATGAGCAGTAAGATAGCACAAGGTCGCTAATTGATCGTTAGTTTCAATCTCGCAATGGGATTTCAACCCGAAACATAAGATTTTGATTGAACAGAGACTAGAATAATACGAATAAATACTGTGATCGTTTGATTTTGTCGGTTGGTTTTGAAACGGTTATAGGTAAATTATGGTCATGAATCTAAACGACGGTTAAGAAACGACGAATTTTAGAACGTCATTATCGCGATGAAGTGAATTAAAACAAAAAGTGCACAATGCAGATGTAATTATAGTATCCAAACCCTGAGACTTCCATCGTGAAAGTGCATAAAAATTCGCGAAGATCGCGGCTCTATGGAAAAGGTTATATACAACGGACCACGGCTAATGGGACGTCAATTCCCTAAGGATTTTAGCGGTCTTTTCATCGAAATTTCTATATATATATATATGTATGCATGTATATGTGTTGATCGCGCGAAGAAAGTTCAGGTGAAAGCTCGTACGATAGTCGGAGTGGCAATTTTTTGTTGTCGTCGTTGCGGATTAATTACGTCTCGCGAGATAAAACCATGAAAATTCTTACCGCAGCCTCTACTTGACTAACGCAATTATTCGCTTTTTTAAAATTAAGTCGGAGATACTTGCAACTATTTTTATAGTTGCGTCGGGGTCTGCGTTAACGAAATCAAATGCAAGCAGGTCTTGAAGCGTTATCTGCATAGCTAACATAATATGGTGAATTATTCGATTTGTCTCGAATTCTGATTTTTGTACGGACTAGTGATTTGTTAAATATAAAATAAGATTTACCATTTTCCACCTTTTCAAACAAATGATCGCACAGAGTCTAATTCTCAATCATAGGGAAGTCGGATAATCAGTTCTTTATACTATTCACACTGGTATTCAATCGTCGGCTAATTTTATTTAATAATCTTATGCATTTAAAAAAAGGATTGCAGAAACGCGTTCGATAATTATTTTGCGTCAGTATTATATTATCAATTCGGGCAACTAATCGAATTACTCTATTATTAAGTTACAACGGCCTTTTTACATAATTCTGTAAAATAATCAAGACACTAGAAGCGATTATGAATAATCATCATTTCTCCCGAAGCCCGAACGTTTGAAACGTATAAAGACCAGACGGAATAAACTAACGGGAGGCTCTACTGATTCTCTCCCGCGTTATTTTTCTCTTGCGCGTACCGCGGAACAATGATCATCAGATTGCATTAATATTAATACAGCAAAAGTAATCCCTAATTACGAGAGAGGGGGGGAGGCAGAAAGATCATGGAATAAGCGCTGGCTTTTCCCAAAGCCTACCATTATTAACTTGTGTTGCACGCGTTCAAATTAGGGATGCGACCTAAAAGCTCTCTCCCACATTAGAGAGCGAGATCATTTAATGGTGGGAGGGGGATTGGTATGCGGTTAACTTGGCGGACGTGCGATCGGCGTTGCAAAATTAATATATGATTCGCTCGGATGTTCTTGTTTTTACCGATTTACTGGGGCGAGTTAAAAAATTTTCAGGTGTTTCTTGCACTTCCATTATTTCACACACACACACACACACACACACACACACACACACACACAGCTAAATTGTATTTCATTCAACTTATTTGGTGTTACAAATGGGATCGAATTGGTAATCGATTTGAAGCTTTAAATATATGTATGTATATATATATATATATATATATATATATATATATATATAATGTTAACGCAATATTATAAAACTTCTTAGAAACTATTATATATTATTTTAATATAACATCAGACTAAATAATTCTAACATTGAAAATCATAAAATTACATTTAAATTACATTATAAATCTATCAGTGAAAATGAAAATATTTTATTTATAAATTGTAATTCACACAATATAGAGACGTTTTATGTGAAACTAATTACTATATAATAATAACTAGAATTTTAACCGATAAATAAATACTTTAATGCTAGAAATTATAAAGGTGAAGACTTACTATTAGAGTTGACACTAATTCTTAAATCTATTTTCTTTTCTGTTCGTAACAATACATAATACATAACGAGTACGTGAAATAGCCTCAGTTGAAAACTTTTACAGCTTATTGAAAGTAAAGAATCAATAAACTTTAAATAAAGAATCAATTATTACATCTTAATAAATAAAGCTATAGTGGATTAAATTATTCCCGAATCTATTTTGGACAAGGAGATTTATCAAATCTATAGATATTAAATAACGAAATTTTTTTTCTATTGTCACTTTCAAAATTTAAAAAAAATCTAGAAGATTCTAGTAAGACGATACTTTCTTAATTTTACCCTCATTACTTATATTCATATTTATTTCTTCAGGAGAATGATTATCCAAATGAATTATTTTTTCCAGCCATAAATAAGCAATACATATTTATAACGAATTGTATGAATTGTCTTTCATTCTTAATAATAGACAATGAGAACATTATTAACCTTGTGTATTATTCTTATGCAATTTTTGCATCTGCTATAGATTCCTCGATCTATTAATCCGTCCCCTTCCTCAAGCAAACAGTAAAACATGGACAGTTATTCTTTATGGATAATTCCGTTTATGGCATTTTATTTTCGCCGCGGCGAGAATTAATATCTCCTGAAACCGAAGGGTATCGTTAAGGGTAATCGGCGAAACGAGCAAGAAGTTCAAATTGATCGGTACGATAGCGCCATTACAAAGCAGAAGCAATGAAGTTTCAATGCCGCGAGTTAAGAGTACCTCTCTCTCTCTCTCTCTCTCTCTCTTCGCTCGTTGTCTTTTTAATTACAATTACGGCACACGGCGAGCAATTATGAGCCGTTACTCGGCGGATATTCCGCGAGCGGTCCCGAGGCGATGGGGCAAAGTTGCCGCGACGAAGGGAGGGCGAGAGAGACGAAGAATACCCCTCTCGTAACGTTGATCCTTAAAGTCGGGATCGATGTCATGCTTCATAAATCTCTTTACCGTTTTTGCTCGCTTAGGCATCGCCGGGAGTTTTAAAGGCCCCCTCCCCCCGGCCAGAATTTAATCGCGATTCGCATTTCGCGAGCAATGGAGAAAACCGAGGAGGACGACGACGACAATAACTCTGAATGTTATGCGAATTCTATTCTGAAACAGTAAGAGGTTGAAGCGGGGGGTGGGGTGGGGGGGGGGCACCGCTGGTAGTTGGCCGAGAAAAGAGCGGGCAGAAGAAATAATTTCGCGCGCTGGTTTCTTCACGGGTGTTCTCCGGATCGTCAAATGTGAATTATACGTTTAATGATTTTGACAATAATGCTTTCAGCGATTTTCGAATTTTAACTTTATATCAAGGTTTCATGAGTACTTTTGCCTTGGGAGGATTTTTTTGCCGAAGTCTTTACGGAAAAGTTAATATACTTGTTTGTATTAAAAAAAATTAATTCTTCGTTAGTTTGCACAAAAAATCTTACTAATTGAACGAAAAGCTCAGTACATTGTTCAATATATAATATTATAGTATATTGCTTCATTTTCAGGAGCATACACTAATACGTATAGATTTATACTATATTCGTTCTAGATGGGTGGTATGCTTTTGGTTAAAACCTTAATAAATTCTACACCAGGAATTTTATATATATTCTCTTCTTCACATTTGATCTTATCACTTGCTCTCGAAAATTAGGTTAATAAATTAGGTAGTGAAATTAGAATAATAAATTCTAATAAATTCCTAATAAAATTCTATATGCTTGACTCTGTGTTTGTATGACCGATTGCATTTCTGTACATACACTGGGACTGGATTAAAGGTGTAGGTTGCAAAAAAACAAATCGAGCGCAGGCTTAATAAATTCCGTTTGTACAATTGCAGGGCACTGGCGCGGAACGATCGAATGTATAGGAGTCCAGAGGAGCGTCGAAATTCGAGAGCCTCGATATTTTAGAAACGATATTTTCCGCCCATATATATATATATATATATGAACACATACACTAAGTGCGTTCCATTGCACAGATTGGAATATATAAGTACCATGTATATAAGGCGAAAGCGGTTGACACGGTTGTTAACGCCTCACTGCTCGTACGGTCATGCGCGTGCTCACCGAGAGAGGGGGGAGAAGAGACATCTCTTCCTTTTCCCCTCTCTTCATTTATATGGAAAGCTCGATTTTCCGTTGAACAGACCGCAGTGGTGCAGATTCATTTATTTACAGCGAATAGGTATAAATGGCTCTCTTGCCCGCCGTTATTTTGCGATTCAATCCTGTCTTATATATATATATATGCTCGAATCAATGGTATTTTTTATAAACGATCTGACTTTTTTTGTTTTGCTATTATATGTAGGCCCTCGCTAAAAATCTGCATAGGATTGCTATGGGAACAATCGCAATTAACACTGTGTGACGTCTCGCCCTGTATTTTTATTAAAACGACGAGTGTCATCCAGTTCTTCTGGTGACTATCTTATATTTGGAATAACAGACGATATGTTACGTTACCCTTATTTTTGGCCTAGTCAAGCGACCAAAAGTCAGGGACGCGGCGCCGGTCTGTTTGTGGTTCCACGCGATTGGCGTAAAAACTAATTGATAACTTTCAGATTCGGGATTACGCCGTCCCACCGTTTAGCTTTCCCTGTAAGAAAGAAAAAGGAAGAATTATAAAAAGGCGGCTAGAAAAATTCGATACAGATTAGCTTTCGTGCACACAATTCTGCAAAACGCAATCCTCCCGCTTAGCTTCTTCCGGATCATACGTAAAAAAAATTGTGAAGGTATCAGATATGTATATTGAAGATGTTGCTGAATGTAACGACCGATTTCATTATTTCGACTACTCCCTGCCTTATTCCGCGAATTTACATAATCAATATTATGAATCAGATTAAAATCTTGCCCACGTATTATAAATGATAAAGAATGTAATAGTTCGTCATCGCGTCTTCGCATAACTTTCCTCGAATTTTGTAGCTGTAAATACGTGCATTGACAAAAAAATATCTTATTTAACCAATTTTGGTCATCTACGATTTATTGTCCTCATCAATATCTTAGATCATACGTGTTTATTGCATGTATCTTCAAATTTAGTTCATGAAATATCGCAGTTTAGCTGCGCGCAAGTTACTGCTCATTTCATAAATATTTACAGTTATAAAACTTCAACTTGCTACCATCAAAGAGATACAAGATCAAAGTTTATTAATGTAAAAAGAGAGTATTGTTATATTTTTTAATATTTTTTAACTACTGTAATTATCGACTGTAGGTTGATTGCCTCGAATAATGTAATAGCGAATATAACTAATTATCAAATATTTTATTTTATCATCTCAAAAGATTGTATAATAATATTGCGTAACTAACGAAAACTTATAAATAGTAAGAAAATGTATAAATTATAGATCTACTACTATCATGCGAAAGAGAGAAGAACCAACGCTGTAAATCTTCCCTTGTCACCATGGTATAAAAAAAGACCTAACTTGCACACTGGGGCAGTAGTCATTTTTCATTCATTTCGCTTTTCAAGAAATATACCCTATATATCTATCTATCTATCTATCTATCTATCTATCTATCTATCTATCTATATATATATATATATATATATATATATATATATATATATATATAGTCTAAACAACTTTATTTATATCTCTTTTCCTCTATCTAGAAATAATCTTTTTCCTCGATCAAGTTTTGAGTTAGACCCGGACTATTGCAGGCGCACTATAGTTCTGAAATCTGTATTAAATTAATTAAATTCTGAGTAAATGAAACATTTTGTTCGACTCGATAGGATTGTCAGTTTCAGTTCTTAATTGAAATATACTTTTTTTTTGTTATATAATGTATAGTATATACTAATTATGTACCGGGCCCATTGCAATATTTTCCGAAACAAACTCGCTTGTACGTTTACATCTTCTTTGAATATTGTAAAATCCTCGCGCGCGTAACTGCTGGTACACGCTCCCGTGTTGTTCTATTTTGCATATGCATATAGATTTTCTGGCGCACCACGCCTTATTCGCAATTGCCTTTGCCCGGCGTGAAGTCGTGTAGTCTTTTTCCTTCTTCGTTAAGTTTGCGATAAAGAAACAGGTGGATAGAGGGAGTGAGAGGCAGAGAAAGAGAGAGAGAGACAAGAGAGAGAGAGAGAGAGAGAGAGAGAGAGAGAGAGAGAGAGAGAGAGAGAGAGAGAGAGAGAGAGAGAGAGAGGAGTGAGGAGTTAGGAATCGCAGACAAGTGCAAATAACGGGTTATAAACTCGCGACTTAATTGCGTCTACTAATTTCAATTCTTTCTTTCAGCCTCCGTTCAGTCCGCCTTTTCACGAATTAAAAAATGAATTTTTGCCCTGAACGGTGAATCTAAGGTTGTTGTTTTTTTTTTTGTTATTTCTTATTTTCTTTACTCGATTTTGTCATTCGCCAATTACATGTATCGATTATTTCAATCAGGTATATACCGAGGTGTAAAAGCTTGGCTAAATATATATTACCGGTTTTGTATTAATTTCGCGAAAATAAAAGTTCAAGAATAAATTGCTCTTAATGCATTTCTTTTTTTTGCCGTTGTTACAGGGGGTTCGACAATTAACGTAGATAAAAACCGGCGCGCAGTAAATCCTGCGATTAATCCGTATCTTCGTGTTTCCCCCTTCCACAATTGAGGAATTAATAATTTATATACAGGCATATACACCCGTTGCCGCTTTAATATTTGCAATTTAAGACGTAGCAGAAATCATATAAATGGATGAATAACTTAATACGCGCGTGTATTAATGTACACTTTCATTGCCGAGGGATGTGTAAGTTGGCCGGAGAACAATAAAACTTGGGTGTAAAATTTACGCGATGATCTTGCAGAAAGAGATTTAAAAAGAAGAGGGGGGAAATGGGATAAAACATCGGAGCTTCGAACCAATCTTGGCTCCTTAATGAAATAATTTTTCAATTTCAATAGTCAAATTAAACGAATGCGCGCGCGCACTCGCGTCCATTAATTAAATTAGAAAGAAAACAAAGGGAAATGCGCGCAAGAAGCGAATGCCCAGACAAGAGAGAAACAGAAAAAGAAATAGAAATGCAAGAACGATAGAGAGAGAGAGAGAGAGAGAGAGAGAGAGAGAGAGAGAGAGAGAGAGAGGAGGGAGAGAAAGAGAGACAGAGAGAGAGACAAGGAGGATGAAATAACGAGTGCAAGGAAAATTAACGCCACGCCTCGCAATCTTAAGCCTTGTTTACAATAGTATTTATATATGTAGCAAGAATTTATGAGAGAGCGCGGGCTAATAAACACTATGCAATTAATGTCGTATTTATTACATTCATTGCCGGCGATAAATAATAAACCGAGGCACGTATACGTGGATTCGCGATCTCGTCCGCGAGAAACTTTACTCCCTCTCATCCTCGGCCGTTCTGTTCCGTTTTTTTCCTTACCTTAAAATAATGCTCCGTGGCACGTTCCTCGTTAATGCGCATAATGATCCATATATCGTGTCCAATGGGGGGGGGGAGCGAATATATTGTTTTGTAAATTTTTAATTAACGCTCGCTATCGATGCCCACCGCTCGGAGGAACTTCGCTCCGCGCGCATTCCGAACGGATTAACAGCGAGGCGAATTCCGATCTATTGTTTTGCTAATAATGTATGTAGGATTTGTCGTATATCTTTCGAATGACTCGCTAATCCCTACAAAAGCTCGAACTCGCGCTGAACTTTCAATCTTTCGGAGATTCGACATTTTCTCTCTGACGTAAAAACGAGTTATTAAAGTCACTCGCGAGTAAATTGATGACAGTATAAACGCGGCCGCCTGGATTAAAAAAAAAAAAAAAAGAAAAAAAGACGCGCTCATTTTGACGTTCACATTGGCTCTCGAATACACTATAATCTAGTTTATGATACTCATCCTTGCTTCGGTTGGCATCCTTCTCATTGAAAAGTAGGTTTAATCGATGGCGCCTTTTTTTTCAATACCTGACATCTAGATGCACACTTGGCAGGGCTATCATTGTTGCTTCGCACGATCGTTGTGATAATAAGTTTATCACAGTATCAACGATATATTATATCGCAATATTATATTATATCACAACTATTCAAGGAAGGAAATACGAATTCTTTGAATCGTGTACAAAATATTGATTTCAATAATACGATTCATCAAGGACTCGTTGAGAGCAGCACCCATTAACAGAGTCCTCATCCACTCTCTAATACTGACATGTGAATTTTACCTCTGTTATGTAATAGCGGTATTGTCTTTTTCTCTTCCTCCTTCTTTCCACTTCCTTATGATTTTTTTTTTTTTTTTTAACAAACCATCGACCGCCTTACATGCATTATAATAATTTCGTCGGATTGCGAATTTAATCGAGAGCTCGTGAGTTGGATATCGCGCATTTCCACAAGAGAGTTGTATCCACTTAAGAAAGTGAAGAGGGTTGGCGGAGTAGGATGGGTAGGCGAGAGTAGGGGAGGGGGTCTCTTTAGGCCGCCGCCGACGGCCGCGACCTTCATCCCATATCCGTCCTCGGACAGTGATTAAACATCCGCGAGTCCCTCTCCGACCATTGTTGCGCCGAGGCTGCTCATGCCCTTCCTCGATCGGCGTTCTCCTCAGTTCCCTTCCGTCTACTCTCTCTTTCTCTTCCTTTGTCCGTTCCTTCCCGAGTCCTGCCCCCTATCTCGCTCTCTCTCTCTCTGTCTCTCACTCTGCCTTCCTTATTTTTTTACGAATACGTCCAGGCGAGCTCGCGCTATCATTCCCCCGTCTGGACTCTCTCCAACCCCAGCCTTATCTGTTTGACTCTATGTGTGTTCCTGGAGCCTCCGCCGTGGCCCCGCCGCGTTTCTATCTCCATGTCTCTTCGCAACAGCAATCTGCATGAACCTCGATGCTCTCATCGAGATTATTCCTTATGCAGATCTTTGCCTCTCCTCCTCCCCCTCTCGCTCGATTCTACCCCACCTCCCGCGCACCGCATCGCTTTCTCGCACGTCTATAATATAGCAATATAGGCCGGCGTGTATATAAAGTGCGCGCTCGCGTGCAATTTTCGACCACACACGTAGTTATATAATCCGACAATGATTTTGGCATTCCCGCGTGGAGAAGAAAATGACGCATCTCTTTTTAATCTTATATATATATATATATATATATATATATATATATATATATATATATATATATATACTGAAAGCAAAGGCTGGGCTGATTTTGAAATAATCACACAAATCAAATTCCAAGTAAAATCGAGTTTAATATAAAGAAGAGATGAAATGCTAATAAAACGATACGAATCTTGGTAAAGGCCAAAGAGGAATAATAATGCGAGCAAACTTACTGCTCTGTTTCATAAACTCCGCGCTCCCCTCACAAGTGAGTCCCATTTCCCAAGGCGATGAACACCACTTGCGCCGATCACAGTCCAAACTCTACGCGCAGCCGAACGCTCGGAGGGCCCGAGTTCGCAAACCCGAGAAACGTCCCCTGATTTTGAAATTCTCGGCATTTTTCTAAAGGGAGAATGCGAACTATGACATTAGAAATCGCTGGAAGAACCTTTTTTTGAAAAGCAAATTTCCGAATTTATCGTCACAGTACGGATCACTGCTTTTAGTAAGCGTAAGCATGTTACCTGTTTTTAAAACCTCAAGATTTTCCCAATTGTGATTTTTCAGCCATCTTACGCGTCGAACTGTTAGAGGCCATTTTGTACGAATATCTCCGGTGTTCCCGTCATTTTATTGTATAACAATAAAATGTTATACATGATTTGTACATAAAATTGTGGCCTTTAACGAGAGTTTACTCGCGATTTCTAAGGGCCTCTTTTTACCGACATTTCATACTTTCATTTTCTTCGGAATACATAACTTATTAATTTTGAACTTTTCTTAAAGCTCTTTTTTCTTGTCACTGCTTAACAAATTAAAATATGTTCAAAGTTTACTTAAGCATTATACGTCAACATTCACCTGTGGGATAAGTCAGTAAGATCAGTTATGTTTTATTGCTGCAGAAATAAATATATAATTAGAAGCCTTTTTTTACTTCCAATAGAATTATCCCAATTATTTACGTTGGCAATAAACTTTGTACAAATAAAGCAAAGTGTTACAAAGGATCGTTTATAAAAATAAAACAAGTTCATTAAATTTTTACCCGGATCAATTAGACGTCAAATCGTCACCTTCGGGCACTATTTCCCAAACGATAATTCCGTCAATCCTATAATAAAATTACCGAACCGTAGCGCATCGCAGTGCCGGCTTTTCTGCAGAATCGCCCAGAACATCGACAACTCGGGCTCGAACTCTGTTTTGAGCTCGAGCACGATTCGACCGCCTCGCGACCCGGTCGGAAGATCTGTCGCGAGAGCTCAAAAGATCGTTAGCGTGAAATTTATCAGGTCAACGAGCGTCCCATTTTTTTTTTTGATTAATTTTGACATATCATTTTTCGTCTAAACGCAGTTTTTTCTTTCACAGCATTGAGAAACCGCGTGGTGTGTTTATAAAATCGGTAATATTTAAGAGTAGTTAAGATCATTCGCCGTATTCAATGTACACGAATAGATCCATCGCTCAAGATATCAAATTGATTGTAGATAACGCGATTGACGTAACGTGATAACGTGATTGACGTAAGATATTTAAATTTAAACGTTCATTGCAGATTATGTACGATTATGTACGAGTATGTCAGTAATAATTAAAGTGTAGCATGTGTTATTAAAAAAATATTTGAACAATACTGCTTAACAAGTATAATAAAAAATTTATCGTGATGCTGCTTTACTGCTGTTAATAAATAAATATAATTTAGCAAAGATATGAACTTATCGATCATTCGCTAAAGATAATATTCCTTAATGTATTAAAAATGATGTTAAATAAATAAAGTGATATTATATAATTAAAATAATACTTAAGAAAAATTGTAAACAACTCGATCCCTCTTGAATGCACCGTTTCGAAATTTTTTCACGTTTATGATGTAGGGAATACATGCATAGTTATCCGGAAGGTTGAAGATCTTGTCGAATTGAAAAATTCGCTCATAAATATAGAGTTCTTCTGTATTCTACAGATTGTGATATGCAGCATTATAGTCGTCATCTTTTAAGATTTCCGTGATTTAAAAGTGTAATTTTTTTTGTTTCAATTTACTGCCTACTCTTCTAGAATCATTCTTCAAGGCTAGTTTATCTGCCAAAAATCGTTTATTTCTTTATTAAAAATTTTATTTAGAAAAAATCTTACTTATATAAAATGTTTAAAACAAGAAAAAAATTCCCGCGCCATTAAATTATAAGTTTAACTCGTGCTATTTACATTCGCCGCTATTCACCCTCAGCACACTTTGGTGCAGCACCGCCATTGCGTGGAGAATTCACTGACCGTCGTGTGGGTGTATGATGATTGAGGATCTCTTGCTCTCTCTCTCTCTCTCTCTCTCTCTCTCTCTCTCTCTCTCTCTCTCTCTCTCTTTCATTCCACATTCCTTCTCTCAAAGTTCCATAACGGCAGTGAGAAGATGTTGTATTGTTAAGTCGGAAACGGTACGCTTGTTTGATGGAAATTGAGGTGCCGCGTGAAAGTTTTATCAATATTTCCTTGCGAGGAGTTGGACAGTAATTTACACTGCGGTCTTGGTAATGGATATATATATATATATATATATATATATATATATATATATATATATATTACTTTCAGCGTTTATAGAAGGGGATTCCTATCATTTTCTCAATTTGCATTTAGAATTTAGTATTGTTTGTTTTATTTACAAAAGATTTAAACTTCTTGAATCCTTAGCGAAAGATTACGCATTTTTTGTAGACAATGTGAGTTTAATGGATTACTATACTATCGATGCTTTGTAAATTTATTCTTTTTTAACTGAAATATTGATTGTTTTATTTGCTGCTATTGTTATTCAAGTATGGTGTATATATATATATATATATATATATATATATATATATATATATATATAATTTAATTGTACTTATGTCGTCTGCCTATATACAAATTAATAAATATTTTCTTATTGGTCTTACAGTCAAACTTACAATCAAATCTTACAATCAAATCAATCTAAAAATAAAAATTAAATTAAAAATTAAATTAAAATTATAATGACAGTCAGACTGTCCTTGTTTACATTCACCCCCGTAGACTAATCTGAAAATAAAATATTAGCTGAAAAAATTCTTTGTTAGTAAAGTGCAGTCTGACTGTCCCCAACACCCTTACCTAATTGAAGACTTGTCCAACGTTTCGAGTTCGCTACGGCTCCTCATCAGGGACAGGATCTTCAATTAGGTAAGGCTGTTGGGGACAGTCAGACTGCACTTTACTAACAAAGAATTTTTTCAGCTAATATTTTATTTTCAGATTAGTCTACGGGGGTGACTGTAAACAAGGACAGTCTGACTGTCATTATAATTTTTAATTTATTTTTTATTTTTATTTTAGATTGATTTGATTGGACTGTAAGACCAATAAAAAAATATTTATTAATTATATATATATATATATATATATATATATATATATATATATATATATATACATACATATAGAAAAAAATTAAAAGTACCTGTCGAGAACGATATGTAATTTTGTTGTTTTACCGCACGAACAGCATTCGAGAATACAAAATTGAGTTCTAACAATAATAGCTTTTGATCAACACTATAATTTGCGCGCACGAGAACCAACCGATCGAATTGTGTGACCTTTTACTTAAGTAATTTCTTCCTACAGAATTGGACTGCAAATCCACTTTAATAGTTTGATTACTACAACGGTCGAACGAACACCGAAAACTACTCAGTAGTTACAAAACCCATTGTTATACAATTATCTCTCTCTCTCTCTCTCTCTCTCTCTCTCTCTCTCTCTCTCTCTCTCTCTCTGTCACAGAAAAGGTACACGGAAAAAAATATCCACCCGAATCAATGGGAAACAGATATCGTACACGACAGAATACAAATATACAGTTATAGAGTCGAGTCACAGTAGAAAAGCGGACAATTTTCATCCTGCAGCGCGACTTGCACAATTTCGTCAAGTAACATTATATTATCTTGAACAAAGGAATCTGACCTATATATATATATATATATATATATATATATATATATATATCGATACACCAAATGAGCACCTGTCCTTGGTAGGTATACGCGAGTCCATTATTATCGCGTATATATCACCCGCTAGTCCCCGCAAGGCCGCGTGACTGCCGTGATAGTGTCGCCGCGCGTCCCACTTCCTCCTCTCCCCGAAAAAAAAGGGAACACAGACCGCCTTTTAGTATTGCTTGGCTCTCTCGTTTCGTGCCAATGGTCACGCGCCATCGCTCGCAGCTGCAGTGCAGTCAATTCTCCTCCTCCTCCTCCTCCTCCCCCCTGCCGCACCCACCACCGCCCCCGGGTCAGTATTGGTATGATAAAGGAAAATAAATATATGAGAACTACCAGCAACAGCAAGAGAAGCAACAACAGAAACAACAAGAACAACAACAAGAACAACAACAATAGCGGATTCTACGCTACAAATGTACTTACGCAATTTTTACTTTCTGCACTCCACAATACGAGGCTTGTGTACAGATCCCTATCTCTAATGGGAATAACGGTGGTAATAAGTATCGGGGAAAGAGAGGGAGAGAGAGAGAGAGAGAGAGAGAGAGAGAGAGAGTTAGAAAGATTGTTTTATGCGGACGAAGATCGCTCAGTGAGTATACTACAAACCGACGCATATAAGAAGGGACGAGATATATATATATATATATATATATATATATATATATATATATATATATATTGATTCTTTCGTATGAACCGGAAACCGATTCGGTTATTTAATGAAAAGAGTGAGAAATATAATCTAATACTTTTAGGTAAGGAAAAAGTGCCTGAAAGTGTACTGAACTTGATCTGAAAGTAGCCTAAGCTAACGATGAATTTTCTTCTTCCTAATGTAATGTTACATGCTTACGAATATATAGGGTAAAGTAAGTCTCATTTTATTCATCTATTCGCATTACGGAACGTCTCTCGATCGTATCCCCTTATCAATCGAAGTAATGCAAAATTGTCCGAGTCAACGGCAATCATGTGACGTCTGGCCCAACAAGTAAAGGTACATAATTCATATTTTGACAGCCGCTATAATTTAGGAAGATGCACCGATGCATCTCGCATTTGTTCCACGCCACAGAAGCTCTGTTATCGTCGCCTCAAATATCCATTATCATTCAATTTCACTTGATTTTATGTCGCGAATCTACCTAAACAACGTACTTATCGACGAATCTTTTTTTTTTCATTTATCATAAAGAAGCAGCCTCAGTGCGTTCCTCACGTTCTCTAAGAATTCTTCATATTTAATCGAGATAAAACGAAAGAGACATCGAACTTCTATTTATACTCGGGACATCGCTCCGACGAATTACCTGACATCATTTCTCCAAGTGCATATCAAAGGAGAATAGGTATCCCATTCTGAAGCCTTCTTCATTCCTTCGGTGCATGGGGTTTTCTAACTATTGCACACAACGCCAGGCTCAAATAGCGAATATTAAATAAATATTTATTTACGTATACTTATTACATAGCTTGTGTGTACGAGTTATTTAATTAAGGATAAATAAACCTCCAGGTTACACTTTTATATAATGTATAATTGTATTTTACTCGTTTGATTTCATATCTCTGCATTTTATAACCTTTTCTTGAAATTTACTGAAAATTTTAATTGAGAATTTAACAATGCATAATAACAGAACAAATGTCCTGGTACAATTCGTCAACAAGAACTGGAAGTATTTTAGATGCATGACAATGTCATTTTGAGATTTATTTTCAGTCTGTGCAATTTTTCAAGCATACTTAAATGTTTAAAAAAAAAATTACACGGGTTGAATAATACTAATGAAAGTTACAGTCTGCGGGAGGGGGCACAAAAACTATTCAAATAATTTACAAGTTACGATAATTAACTGTACCACAAGCAATAGCGCGGAAAGTAGCGTAAAAGCAAACGCATGTAGTAAAAATAACTTTGCTTTAACTCAAGGACAAAAAACAAGACGTAAAATATTCTCGTTTACCTTAAAAAAATATCTTTACTCAATCGGCGCTGTGTCTGTCAATAAAAATTTTGAAGATTTATTTTTTTTCAGTTTATTGACTCGAATTTTGACGCAGGAAAGGATAGATAAATAAAAATGGATTATATTATTTAGCATGAATATTAACAACGTTTGTTAGTAATGTAATGTTTACGTTTACTTTGGGATGCATTTCAAGAAAGAAAAAGACCTTATCAAAGATTTATATAGTTTAATAATTCAATATATATATATATATATATATATATATATATATATATATATATCCTTGTTATTTATTGTATTGTAGAAATTAAGATAATGTCAATATATTTTAACTTCCTTAAAAATGTAGGAAAAAAATTTTAATACCAATATTATATTATATATATATTATATTGAATACTAATATTGTATTGTATTATATTATGTTATACCGCAGAAACAGAATATATGTATAAAACTTTTTTTTTTTCAGGTAAGGAACAGCGCAGATACGTGAACGGTAAAATTCCTGCAAGCACGATCAATGGGTAAGGCATTAAAGCAGAATCCACCATCGTATCGGCAGCCTTGATTTCAACAACCCATAGCGATTCGCGAACATCGTACCGAAACACCCGCTCTGTTAATGTTAAAAGAGCGCGCGGCGACTCAAGGCATACCTTGGAATCTAATGTAGATTATAACTGGGGGCGCGGGAGCACCGCGTTTACAGCGCGAATAGTTCAGCGCTCACGTGTGGATTTTGTAAAACCGGTAATTATATATTGATGGAGGCCAAATTCTGTGCTGCGATGCGGTTGCAATTGAGACGTATTTTTCGGAGGGCAAAATTGTAAGTAAGAGGCTTTGTGCACAAGCTCCTTATTGCTCTATTGTTCTTAGGAAGCTGGTGACTGTTCGGATCTCCGTGGACAAAACATCCTGTGATGATCAAGTGAAGATACTAAGACACGATGTATATAAATATGACGATCATAAATAATGCGACACACACACACACACACACACAAACACACAAAGTAACTGGTGGAAAGTAGTCCATACGTTAGGCCATGATTATATGAAATGTAATTATTATTCTTCTTATTTATTGCAAGAAACGATATCTCAGGTATCAATCTACAAAGCTGTGTTTGTATGAACGGTAAATAAGTGACAAATACTAAATTTTTATTAAATGGAATAAGATGGACAATATTGAAAATTGTAGCAGCATCAGCACTGCTCCTGAATTTTTTTGTCTACTCCGTTCGTACAAAACAATTCTAGGTAAAGTTGCCGTGGAAATGGTTTAGTCGTGATGTAGACTGCATAGGATTTAACGCAACGGTTTCAGTTCCCGATATTTATATTGAACGAAAACGTACAATTAACGAGACTGATCGAAGTAGCGCGAGTAATCGCGCAAATGTAAACGCCCCAGTCTCAGCTGTCCGTAAAGGCCATGCAAAACTATGCGAACTTTTGTACAGTTGGTATATGAGAGTGCGTCCTTGAAGCATCAAGAGCTGTATCATATAGCGTAAAATAGACTTGAATAGATTTGAAGAATGAAAGTTTACGTTTTTTTTTCTAATTTCAAGAGATCTAAAGGATTTTTTGAAGAACCGAAGATTTATTGGAAGAAAAAAATCTCAATTACTAGTGTTACAAAGTATCCACAGTAAAATACAACTCCATAACGAGCAGGCGATTTTTTTCCAGAATAAAAGTAATTTAAATAGTTTTGCAATCCAGAATGATATAGTTTTATCGGAGCGACACATGTCGAGGTGTACAAGTGTATAACGTGCTCGCGGACCTTCTGACCACAACAAGAGCCATCCTCCCAAATATATATTTATGCGATTTTTTAAAAGTGCCATTACACTTCGAGTTCGGGGAAGCGGTGGGCCATAGAAGCGTATATATATATATATATATATATATATATATATATATATATATATATATGTAATTTTACAATCGCCTCGCGGCCGTTCGTAAAGACTCGTCTACTCGATCTGTTCGGCCAGAGATGTCTGAACGTTTAATGCATTGTTTAGGGATAGCGTGGTTGCGAGGGACAGAGGCGTGGTGAACTACACACTGCCGACAAACTGTCTCGCTTGCGATATAAATTGGGCATTTTTATGATGGTCCTCCAACGATTCTGCGAAACAGTATATGCGCATGAGGTGGATTAGAATTTTGAGAAGCACCCGTGTATTATAAAGTTTGTTCCACGGCATAAAGCTTTCTCGAGCCCTATTGTTAAAAGCTGTTTATTACTCGCCTCTTGGCAGGCATTGAAGAGAACGAATGCTAGTTTGAAGAGGCCATTTTATATAGGAGATAAATATTAATAATAGCCCTAGTCGTACGCAGAAACAATAAATTACCTAAGTCTTGTTTATAATTTTTGCGGCAAGTCAGTGCGATATTTTAAATTTTCCGATCGTATTTATCAATATTTAAATCAATTATTTTTCTTCTGATGCAATTTTTTGTCACTGTACCAATAATTGAATTTACGTTAAGAAACGTTTTCCATTATGAATGAATTTGATTGATTCAAGATCGCTAGAAAGATGGCAACTATCTCTTCATAGACATGTAGAATGTACATCGATTATTATATTAGCGATTATGGGTTTGGAATTCTAAGCTTGTCGCTCTTTATTACATTTTCGTTAGAATAATACTCATCCAGTAACTTAGATCTGATGCATATGCAACCGAAATAATATTCTCATATTGACTACTGTATTTCATGAGTTGACGGGCTTAAAGGATCCGTAGGAAAGGATCTTTCAAGATTTTCAATCTCTCTTAAATTCTGGCATAATATTATATAATATACTACTATTTTAATATCGTTGTTTTCTGATATGTTGTTTAAATATTATTACAGTGGGCTTATAACATAAATCACGTTCTTTTTAAGTAATTACCCTAATAATTATTATATAAAATTTCGTCAAATACACATTGAATTCCGAATAAAAGATAATAAATAATATTTATCATGTCTTTTGAAATGTCATAAAAAATATTAATTTTTTTTTATTTCATCTCTTTCCACAATTAAACATTTTCAATTATTAATCATTCATTTACTTATTGGCATACTTCACAAATAATTTATCCAAAAAAATAGCTATCAATAAATAATAAGACTATGTATTAAACGATCTAAGTGTTCATTATTTAGCTTACGTTCAAATATTAACTACTGATTATATTTGATCCCATATTCAGTGACTTGTCAAGGAATTCATTTACTCTTATCTTCATATATAGACATTTATTCAAAATTAATTATATATAATATTACGTATTGAATACGCAAAAAAAATCCTATGTTTCTGTTAAAGAGAATAATAACATTTGTAAATGATAATAAAGTATAATTTTCGTCATAATAAATATATATATAAAAATATATGTGTGTGTGTGTGTGTGTATTTATAAATTATGTTTGATATGCCTATAACAAAATGATTTAATGTTCACGAATTGGAAGAAACGAGCGATACAACGAGCCCCAAGTATTTCTATTTATCAATCATAACGTTTTAATACTATATATATAGCGGACAAATAATACTTTAAACAATTTCGAAACTTTGTCATAATTAATTTATCAAAAAAAATTTAAGTCAAAAAGACTAAAAAACACCCTATAGTTGGTTAAAACATAAGACGAAAAATATAGAGGTGCTTTTTCATTTTCCACTATAACAAATGCCTTAAAATAACATCGAAAAATTTCAATTGAAAATTAATCTTAAACGAATGACATTTAATATCCATGTTTGTTCAATTCATTCTCCAACAATTGTTCTTTTCATTCGAAAGTTAAGCTCGAAATTTGATCAAGATTAATATTAAGTCAATTTTTAAACAACGAATCCGTTTATGTTTTGACACAATGACGTTCTCGGATTTCGTATTGTGTTTTGGGGGAGTACTTAATCTGTCTCTAGATTCCTTAACTCCAACCCCTCCTCTCCTAGGCAAGCTAAGAATTTTTCCCCGACATCGTAGTACCGAAAATTTCAAAATCCAATTAAGCTAACCCCCTATCGGTCTTTTTGACGTCGTTAGCTGTTACTTCCACTGCCCCCCCCCGCCACCTTCACCCCCCTCACCCCATGCATCGGTTCGCCAATTCACCAAAGGAATATGCGTCGTTACGAGTCGGCCCGCTTTAAAACGCGCGGCCAGTCGATACGCGTGAGTCGGTGCACAAGGACCTTAGCTCGCAGGCCAGGCCATCGGCTTCTCCCGCAAAAGGCCGCCCCCTCCTCGCGGCAATTAATGGGAGAGGAGGCGCGCGCGCGCGCGCGTTAACGCCCTGCGGGCCGTTCGGCCGGTTTGCTGCCGCGGCGCCGCCCTGGCCGGCGCGGCGCGCGGGCGAGGAGGTCCCGCGCGAGCGAGGCGCGAGTAAATCGAAAAGTTAGATGCGCCGCGGAGGCCGCGCGAATTTAATTGGTAATCTCGGCCTCGCGGGGCCCGCGGAGCGACTGTTTGCGCTCGAACGCGATCGATCATTCTTGTCCTCTATCCTATACCCTCCTCGCTTACTCTCTCGTTCACTCTCCCTCTCGCCTTTTCTGCTATTCGCGCGCTTTTCGCGCCGGGCAATGGTTTGATTAATAGTAAACGATCGGGTCCCTCCTCTTCTTCGTTTCGTCCTGCTGTTCCTTTTGGTCGTTTCTTGCGAGGTCTTACATTGGTTGAAAGGGTGCGAGGAAAGTTGGAGAGACAGAGAGAGAGAGAGAGAGAGAGAGAGAGAGAGAGAGAGAGAGAGTTAGTCGGAGATAGAAGGAAGGCAGGAAGAGTGAAAAAAAAAGAATTTTATTCATCGGCTTATATTGTGTATACGCGTGATAAAATACGGATAAAATAAATAGTCGAGCGCCGCTGCTGAATGGTATGAAAGATGAATAATTCCGTTTTTGCGCGATAGAGCGATTAAAAAGAGGTTGGATTATTAAATTGATCGAATATCAGATTGCTTCCTTCGCTCCCTCGATTTATGCGATCGAATGTTTTCATTAACGATCGCATTACGATGCTATTATTTCTTTATCTGTAGGAATTGAAAATTTAATATTTATCAAACGCAGAAATTTTTGGACGATCTGCTCAAATAATTACAATACGCGATCGCGCTCCTTAAGAATTGAGATGCGCGAGTTATATGAATCACACGAATGTACCAACGCATCGATCTGTCTGGCATCTTATCAGCTCCTATTGTTCTCTGTAGGCTAACTTTTATCTGGACCTGCAATAGACTAAACATCCCGTACGGATCATCAGTGAAGAAGAGAAGACAAAGACACCGAAGTGTATAAATGAATTAAGAATC
Source organism: Sycobia sp. Sy_11 (assembly GCA_018907035.1). Taxonomy (NCBI): domain Eukaryota; kingdom Metazoa; phylum Arthropoda; class Insecta; order Hymenoptera; family Epichrysomallidae; genus Sycobia; species Sycobia sp. Sy_11. The sequence goes on from JACCIC010000104.1 coordinate 1,226,474, forward strand.
AGCGATGCGACAATCTCTGTCGGGATCTGAAGCTGTAAAGACGTGTAAATAGAAACTACTTCAATTAACTCCTCTTGTTCAATTGCTTTACTGTCCTTTATCAATATTTTGTGTTTCTCGCGTATTCGTTCGTAAATTTCGGACTATAAATACAGGTTCTCAAAATATAGTTATTTAACTCGCGCGGATCGTCGACGATTTCCATCGTGTAATTGATTATTACGAGAATGTGGGTGATCGATAAATGTTTCGCTTCGCTTCAGTTGGAAATCTAGCCGAGCCAAATGTAAAGGCGTTGAACCTTTGATTGAGCATTTTTCTCGGCGCATCGTAAAAAAAAGGAGGTCTCCAGGACCGTTCGTCCTTCAATGTCACATCCAACAACTTGAATTGCTTTTTACAAACGCGCCTAAGCAATCGTCTATCTGTCCCCGTCCGCACCTGTGTACAACGAATAAATGAACTTATGCCAGCGAAATTTAGTGTATAGATCGAATGTTATCAATAATGTTTATCATTATCAATTCATATATTAATATTATTTATATATCAATTAAGCGAATAAAATTTTTTTATAAATATATAAAACTAGAAATCATTGATAAATTTATAAAATTAAGAGATTTATTAATGAACTTTTTATCTGATATCGAACAAAATTAAATATACACGTAACAAAATATATTATAAATATATAAAACAATACATAAATTATAAATTTATAAATTATTAATATTTATTCGATATTGAATAATATTGGATGGAAAAAATTATCGTACGTTTTATTTATGATCTAGAAAAATTGTACAATAAGATTGCGTAATTAATTAATAGAATATTACACTTATACTTAGGTTCTAATTTTAAAGAACTGTATGAGATCCCAGAAATTATTATAAATTATACAAAAACTTATAAATTATATATAAACAATACCCCTGCTTCTACCTGTGAAAGAGAGAAAGAGTTTTTAACGCTGCAGAGTTTTCACTCGCCATCGTATTGTACAATCGACAAAAAATTCTTTTCGAATCAATCACTCGACAAAACGTACGCGATCTCTCTCTCTCTCTCTCTCTCTCTCTCTCTCTCTCTCTCTCTCTTTCAGGTGGCTGGTCAGGCAACAATAACCAAGTAAGCAAAATCTTAACCAAATTAAAATAAATTTTTATTTATATACAAAATGTTTCTCTCTTCTGAGAAATTAGGTCTCTATAACGAAGGGAGCTGATTCTATTCCCAACATTGCATTAACAAACTTTCGTCTTCATTCTAATCGTGATACGGAATTTGATCCGGATATTTACAAAAAACTGTAAATTCAAAATCACATAAAAATATTCTTAAATCATTTTTTTTAACCTGATACCATTTATCAAAACTAGAGCATGATATTATAGATTTTATTTTGTAACTATGTTCCGTGGATATTAGGGCCATTCTTTCATATCCTTCATTTTAACTAGTGCATATTTCAGACTTGTTCTCTTCTATCAACTTATACGTTAGGGCGAGTATATTAAGTTGTTCTAAGTCTGAACTATATATTATATAGTTCAGTATATTAAGTTTAAATTGTAGTATTCCGTCACAATCGAGTGTACTTAAAAGCTTTTGCAATTCATCGATACGGCCAACGCTGAGCAGCTGATCTCGTTAAACGTTTTTAGAAGTCGAATCGCGCCAAGAGCTCAACCGATGATAATACGAACAAACTATTTTTAACTATATCTTCTTCAGCAGAGGACAAACCATAACGGATTACGTTCTTAAATTAAGGGGCATTCGAACCATATTATTTTTTATCAGTGCCAATGCGAAGAAGTCAAGGGAACACTGCTCATGACGAGAAGAAGGAGAAAAAAGAGGAAGAGGAATTACTTTCAAGGAATACGATGGTAATTTTAACAGTGAAGTAAGTTTTTCATTTAATTTTTTCCCATAAGATCACTGTAGTATTTATTTACGAAATCTTTAACTTCAGCCTTGCCCAATAGGCGTACATTGGAACTTTTAGCATAATCAGTGTAGATTTTAATTATAAAACGGCTTTTTATCCAGTTGTTCCACTTCACTTGCTGATGATTCTAGTATACAATTTATACACTTCATGCCTAAAATATTTCGAATTATTTAGAATATCTTTATTACCAAATTTCTTTTAAAATAATGAAATTACAAATTATTTGTTGGAACATAAAGATGGAAAGATTCTTAGTAGGAATAATAATCTCTGCTACAGTCCACTCACCTAACTAGTTCTTTTCTGTCTTCATACTTAAAATTGGTTTATTGCACGAGTTCTATTCTATCTCTGCCTGACAATTAACGGCATTATCTACTGCTTGTGGCAATGGCTGTATAATGTAAACATAGAATACACATGTAAAACCATAAATTTAAGTTAATTTATTTTAATGCAAATAAAAGATTCAAAGTATTATTTTATTAACGTTTTGGTAAACAAAACAAAAAGAATGAGACAACTAACAACATCGTTAATGTATTAAATGTTTTTTTAACTTTTTTTATCGAATAAACCGTCATTGTTTTTTCCACAGAAATACAGCACTACGTCGAAATCACACGTCGACGGATGAAAGTACGCTCGTTAAAACCTCAACGGATCTTATTACAGCCGAGAAGCTCATTCAAATAAATTCGCAGGCACCGGAATCAGCCATTACGGGGCTTTAATCGCTTTAATGACTCTACAGGGTTGCGAATGCCTACAGAAAACTTTTGGTATACTATTTCTCGGATTATTAAAGTCAGACTCGACCACTTTCGGCATTTTTCCGTGTATTATTTTAAGAGCAAAGTCGACGGGTAATTGTTGATGGGCGACAGTGCGCGAAAGTTAAACAAAATTTTCTGCTTTAATATTCAATCGCGTATATACATTAATCGTCATTATTCACGTTTTCTAATTAAGCCTGGAATAAATTCCTTGTATTATCTATATACATTCGACGATGATATCTACTGGAAGGATGTTTGGAATCGGTACCCTATTGTTCCAAGACATCTCGTGGAAAGGAGGGGCTACGGTAGACAGTGCCGCGTTGGATACGCACTCGCAGAAACGATCCATCATATTCTGCAGCCGTGTTACCCTAGTACCGGGATTACGCGACGTAATCGCGTAGTTTCCTTCAACACTGCTGATGGTCTTCCCAGACCGGATCTTCTCGGGCTAATGGGGATTATCGCAGGGTGGTTTTTGAAGTCCACATTGTCGGGGAGTTGTGACTAATCCTGCGTGCACTCGTGTGCAAATGATCGGGAAACATGCCGACAAGCCACATTTCAATGAGCCCATAAGGCGCTTATATGGATTGGCCAGCATCCATCGTTTTCCTATCATCCTTACCTGCGGGTGTATCTTGGGAGAGAAATCTAGCCATGAACTTCTGCAGTTAGTTGTCATTAAACCGCCGTGACGCCACGGACTCCTGGCCGACAGAGTTCTTATCGACAGGTTGGCCTCGTTTACGAGCATCAATCGGAGAACTCACTAACGAAGGATTACTTTTTCCGCTCTATCGAGCGTAATCGGTGCCATGATAGCCCACTTTTCGAACGAGGATTCTTTACAGCAAGGGCGATAAAAATATATATATAAATATTTACAGTTAATAATTTATTACTTATTAATTACATTATGCAGCTTATTATTCAGTTAGGTATTCACTAATTTATAGAGTTTACTACCCAGTCACTAATTTTATTCTTTTTATATAAATATATTTTTGCAATAAAGATAAGCTATTTGCTTTTAAAGCATTGCACTTGAATATAATTTACTTACAATAATAAAATTTCCTTCATAAAGTAGATATTTAAAGTTCATGCACAATCTTTCAATGCTCTGTAACTACATGATTTATATTTATCTTTCATTTCTATCTGTTTACGCTGATTTGAGAGGTAATTTGGAGTATTAGGAGTGACTATAATACTTTAGAAATATACCATTTACATCTTGAGAATAAATATGAATTAATTTAACTAAAATTGGGGACTTGAATTTGAGACACTTTTATTGTTACTTAAAAACAGTTTTCATACTCGGTTCGTTCTCATCTACATCGATTTCTTGAAGTAAAATTGATAGCATTAATTCTGAAAACAATTTAATGGGAAACATAATTAGATACGATGTTGGGATTACTATTATTATGTCTTGAAAATCTATTAAATACAATCGTGTAAATATATATATGTATAATATTTTTCTGCATCCTTTATTCTTGCAATTTTATATAGAATTAAACGATCCAATAATTGAGAAAATAAAGCCAAGAAAAGAAGCGTACCGGGCATTTATACTCGTGTTAAATCCTGTATATAAACACTCGTAAAACTTCATTTTAGCCGCAAACTGCAATGACCGCGAGAGGGATGTCTGAGAGCTCTTATAATTTGCGCGCTCTTTATAGTCGGGTAGTGGGGGGGGGGGGTCCGCAAAAACGTGTTGACATCGCGTGAATTCTGCGCACGGGACACTTTCCTCGCAGCGAGATTTTAAATTTATTATTATTATTATTATTATTATTATTAAGCATCACAGCAGAAAGAGATAGAGAGAGAGAGACAGGGATACAGAGACACACTAAGTTTACCCTGGAGCTGGATTTTCGCGCCCCATCCCTCCGGCCGTTATGTAGAAATTCCACGTGAATTTTAATTCAATGAAGAGGCGACGAGAGAGAACGATCGAGGTAAACAAAAGAGTAAAGGTCACTCGAGAAATAGCGTGATGGAGGGGGAGAGGCCGCGTAGCTATAAATAAATTTGATCGGGACTTTGTACTTTCGACGATGGGCGCCGAAAGATAAAGGACGGGTTTACAACTTCAGGGCCGACTTCGGTCCTCGGTATAAAGCATCCCCGACGCGAGACCGGCGCGCGCGCGCGCGCGTATATACGTGAACTTTACGACCTCTCCCGCGCACGCGCACTCGAGCCAGCCACCGAACTTTGCACTTTCGAATACCGCCGCGTACATGAACATACATATATGTGTATATGTGTGTGTGTGCGCGCGCACGTGTGTATAAGATCGAGCCCTCGGGCGTGTGTCCGCGTTTATATATGCACGCCGGCATTCTCTCCCTTCTCCTGTGTCCCTTTCCTCCTCTTCTCATTTCGTTCCAAGCGCCGCGCGATGTATGCATATGTGTATATATGTGTGTATATATGTATATATATACACGCTCTCTTTGTTTGTTTTCCACTTATATCCATAGACTCCCGCGCCCCTGCCCGGCGGTGCCCGTTTTTAATTGCTTTTTAAAATTTTATACGCGCGCCCGATTCGTCGCGTCTGTTGCCGAGCTGCTGCGCGTCCTTGGCTCCGAGGCGATCGCCCGCACGCCGGTGGCACGCGCGATATTCTCGTGTGCTATAATATAGCTTTGGATAATACATGCCCGCGCAACCAGGGCTCGACGACTCAGCGCTCCCGTATACGCTCGTATCTGCACATACGTTGATAATGACAAATATCCCGAATTAATTGCCGTATGATTGTGCCGTATGTCCATTACTCTAACGACAAAATCAGTCCGGGAACGAATTTAAAGGAGGATAGAAGAAAGAGCCATCGTGCCGACGGACGAACGTTAAATGTTCGGAGCTAGCCGACGAGTCAAGCGACTAACATATTCGCTCTCGCTGCGCTCGTGTGCATAAGAGTAGTCGTTTCTTTGAACTATCGACGATCAACTTAGTCGTCGCTTATTTCGTCCGCCCAGCACACTGCGCTTAAATACCTCGGGTGTCGCTTACGCGATCAATTTTGGTGTTCATTGTTCTTTTGGCAATTAGTTCGCTACCTAATTTTGAAATTTTACTAATTATACGTCAAATGAATTTGTCCTTCCATCTTCCCTTCATTTGCATATGCATTATCATTGTACACAGTCATTTCGTCCTAATTATATCTAATCGAGACGAGTTTTTTCCCGCTATTTTTCCAGCGATTTGTTTATGTCAGTCTAATTTATGATTCCCATGTAAATGATCTCGTGTACTGTCTATTATGTTAGTGATTCTTTTTCGGCCGTTTATTATCGCTGCTTTATACTTAATTTTGATTGAATCACAACACCTTTATAAAGAATAAAAAGTGCATCCATCGCGTGGAGAACTTCTCGTTTATTTATTCAATTCATTATTTACGTAACAATAGCAAAAGTAATATATATATATATATATATATATATATATATATATATATATAATTTTCCGAGTAAGCATAATAATGTTAAAATATATACAAGTCTTTGCATATGTAAATCTTCGTGAGGGTTAAAGCTGTACGTGCCACGTTTCTACACCGAGTAATGTGAGAAAAACAAGCATCCGAGCCTTTAGATGCCCGGGAGGATGTTCCCTTCGAGGCTGTCAGCGTGGACCCCTCGGCAAGCCACTTATGACAGGCACGTCGGTAGAGCACTCGATATGCCCGTTGTCGTCGGACGGCGCACGAACGAGTCTACGGCCGTGCATATGTGTGAGTTATCGACAGTTTCATACAGTAGATGTTGGAAATTCAAGCCACCGACCGCGGGGTCGTAACGGCCATGCGATGCAAATTATACGCGCGCCAGTGCGTAAAAAATTAAGGAATCTTGCAATTGCATCACTGGACTCGTTGAAGCATAATTACAGATTCAGACGGTCGTTCGGCCGGCGATGGGAAAAAAAGTTCTTCTACGACGAAATGAATCCAATACTTTGTAATATACCTAAGCGATGAGTGCGCGCCGGTGGTCTTGGACAAAACGCCTTTCGTTCGTATTAACGCGCGCGTCAATACTCCATCGGCGAATAAGTTTTTCACTTACGTCGGATTCGACCCTGTTCACTCAAATTATAAAAGTTTTTATTACATTCGTTATTGGTTCTTGTTTCAACTATATTTTCTGTTAATTATCAAATTTTTTATTCTATTTATAACAATTTTATCATATTATTATTCATATTACAACATTAGTATGTGCATTTTCTGGTTTAAAACGAATGAAATTCATAAATTATTGTGAAAATACATACATACATACATATATATATATATATATATATATATATATATATATATATATATATGTATATAACCTCTGAATGAAATACACTGAGGTTCGTGCATTGAAGTTTTTTATATCCCAGGAGACGAGGATGCGGCCTACACCCCTCATTCGATTATTGCTTGCGATAGGAACTTTCGTCCTTATACACTTTCCGACTCTCTCCCCCTTTTTCTCTCTATCGAGGATCGATGCTTTGCCCGCCCCCCGCCTCCTTCTCGTATATAACCGCGGCTCGGGAATTCTTCCGTGTTCCGTAGCGACGGCGAATATAAACGGATTCGCGGGTGGCTGAAATTGCGCGAGGCGAGGGGAAACGGAAAGGAGCGCGTGGCCGAGCGCGAGCCGCTACCGTTTCTTCGCCTCTTTATGTATATATATATATATATATATATATATATATATATATATATATATAGAGAGAGAGAGAGAGAGAGAGAGAGAGAGAGAGAGAGAGAGAGAGAAGTAGAAGAGAAGACGGGAGAAAGTGACTACTTTTCGCAGGGTTGCGACGAAACGCGGAAGCGCGGGAGGGGTTTTCCGTCGGGCCTGAGAAATTGCGGTAGAAGACGAAGAGGTAGAGATAGAGAGGCCAGCGGAGGAGAAGCCAGAGATGTTGAAGGGATTACCGGTAATTCTCCAACAGCTGCCGGAGATCCCTCTTTTATTTTTATTTTAATTGCGGCGAAGGAACGGATTGCGGAACGAAGTTTTTTCCGATGCAAGAATGTAGTTATGTGGTGTGTGTGTGTGTGTGTGTGCGCGCGCGTGCGTTTATACGTCTTTTTTCCCTTCGCGAAAATAATGGGAATTTTACTCGAATAACTAATATACAGTTGGTCGGTACGAATACTATTCTAGAAGATAATACATTCTCGCTCTCGGGAAGCGAGTATTTCCGCTTGGCGGGGAAATAAAAAAATTGTACCTCTACGGCAACGTATATGCAAAAGAAAAGCATCGTACGTTTCTATAAAAGGAATACGTCGTTCATCAACGATCGATAGCTCGGATGGCAAGAATTATATGATTCCGTTATAAGAATTGCAACAAATTTGAAAATCGCGTATAATTAAGCAAGAATATTTTGTCACTGAATTTCTAAATATAAACGTAAAGTATATATATATATATATATATATATATATATATATATATATATATATATACAACGTGTATGGCGCGTACGGAGTCAGATAATTACGAGAAAGAACAACCAGCCTGCCGACACGATCGACACGACGCGAGATAACGGGAGGAAGGGAAAAGGGACGAATAGATCCGATATTGAGCGGGCCGGCGGCAAACAGCGGAGGCGTTAAATTTTGCGCCGTTCGTGCGCGATGCAGATCTGGCGCGGAAAAGAATAGCGCCTCCCTCCCAGTTATCCATTTCCTCTCATCATCCTGATATCTTTTAACGAATTTTCACGGTGCTACGGGCCGATCTCCTAGAGTCCACGGCACAATTCTTCGGCGACCGTCAAAAAAACAAAAAAAAAAAAAAACAAACATTATCATTTATATTTCGTTCTTTTTTCACGCTGTACCTATGCAACGAGGTTAACGCTCTCATTGCACTTTATGTAAAATTATGTTCCGAACAGCCTGTAAAAACTACGTTATCCAATCGCGACGAAACGATTCGTCTTGTCGTAACAATCGGTTTGTTACAATTTTAAACAATTATTAATATATAATCGACTATGAACACACACGCGGGCGCGCGCGCACACACAAATAATCTACCAAAAGACAAATGAGCCTTCATTTATGATGATCTTAAAGTTTTCGGGATAGGGCCGGGCATAGAAGACACGAGTAAAAAAAGACGCGGACCTTAGCGAGTCTCGATCAGAAGACGGATCCGGTGATTGTGCGTACGATTTTACGCGACGAAATTCCAGTTCGGTGACTACGTTGCCGCGCGGTCGCCATGCTCCCGAGGCTTTGAATTTCAATTCGTAATTCGTAACACGGGCCCGTCTCACAGCAGCCGAATATCGATTGCCGGATAGATTTCTATAAGGGATCTCTATTATACGGTGGCTATAATCCACAACTTCAAGGGCAATATCGCTCGTTACACGTGTAAATAATTTGAAGCAACTAGTCGAATGAAATTATACGTAGATTTTTCTTCAAAAAAAGCATTTTCTTTTCAATTTTGATAATGTTCGGCGTTTAAATTATATTTATTATCAATCGGGTTTTAAATACCGGACGTGAAATCATCGAGCGATAAATGGTTTTTTCGTTCCGAAATTCTTCGTTTGATATTTCATATCTATATTGATTAATAAATAACGAGAATTTGAGTTACGATGTATTTACTCTTTATATTATCGTGGTAAAGTTACAGTGCGTAGAATTGAAAATAAAATTGAGAGATCACTAAATTTTACGACGTTATTTATTTTATATATTATATTGAAGGATTAGCATACGCGGAACTCCTTTAAACACACACGCGCGCGCGCGCGCGCACACAACACACACACACACACACACACACACACACACACACACACCACACACCTATTTATATATATGAATAGCGACGAATGAATCAATTTGCGGTAAGCCTTATGAGTGATTTATTGCTGTGCGGGCCTTACAAGACCAAATATTTCAAATTGATTTAATCCCCTATTAAGGAAAGTCGTTGGAAATCCATAAAGATCCGTGAAATGTTTATAGTTTTGATATACATGTGTATCGACATCAAGATCCAACGAGATGTCACGGCCGGATCGGCACAAAATTTCGTGTCGTAAACGTAACATTCGTTTAGCGGTTTAATTTGCATTTTAGTACTTTTGACATTTGAATAAATGGCGGATAATGAATGAAATTGACGAATCGAGAACTTTTACGACGCCGTTGACGCGCCCGACGTTTGAGCCACCATAATTGGGAATAATTTTGAATTTCTATGCAATAACTATTCGTTCGTTTCTTTACTCGACGACATTCCACTGTCATGAAAATATTCTGAATCGTCACTGAATCAATGGTTAATCACAAGCATCTCGAAATTCGTCTGAAATCCCACCAGCGCAACTTTGGTATCACTGAACAGCTGGAAAAGAAGATGAACAAGACGATGAAGAAGAAAAAGAAGAATATCGTTCTATTGTAAATGCTGTTGAAAATAATATATCAAAATTTACTTCAATAGAGCGTATAAGTTCAATTACATTTCTTGAAACAGTATACGATTATAAAGACAGTTAATTGGCGATTGAACCACTATTACGCACGAACCTGAGAACCACGACGATCAAAAAAGCGAGCAAGGAAGCTATTCTCCATCGAGAAACGAATGCATTGAAATTTTTTGTCTTGCCCTATGGAAATAGACAATGTTTACACGGATAATTTATGCAAAACTTTGCACAGGATGTTCTAAAAGAACGAAGGGTTGGAAGGAACATTAATCGGAGCAAACTACAAAAGTAATCCGGCGGTAATCATCTCGATTACTCTACAAAATTGGAAATTCTTAGTAATCAGTATCAACCATTGTACATTGTATATATAGGGAAAACGTAATTATTATTTTATTAATATCAAACTTATCGTTCATATAATACTTTTATTTGTATATGTGCACCATACAATAAGTGTATATATATATATATATATATATATATATATACACTATATATATACATATATATATATATATATATATATATATAATTTAATTCTTATAAATATTAACAATTAATAGTTATTAATTAAGGTATTAATTAAGTGACGTTAGAAAGCGGTTGTATAATATAGAGTACCGTACTAATTACGTAATTTTACATCTAATATAATTGTTTACTTACATCAAACACTTTAGAGTTTATATCGAATTATTATGTAAGAGATTCAAAATGTTATGCAAATTTAAATATTGAAATATTTAAATTTTTTCATTTAATCATTTTTCTTTTTATTTGCGCATTGATACTAACATTATACAAATTATAATTTTCAAATTAATGTAGAAAATAGAAAAAAAATAGTATCTTATCGTGTTGAGTACTATAAAAATTTTAAAAATATATTTCTTTGGATGAAGAAAAACGCTCATTAGAGATTTAATGGAAGAATGTGTTTAGATTATAGAAGTCCATAACTGAGTACTAAAAAATAACAATAGAGATAGACTTCAAATAATCCTCGAAAAATCAATTTTCGTTTTTGTCAATGGCAGTCACTCAATAATTTAAGAATACAAATATGATCCTGTAAATTGATTTCAAAAATTTTTGTGAAGATAAAATGGAAGTACAAGCGATGTTGCGGAGAAATTAAAATATTTTGTTTGCATTTAGTAGATTCAGATAATAAGTTTATTACTAGTAGTGGAAATAGCAGATGAAAGATGCAGAATGAAATACAAGACCAAAGTAAAAAATATCCTCATATATTTTCACAAAAATTTTTCTTCGGAAGTAGTATATATATATATATATGCAAAAACTCTGAAAGTAAGAATGATTCTTTTCATCGTTACTCTCTTTTATTCAAATTTCTACATGGTTTTTAAAAAGATGTATAAAGAACGAGTTACTAGGCTCAAATTGTTATTTGATTTAAATAAGACATATATCAAATTATACAATGACGCTAGATTTTATGTCGGTACATGATTAACTGTAAATTATAAAATGCCAGTTATAAGCGGTATTGATTATTATTATTATATAACATTTAGTTTCGTTGGACACGAACAGGAATAATTTATTTTAAATTGTATTCGTTACAATTATTATGAAATCAATTGAGAAATTTAAGTGTTATTGAAACTTATAACTAGTCATAAATATTATCAAACGAAAATTCAAAATGAATATATGAAGTTTGAAATATATAAATATAGAAATTGTTCAACCGATCCTAAGGCAGGCAATGTAGGAACGTAAATTCTAATAACAGAATGATAAAAATTAAACTAGTAACTGCATGAGAGACGAAACATTCTTTTTTGAACATTGTATAATATAAATCTTTAGAGAGCGCATTATGAATTACGTGCAATTAAGAATCCTCTTATTTTATATAAAAATCATATATCATAAAAGCATGAAAAGAAGAGAATGTAAAACTGTAAAACGGAACTTGGCAAGGGGTTGCACATATCTGAGGAGGATCCGGTACAATTAGAACGGGAAACTATCACGAGAAATGAGGAAAATTTTTAGCACGATGTCTAAATGGGAAAGGGGGTATTTTATACAATTTACAATTCCAACACAATAAATACAGACGGTTAACATGTACCAAAAATGGCAGTGGCACAGATGAGAAAATATGAAATATTGTTAATCAGGCGAAGTCAATGAATAAGATAAGGGGAATCTCGTTCATAAATCCGGCAACAGCCCTGTCTGATCGAGCAACAGAACTCACTACCGAATATTCACGGGAGCAGTGCGTAGATGATAAACACGACTTCGCCGTGAGCCCAGTAGCAATGCTTGTTCAATCGAACGAGAGAACTCGCCGCAGACGACACGGGAGTCCGAACGAAAAGTGAATTGACCACGCCGTATGCCCATCGAGAGTTCTGGTCGGACGACCGAGACAATTCGCCCCGCAACAAGCACGGGAGCGTGAGAAAATGAAAAATGACCCCACTGTAATCCCGGCAACGACAGTCCTGGCCGATCGAGGGAGTCGAAAGAGTCAACGCCGAGCAGGCGGAAAAGTGGCGAGCACGCAGAAAAAATGAATAGAAGAAAGAGGAAGGGGATACGGGCCTGACAGAGACCAGGCCATATCACACCAAGAGCACATAAATACACTCGTACATATAGGTAAGTCGAAATCAAGTAAGAATGAAAGCAGCAAACCGAACACCTCCTGAGATGGTGCAAGCCCTAGCTTAAACAAAAATCAGTTGTAAGCGAATATCAGAAAACTGAAAATACGGAACGAATAAATTATTATAAAAAAAATGCAATAGAAACAAAACGAAATGTTATGAATAATTGGAAAATTTACAGAAAATAAGCTATAATAGACAATAATAGAACAGATAACTACGCCTTGTAAATATATGTATTGTAAATCAAATAAGAATATACATGGAAAATTGCTACATTGCAAATTCATCAGTTTTATGATGGAATTTTTAATTGCCCTTTCTCAATTTGTACAATTTATAACCTATCTATCGTCAATTATTTAAAAACTTATGTTCTATATTTAAAAGTGACCGCTTTCTAAATAAAAACGTACAGTCCTGTAAGCACGAGTATTTCATGACTTATCAGTAATTATTAAAATTAATCTTGTAATGTTATCAATTTAAATACTTCTTTATACGCTCTAAATTATGCACAAAATTCGCTAAAATGATTTTAAATTTCAGTAAATAAATACTGTCGTTTGACAAAATTTATTATTTTCTGAAATTTTCATATTTTTTTTTTAATTTTTTCTGTTTTTTTTTTATTATAGCGTGTTTGGAAATCTCGCAAAATCAACCAGTTTTTTTTTGTAATTGGGCCACAGATAAAAATATTAGAATTGTATTTTTTATAAATATATTTATTATATTTTACAATAACAATATCCTTACTGAATCTAATTTATTTAGCGTAAAACATATACATGTTTCGTTCTCGCTTTATTAATAAAAATATACTTACAAAAAATTATCTGCATACTGTATGTAATTTCTTAATTTCGACATATGTATTTTACAAATATATAGGAGAGATTAACAAAGCATTATCAGTTATCATCATTTTATAACATTCTTCTTCTAAACATAAAAAATTTTCATGAAAAATTGAGTACATCATAAAGTATCAATAGTTATTAAAACAAATTTTAAAAAAGTACTAATGAATACAAATTGATTAAAACGATTCAAAACATAAAAAAATGGATAGTAATTACGAACTGAAACGCATAAAAAGAGAATCTACGATAATTAAATTATTGAATCGTCTAAAAACAAATTAAAAGAATTCAAATGTAATTATAGCAACATATAAGTAATTATATAACATATAAGAACATATTAAAACGGACTTATATTGGAATCGTATTAACGTATTAGAATGTATTCAAATGGACTGATTTGTATACCAACCCGTTTCTACACGTTTCACTCCAAAATTTAAACGAGGGTTGGACACGCATTGTAAAGGAAACATCGAAGCGAATAAAAAATTGTTAAAACGGCATTATAATTAAGCATTATAATTTATCGAAACGTATTGAAACGTGTATATATATATATATATATATATATATATATATATATATATATTTATATGATTGTGTTGAATTGAAACGTGTAAAAGAAGAAATGAGAAACTGATAAAAAAAAGTAATTGATGTATAAATACGCATTAGAACGGATTGAAACCGATTGAAATCTATATATAGAAGGGATTGCGTCTATCTTATATCACTTCTCATTTGAAGTTTATGGAAGATCATTTATCATTATATCATCAAAATATAATATTAAACTATTTTTACGACATCGAAAGCATTATTGTAATTTTAGTAATAAATCTACACAATCGTATTCTTTTGAAATTTTATTATTCGCTTCACGTATTAATGAATCCCGATTCCTCTTCCCCTCCCCCTCTCATTCAAACATGTAAGTATACTTTTATTGCAACAAAATTAACAAAATATTTTATTTATAGCTTCGTGAATTAAAGCAAATGCTTGATTGATGCAATTTTTTTTTAATCTCGAGTTATTAATAATTCCTCATAATCTATTTACGTTTAACCATTATATAATGTAAAATTCAAAGCAAATTTAAACAATCTTGTAATTCTTGCGAGCGACAGTTATGTGCAACAATCCATGGCTTCGAAATTCCATGGGCAACTTAGGTTACTGAATCTCTTCTCCGAGCCCCCCCCCCCATCCTGGGGCCGAGCGTTCATTAAAATGTCACGCGAAAAATTCGAAAGGGCGACTTTAAGACCGAGCATTGGGCGCGCGAGTCTTTGATCTGCGCGCTGACAAAAGCCATCCGCCCTGTCGTCGGGCATACGATTGGCAGCGTGCCGTTGCCAAGCGACCCGCAAACGCTCCCTTAACGCGTTTCCCTTCACCTGCCACCTCTGTCTCGTCGCAATAGCGACATTGGCAGCGAGGGTGGGGGGGGGTCGCTTCAATTATCCAAGCGTCCGCTGCGTTTCGTGCGTCGATTAAAACGTAAGTTGGAAATCTGAGACTTTCCGGTCAAGCGACCGACTGTGCAGCTCGCCAATTCGACTCGAGCGTTCGATTATATATGCATCGGGACATGGATGCGGATAGTAATTCAATATTTGACTTCGGTGGTGAAAAAGAGAAGAACTGAAATTTTTAAAATTCATCGGCAAGGTATGAGTCAAACAGTTCATTGCCTAGAACTCGGGCGCTTTTAGAAACATAACGCCAATTACGTCCGAGTTGGATTGTCAAGTACGTCGAAGTTGGAATATGTGCGGTATTCGTTGATTGGGCTGGAATATCGTCTGTACGAGGATGGTATTAGGACTGTTTCGGTCACAAGTTACGAGGTGGCGTAAGATTCGCGCGAGATAAAAACAAGCGTCTATCGGCTAAAACTGTTTCCTGTTATGCCAATCATTGGGAGGGGGGGTTGGGGTTCCCATTCCGTTCAATTTCAAATTTTAAGCCACCTTGGAACACGGGGCCTTTGCCTAATAGCGCCGACACGGCCAAATCGCTTGGCGTCCAACGACGGGCACGTTGCACTCGGCCGCGTGGCGACTGCGCGGCAAATCGCGCCGCGGAGCCGCGAGTTAGGAGGAGGAGGAGGAGGAGGAGGAGGCGGACGATATCCGCAATTTTGATTTACCGTTTTGTGTCGCGAGCGCGTCGGTCGCCGGGCTCGCCGCGGGGAAAGGCTTTTTGGGGCCAAGCGCTACTGGCCAAGGCCGCTGCTGCAGGTCGAGTCCGCAAAGCCGCGCGATTACGATTCATCCAGGGGCTGCTTATCGTCACGCTAGGATATTGGGCTAGCGTTGGTAATTTATACGGAAATTCTCGTGGTCAGTATAGCGGTCGTTGCTTCGAAAAAAAAAAACCCAGGATTATCGAACATGAAAATTTTTACAATCTATAAATCCGCTAATTGGGTTTTCGTATTAATTACCGATATTACAATCATTTTTTCTGTGCCATCGGAGCGTTAATTATTGGTTTAGTTGCCCGCGGCATTTTGGAAGCGGCAGGAATTCAAATAGATAATTGCGATAGAGCTGGCTTCGTTAATTTGCAACAAAACAAAACTTTTAATATTCACATTAAATATTTTTTACGAAACTATTATAAATTTCTCATTTTGTCCCGCGAATGCGGATATTAATTAGGTTGAAAATAAGCGATGTATTTGCGTAAAATCTTAAATAGGATTATAAAATTAATAGAGAATCAAAGGTTATTTATGAAAGCCAATTTTCAGTGGCAAAAAGGTAGTTCAGCACAGAAACCGCTATTTAAAACAAAATTGAAACTCGTTAACATTGGCTCATTAGCACAAGCGTTTAGTATTAATACTCTCGTAATTTTCAATAAATCTATTATATCAATTCGAATTTCGAGAATTTTTCTGATTAAATAAAGGAGACGAAAGATTTGACATAATGTTGGACATTATATTTTAGTAATTTTGTAATATATGTGCGATCTAAAGCTTGACCGTTTACACAATGAACTTTTCGCTACACATTGTCTTTGTGAGATCGTTTTGGGTTTCAGTAAATAAATAAAATAAAGTAACATTAAGTTTACTCATGACTTTAAGAGATATAATGTATATGTAATAAAGTATCTATACGCAGAATTAGTTATTCAATAGCAACGTTACTTCCGTTATACCCTTCGTGAAATATTTATATTTTAAAGAGACTTAAATCGTAAAAATAGTAAAGGTTACAATCCGACCAAGGTTTATGATGAAACTATCTAAATGCTAATTATTTAAGATAAACTTAAGTAATGATTATATTTTATCAAGTGTTCTTAGGTCTTACTGTACGTCAAATTACGTAAGCGCGAAAAATTGAAATGCCAATGCCAGGCGAGACGAGTTCGATATACATTCATTTTATACAATATCTTGGGTAAAATTTTTCTCTCTTTCATCTCATTACATCTAAATTCGAATTGAAAACTCGCTTCGCGCAAAAGGATTGCGAACTCGGGCACTCTCTCGTTTTTAACGTATAACGCGCAACCCTCGATCGCTCCGTCCGACCAATCGATTTGAACGAGCCGAGACTCGGCTCGTCGGCCGACAGTCGGCGCGCTCGCGCGCCTTCACGCCCCCGCGCTCGAGCTCGCGCCGACCGCCGCGCTCTGCAGCGCGTCCTCGAGGCCCCGCGTTAATCCGACGGCGAGCTTGAGCGCCCGCCTCGAGTAGTCGGCGATTCCCCCGTCGGCCTCGCTGTAATTCGCCTGGGCGTAGCGGGCCATCCTGCCGGAGGCTTCCAGCAGGCTCTGGACGGCGTCGAGGAATTGCCTCAGCGACTCCTCGGCGGGCCGCCTCGTCGTCAGCAGTTTCATGTAGATGTCGTGCACGACCACGGCTAGTTCGTCCTTCGTCTGGCTCCAGACGCTTTGGAACTCGGGGCTCTTGTTCTTGGCCTGCGGACAAGTAGCGCGAAAAATTTAATTCCCCGTGCGCTCAATGCGCTCGGCGAAAAATCATTTAATGCAGCTTGTCGTGGACTTAATTCGAAATGCTGAGTATAGATGATTGATCGATAGCGAAGATGATTAATGAATAATGAAAATTGCGTTCACTCAAGTAAAACATTCATATATTCATTCGTAAATTAATCTGAAGCACATTTGACAAAAAATTCTTTTCCTCAGATATTACTTATTACTCACATATAGTTTAATTTTTTTTTTTTAATTAAGCAGTAGTATTTATTAAAACAAATCAATTATCATGAAAGGAATATACAGTAAACGAGAATAAAAATTACCCGTTCAGACACGGTCTTGAGGTATTCTTGAACATTATCGACGAAGCTCCAGCAATGACTTCTCAAAATTTTACTAGCATTCTGTGCTTCTATACTTCGACGATGATTCTCGATGGATTCGGCGCGTTGGGCTATTTGCTCTTGACCCTTAGCTATCAGCTCAAACAGAGAAATGTCAGTTGTATTGTCGTCGGAATCATAAGCCGAGGCCACGCGAGCCAAAAGAACTACCAATACGATGTACTTCATAATTACGCGGAGAACATCACTTTCTCAACAAAATATATATATATATATATATATATATATATATATATATATATATATATAAAGTCACTTATGTAATTACTACTGAACAAAATATTCTTTGCAAGCAAATATATTTGCTAAAAATCGTTTTGTTGAATTAGAAAAGACTTTATTTAATGTATTTATGTAACTTAAGTAATTTTTTCCTAACCTATCAAAAATATCAAGTTGAAATCTAAATTTTTTCATTTAAAAAATATGTATTTTAAACAATAAAATAATTATAAGTAAATTTTCCAGCGATAAGTGTGGATTATTGAATCTTAAAAATTCTTATTTGATCGAAGATAATGAATTTTTCTTAGGATAATAGTAATACTTAAATTTAAAGCAATATTTATCATGCATCAAGTAAGTTTGAATTGTCTTCAGTGTTTTTTTGCACAAAAATTATATAAATTTTTAACCCCATTCACTTAAAGATGCCGGAAACTATTATTCCAGTCCAAAATGAAAAACAAAGTTATTAAATCCATTTACTGGATGGCCAGTTCGTCTAAGTTCGACAATTAGTACAATTAAAATTCTGTTCAAACGAATTGCGGATACAACCAAGATTCTAGATTTATTTGCATGAATAATTTGCTGTTTCATTATACTGAAATTAAAATTCAAACGAAGAAATGCCTATAAAAATATACATCAGAACAAAAATGTAAATTTAAATATTATATGCACTCCTTTTGAAAACTGTTTCTAATAAATTTAATGGATCAATCTGTTGTGTTTTTAAATTCTCTACTAATAACTGTCACACTTAATCTCTATATTAGTTGTAAGTTTTGATTTTAATAGTAAAAAGTTTTCAAAAAATCAATTATGGTCCAGTTGGTGACTACGTCACCAGGGGGGATTTCTTTTTCACTTTTTATCTACGTGTAACAACAATGCTTAACAAGGTTAAATAGCTGCAAAGCATCAATGTTTGGCATATAAGAAATATTATCAGTATCCTACATTACAGTATCTTATGTTATATTAAATATAGTTTAGTAGTATTAAGAAAAAGTATTTTCCTTCATACTTAGTCTCGATTGGCTTTATATTTTTTTGCTATTATATTTTTATTTTGGAATATTTCGACTAGAAATATTATATTTGTGAAGCTTGAGAAGATGAAATATTATTTATGCCAGACTTATACCAACTATTAAAAAGAGAATGTCTTACTTTTACTTTTCCAAATATTGAAACTAATTTGCAAATATCTCGAAGATTTATGATTACAAATTGTGAAAGTTCATTTTCTCCATTAAAATTAATGAAATCGAATGTGAAATAAAAAAAAAAATAAAAAAAAAACCACTTTAAAAAAATGAGGTATATGATTTATAGTTTAGCTATACTAATATTCATTATACAATAATACAGTTGTCGACAATTTTTTTGAAAATATTAATAATAACAACGCTACCAACGAATACTACGCTCATTTTTTTCTTACAATCTTCGATAAATTACGCGACACTTCAGCTAGTACTCTGGGACAGGTTTACATAACTTTTTTGCGCACATGCACAAATTGTACCAAAAATCTGTAATAATTTGTACAACATTCCTTGCAACAACCCGATGTATATAAGAGAAACAAAACGTATATTCCAAGACCAAGTATAAGTGGACATAAGAGAAATAAAAATGGTGATGCTGTTATTTATTTACATAATGATCAGCACCGATATTTATTCCATTGCAACAGCGCATTTATTTATTGCTGTCAATACAACGTAATATTGTCAAAAGCATAAAATAAAATAGAAGGTACACTAGCACTTCGTAAAAATTTATAGTGATATTGTTTCCTTCTTATACATATTTAAACACATATATTCATTGGTATTTACCTCCGTTTGTTTATTATAATATTGGACTCATTTAGTTTAGACATCGTCACAAGTGTATTTATAGCCTTCAGTTCATTTTGACAAACAGCGCCGTTGCATTTCCGAACTATTACACTAATTATTATCAGCGCTGTTAACGTTTTTACTTGAATTTTGAATCTGTAATTCTTTCTGATGTTTATGGATTCATTTATTTGACTGTAGAAACAACATTTCTTCGATTTGTATTGTCGACTTTTTCAGGTTTTTTAATCTATTTTTTAACTATTGAAGTTATTTATCTCAATACCTAGCGCCAACAGATCGAAATAATTGAAATCTTTTTATTTCATACATTAAAGTATAAGGGCGAAATCAAGAAATAAATTTATCTATTATTATAAAATAGTTTATAATTATTTAGTTGGAATAAATATTCAATTTACAAAAGGACATTCAATGTTTACGGTTGGAAATCTGAGACTTTCCGGTTAAGCGACAGACTGTGCAGCTCGCCAATTCGAGTCAAGCGTTCGAGTATATATGCATCGGTACATTGATAGTTCGAATAAATATATAATTAAAAAAAGACATTCAATGTTTACTTGGAACAGTCAAATATTTTTTCAGTATACGAACTGACGTAAATCCTTTAATAGCGAAAAACAATTTCTTGACTTAAAACTCTAATTGTAAGAATAAAAAATTATTTTCTGATGTTCAAAAATATATATTTAATTTGCATCTTTTAGAAAATAGATTCTGTACTTTTTAGTATCTACAAACTTCTTACAAATAATAGTTTCCTAAGTATGCAATCCTTATTTATGCTCACCCGCATTAAAAACATGCCAATATATTTTTTTAATAGATTTTCTTGAATATATAATACATTTTCTTGTGATAATGTCTAAGAAATTGTTTAGCTATTTTACGTTAATCATCTCGTGTTTATTTATTTCACAATCATCAATGTGAAAAAAAATGCAAACTCACAGAATTAAAGAATGTCAAACACCCCCTCCATGTTTAGTCATGCTTAGATAGAGCAAGCCGGCATAAAATCTAAAGGTCCAAATGATACTCGCTCTGAAATAAGTTGGCTTAACATAAAAAGTAATTCGTTGGGTTTAAAAAAAAAAAATATTATAGGTTTTCTCTGAAGTTTATACCTGAAATTTACTTCAATTGAATAAAATAAAATTAAATAATTTCCTGTTATTTGGAAATTGATATAGTATATTAAGAATAGATGTAGGATTGGGTGGTGGGGGCGCCGGGGGTTGGGGGCAGAGCCCCCTTTCTATAAATAAATGAGACTAATCAATAGAAGATTGTAAGTTTGTTAATAATCTACGCTCAAATTAAAATTTTAAAATATTTAATAGCATAATAAATAGAATTTATAATTAAAACTAATTAAAAAAAAGATATAGACAATTTTTAATACTTAAAAAACATCAAAATTTTTATAATAAATTTCAGATAGAATATAAATCTTATTTTATTTAAAAATCTTGAATACCTAACTCAAAGTGAAAAAAAAAGTCGAGCCCGCGTTCGACTGGCGCTTATACTCGTAAGTCTAAACGTCGTAAGTGCCAGATGTTACGCAGGCACGGAAAACTGAGAATCCTACCGGACTACACGGTTCTGTTCATTATCTTTTCCTCCCAAGGGAGGAAAAATGAAATTCTGCTTTCTGATTGGTCGGGGAGCGGCCATAAACACTTTTCCTCCCTAGGGAGGAAAAGTAGTATTTTGCTTCCTCTAGACAGCTGCAGAAAATCGTATTTTGCGACCCGGGTGTGGGAAAAAATTTTCTTTTCGATATCTCTCTCTTTTCCTTGAAACAGTCAAATTTTTTTCAGTATACGAACCAAGCGTTATTAAACTATTAAATAATTAAACTAACTAAATCCTTTAATAGCAAAAATCAATTTCTTGACTTAAAACTCTAATTGTAAGAATAACAATTTTTTTTTATTATTAATGCAATTTGAATCTCCAATGAGATTATTTTGCTACAAAGAAAAATTGTCCGTATAGCTACAGACTACAATAAATAGTTACATAATTGAATTAATACAATTTTTTCATGGACATACGTTTTCTCGGATTTTACAATTTTAAATTGCTTTCCTTTAAGACAGAATGCAATGTAGTACATATCTGCGTTGTAGGTGTATATAATAAGACAGTGCTGGAGAGTGGTAATTGAAAGTTTATTGCTTGTAGCTTGGATATGAATTTCTGTCTTTGTTGATCGTATAAGTGGCATTGCCATAATACGTGTCCAATGTCTTCAACGTATTCTCTGCACTGGCAGATTGGGTGGCTTACTATGCCTATTTTATTCAAAGAGAAGACCAGGTTGTAATGTCCTGCTCGACATCTGTTAATAGTCGTAATTATTTCTCGGGGCAGCGTTTTTCTATTAAACCAGGGTTTTGATTTATTATTGTAATAATATTGTAAATAATGTGTACCCTTATGTATTCCTGCAGCATTTATATGATTTTTTGTGTAATCTGTTACTTGTTTTTTGAAATATTCATTATAATCTGTATAAGGAATTTTGATTGCATTTGTCGGAGCATTTTTAGTCGCGCCTTTGGCTAGTTCGTCTGCGTGCTCATTTCCACTTATACCTATATGCGATGGTATCCAAGATAATTGCATTTTTTTTTGTATGAAATTTATTGCAATTTGTTTAATAACAAATTATTTTCTGATGTTCAAAAATATGTATTTAAATTTACATCTTTTAGAAAATAGATTCTGTACTTTTTAGTATCTACAAATTGCTTACAAGTGAATAGTATCCTAACTATGCAATCCTGTTTTATACTCACACGTATTAAAAACATGCCAATATATTTTTTTAATAGATTTCCTTGAATATATTATAAATTTTCTTGGGATAATGTCTAAGAAATTGTTTAGCTATTTTACGTTAATCATCTTGTGTTGTCACATCAAGTCATATTTAGGTTAATTAACAAAGCTTATTATTGTACCAAGAATTCTTCTAATCTATAAAAATTTGTTATTATATAATAAATTATATAAACTTAATATATTATATTTAAGTTATATCATATTTATAATATATTTAGTTTAAGTATAATATATCCTCAACTATATTTACTGTTCTTATAACAAATAACATAGTCCATTAAAAAATTCAGAATTGATTGATGTTAAGATTTACTAGGTTTGTGAAGATATTTAATAAATAAATGAATAAAAATTTTCTTATACAAAACTAATATATTTTTCTCTCGAAAAAATAGATCTATTTAAATTTACAAGTATGTGGTATACATGACTCGTTCGAATAAGAAGGTGGAGAAGAAAATGAAAAATAACCATATGGTTTTTGTAATTTTAAAAGTTTTTACAAAATATTCATCATAATCCTCCTTGTATCAAAATCGGTGTCACAAAGAATTATGCACAACAATGTTAAAAATGTATTTAACCCCTTGATGTTGAGCTAGCGGCGTAGGCTGCTTCCATTAGAGTTTTGGTCATCTGAAGGTCCAGTTTTCGACTTGCATTAAGAGCGATGTCACGAAACCTCTCCGAGAAGCCCAAAACGGTAGCCACGTTAAATTTTAGTTCTTGATCGGCAACCATGGCGAGATCACAGGATGATCCCATAATCGCCTGCACAAACTCGTCGTACATCATTCGAAGCTCCGTAGCGGATTGCTCTTCGCGCTTAAGAATCTCACTGAGTTCGTTTAGTACATTTTCAAGTTTTTCTTTTGACTTCTGCCAGATCTTCTGAAATTCTTGGCTGAATTCCTCAATTTGAAAAAGTGCATAAATTAGCTTTTTTGTCCATTAATACATTGATCGAGTTTAATATTTTCAAATAAGTATTTAAAAAAATAGAAAGAAATCTTGATATGAAACTATTGTTATCGATCACTTGTTAAAGTAATTGTTTTCACGACTAATTTATATGAGTAATTAATATAACATTACATATGAAAATAGCTACCATGTAGATATATCAAATATTTCCCTTTATATCGTAAATAACAATGTGTTCTAATAAACTCGTATGAATAAATGGCTTCAAAAATAGCACGAATTATTTCAAATACAAGGCGAATTCAATTTCCAGTTATCATGATGATTCTAAAAATCTACTGTGTTGGAAACGATAACATACAAAATATGATATAAAATGAATTTATGCTGTAATGTGTAATGAAGATTGTTCAAGCAATTAAAAATAAAGATTAAGAAAGAGTACCATTTTAGCGATGTTTTCCAAAGGAGTTTTAATTGTTCTGATAACTTTATGGCTTTGTTTTCGCAGAACTTTAACAGCGAGTTCTTCATCTGCGACATAGAATAAGTTGTCCAAGTTTTTATTATGCTGCTCAATTTCAGCATAGGCCTCGGGGATCAATTCGTCAAGGGTGCGACGAGCTCGAGTGAAAGCGAATAAGGCTACAAATACGATCAACTTCATAATGCAAATTTTTAGATTCTCTTTATCCAAGTTAGTTTACCAGATTTGGTATGAAATAATTTTACTCCTTGGTATTAAATAGTTTAAATTACTGCAGATTATTTAAGAACTGTATTTCTTATGCACTCGTCAGTTGAAACTGTTCACGCATATGTTTCTATTGTACTCATTCTAGTTGCAATGGTAAACTTATTTTTGACTGATAAGAAAATAATAGATCAGATAACTGTCGCATCAATCTTAAATTATAAAAATACCTTGTTACTTTAACGACTTTACTACATTATAGATGTATAACTTTTAATCTTAAATTGAATAGTTTTATTTTTATGATGTAAGAATCTTTCTCTCTGTAATAGAAAATCAATGGACGAAAATTTCACCATATATACCTAGATGGATCTTTGCTTTAGTATAAAATGTACTCATTGAAAATTTGAATTTAATTTGTTATTCTTAAGAGAGCTCTTTACCAAAAGAGGAAGTTAAAATCGATCGTAGTGCATGGTTAAAAAATATATTGCGGCCAGTTAGTGGAATTATGTTGCATAAAAATTAGTTTTTGTTCTATCCACTATTTAGGAACCTATTGCTCAGAAATAAATGCAGCTCAGCTAGAACACATATATATTATTAAAATTGGATAAAAGTAAAAAATAATATTTCTAAAAATTAAAATATATTAGGTTGTCAAATATCTCCCTTCCGCCTTTTTGTCTTATGAATTCCACGGCTATGTATAAAGCGCTACAGATCTCGTATATGGCAATACTGTACATCATTTAAAAGGTCTTGACATAACGTACAGAACGACACTATGCATGATCAGTTTGGATATTGTGTTCAAAAGTTATAGACGTAAACATGGAGTTCACGCTATCACTTCGAACCGCAGAGGAATGGTTTCGACGATTCAGAGCCGGTGAAAACGACACCATGGATAAGCCAGCCGGCGAAAGACCTGTGACAATGAATACTGATCAAATCATGTAATTTATCGAGTTAGACCGGCATGTGGCATCTCGTGACATCGCCCAGGAGATGAGAGTTAGTCACCAAACCATTTTAAACCATCTGCAGAAGGCTGGATACAAAAAAGCTTGATGTTTGAATGCCACATGATTTGACGCAAAAAAATCTTCTGGACCGAATCAACGCCTGCGAGGTGCTGCTGAAACGGAAGAAACTCGACCCATTTTTGAAGTGGATGAAAACAGCCGACGAAAAATGGATCACATACGACAATATCAAGCGAAAACGGTCGTGGTCCAAGGCCGGTGGACCGTCCCAAACAGTGGCCAAGCCAGGATTGACGGCCAGAAAGGTTTTGCTGTGTGTTTGGTGGGATTGGAAGGAAATCATCCACTATGAGCTGCTCCCATATGGCCAGATGCTTAATTCTATCATCTACTGTAAACAACTGGACCGCTTGAAGTAGGCTATCGACCAGAAGCGTCCACAATTGACCAACACGAAGGGTGTAGTGTTCCACCAGGATAACGCCAGACCACGCACTTCGTTGATGACTCGTCAGAAGTTACGGGAGTTCGGATGGGGGGTTTTATTGCATCCACCATATAGCCCGGGCATAGCGCCAAGTGATTACCACCTATTCCTGTCTTTGTCGAACGCCCTTGGTGGTGTATATTTTGACTCAAAACAAGCCTGTGAAAAGTGGCTGTCCGGGTTCTTCACAAATAAAGAGAGGGGTTTCTACGAGAAAGGTATTATGAAGTTGCCGTCTAGATGGAAACAGATTATCAAACAAAACGGGGCATATTTGAAGTAAATCCGACCATTGTAATACTTTTTATAAAGTATTGAATGAAGAGAAAAAAAGCGGAAGGGAGATATTTGACAACCTAATATATATATATATATATATATATATATATATATATATATATATATATATATATATACACACGCGATTATAGCATATACTAATTATGTTTGATAGAGAGCGGAGTGACGGAGGGGAAAGTACATTCAATATATAATATTTGCTTATACGAGGTCAGACAATTAAGTAATGTGACAAAATTAAAAATCGAGTATATTTAAAAATTAAGGCACTGTTTTGAAGCGTGAGCAAAAAATGTAAATTGCACGAAAGGATGCTTTATTCTATTGCTCACCTTAATCGTGAACATTCATCGCGATCAAGAATAATAATGTTAAAAAGAATTATAAACACAAGTTTAGGATAATAGAAATGTTTAATAATGTTAAAACAACAAGATAGTTACAAATTCGTATACAATAATTTTTAATGTTTGATGGACAACTGTTGCTGATATATCTGTCTTTTAGAAATTTCGATTTTCAACAGAATACTTCTGTTTCCCCACGCGGGAGAAGCAACGCTACTATGTATACTTTGAGCGACATGCTATGGGCTGAATAGTTTGCACATAAGAGTGCAATATTGTAAGGAGAGAGGGAAAAGAAGAGGTTTTTCCCTTAATGGTACATGTAACGCATTAACGGAGTCGCATTTATAAATTATTTGGGATTTCCCTATATTAGACATAACCATATATTGACGACGAGGTACTATACAGGTATATGCACTGTACATACCGTTACGCCTTACGATTGAGCATTAATAGGGATTTATCGAACATTAGAAGTATAACATTTACTTTAACTATATAATTACGAATAATATACATGCACATTATTTATTTTACATCAATACAATTTTGGAGAATATCAAATTCGACTAACATTAGTGATCGTTCACAACAGGTAAATCGCTGCGATCTCCTTGAAAGTAGTCCCCTCCCGCATCTATACGCTTATTCCAGTAAGGTTTCCAGTTTTCGTAACAAGTCTAGAATAGTTCTTATGGGATCTCTCGGAGTATCCTCGTCACAGATTTTTGGACGTCTTCAACGGAGTCAAAATGTCGACCTTTGATGAATTTTTTCAAGTGGAAGAATAGGAAAAAGTAGCAGTGTGACATTTTCGGTGAATAGGGCGCTAAAAACTGAAAGACGCCGAACGCACTGAGACAGGGAGCATTGTCGTGATGCTGAACCCAAGCCTTCGCGATCTCTGGACACACTCTGAGCTCCCTTTTTCGTAATTTTTCGAGCACATTGTGCTAGAATACTTGATTTACGGTTTGTCCAGGTGGTAGAAACTCTTTGTGAACAACCGCTTTACAAATGAACATGGTTTTCACTTTGGACTTGCTCATTCTCTTGCGCCTCATCTTTGATGCTTTCACGGCCTTTTTGAAAATCGGAATGCCACGGAAACACCTGCCTACAATTCAGGGCATGACTACCATACACTTTAAGCACTTTTTCATAAGTTTCGATGGCGGTTTTGCCGAGATTCACACGAACTTGTATCGCGCACCTTTGCTCTAAATTTCTCTGTTCCATTTTCGTGGTATGAATTACTCGCGCATTGTTACAAAACACTAATCAGCTGGCGAAGAAATGTTCGTATAAGGGTCGTCAAGATCTCCATCGAGAGAGTAGGGATCTACTATTACGGTGGCGGAGTTACAGGCTCGCAAAATCGGTCGCATTACTTAATTGTCTAAGCTCGTATAACCTGATATAACTAATAATATAAAAGCAAAATTGACAATTTACTGATGCATTCCGCGCTGATGCAAGATTTAAGATCGTACAGAGAAGTAGCGGCTATAGCGCATTACGCAATCTTATCAATTAACTAAGCTCTTCGTCTTTATCACGATTCGATGAACCATCCAACAGCCGGCTGCTATATCGTCCTAAGCAAAGCTCTGTGCAACTCTTTGCCAGATCATTCGAGCCGATATGTAGGGAAATGTGGAATGTGAAAAGAGGTTTTTTATGGTTCATATAAAAGCATTATTAGTCTCAGAAAATCCATTCCGCCCCAAATGTGGGCAGTATGGGCAGTATGGGTTCCGAATTGGGGCGTTATGGGCTATATGTTTTTTAATACGTTTGGCACAGCGCAAAAAAGCAAGTTTATAATGGCCAGCATTTAATAAATTATTGATAAATTATAATTTCATAATAAAATAAAATTACAAACAATTAATTAAAAATTAATAAATTATTAATAAATCAAAAAATTATTTTAATAATGTTTTAAAATTTGATTACTCGAAATTCAGAAAAGAAATTCAGAGTCAACAGACAGAAACATATTTTATTTTCTAAAACATCAATTTCTTATAATTATAATTTAAAAAGTTTTAATTTGATTATGAATAAAATAATTATTAATATAAAACGGAAGAGATATTCTGAGAATGCAGAATTTATTCTTGTTATAAATTGCATGGGCAATTCTTTACATTATGAACAATAAATTTTATTAATGCAGTAATGAAAATAATCTTCATTTTAATAACAACGACAATATTATTTTAAATAAAAACGTCAATAGGAAAAATAAATGTTGTAACAGTTTATAAAAGACTTTATGTATACATTAAATATCTTGATATGCGAGATATGAAAATTAATTTATAGAATTGAGGAAAGGCGACATGACTGCCGTGAGAACTAAAATAATTCTGTTAAAAATTTCAAATTTTCAACTGACAAGAGTGTTTCTACTAAATATTCTTGCTTATTAACTGGCTAATAAGCATTGGCACGCACCACGTTTACGCGCTCTTACCGTAGAGCAATTGCGCCTCGTGTCGAAAACCCATACCACCCCCAAAACAAATATTTTTTAAATTTCATTAAAAAATTAATTTAATACTCCATGCATACTTCATTTATAAATTTAAGGCATGATAATTACTCCAAAAAACATAATGAATCAAATAATAGAAATTACAAATGAATGAAATGTTTGATAAATAGTTAATTCATTGACTAAATTTACTAACATTTGTCATTTTTACTAGCTGTTTTTTAAGAATTTTTATATTTTTGATTTACTTAAAAAGATTAGTATTTTTGCTTTAAAATTTTATCTTCTTTAATAATTGCACAATGTAAAAAATTTGCTTTTCGATATCTGTCTCCGATTTCGAGGTATCCGAAAAAACCACAAAACTGTAAGCAAACAATTTTTAAAACTGTAAGCAACAATGTATATATATATATATATATATATATATATATATATATATATGTATATATATATCACACTTGAATCTATTTGTGTTTGTTTGTTCAGGTTTTCTCTATCTTCCGCTCTCTGATTCATGTCTAAAATCTCTATTTCCATAAATAAAGTATTCCAACAGGTGTTATTCAATTTTTATTATCGCATTTAGAAGTATTAAAGGCTAGATGAAAACTATTGAAAGTAATAATCAAAGTATTAAAAGCAATATTAAATGTAATAAAATAAATTTGTAAATGATGCTATATGTCCCAGTCGTACACTAATGAAGAGACGCGAAAAGAATCCTGATGTTTATTATCCGTTTTTACACTTATTTTATAATCGTTTGTCGTAGTTCAGCACGAATTGTCCGACCGAGAACAAGAAAGTTCGGCCATTTCGAAGTTTTGGCTAATGAATCGTTTAAAGCAGAAAATGGGAAGAGAAAAGCGTGTATTGAAATTTCTTACAAAAGTGACAACGATATCTTTTTTTTTTCTCATTGCAAGCTGAATGCGCGTACAGGAAGCTTCGACACGCACGCAGCGGAGAATACTGTATGCGATTCTGAAAAAGCGCGGAACAATACGCATGGCTCCTTAGCTCCGGCTCGTGGAAGCTCCAGACGCGGGATTCGCCAGTGCCTCTATCAGATTCTCGGTCTCGTCGATGGCGATGTTCACCGCCCTCTGTACCAGACTGTCGAGCCGTTTCCCAGGATCGCCGTTATTCCGCTTGATCGCCGTGGTTATTCTGTAGCACTCGTTCACGAAAAAGTAAACCGCGTGATAAAGCTGTTGCTGTAGCGCTTTGGAGACGTTCTCTGCGTTCGGCGTACGTAAATACCTTTCGAGCATCGCCTGCGGAATCCTGTTGTTCACTTCGACCGAGAAGTTCAGCAGAATGCCACTCTCATGCTGCATGCAAAGAAAATAATTAACTTATGCCCCTTTGAAGCTTTTAAGTTTATAGTAAAATCCCTCAATTCCTAAGAAATAATTTGGTTTTATTCATGAATTTATATAACAATCAGATTTATCATTTCCTAAGTATATTATTTTTTTATATTAGGCCAATAATTAATATCTGTGTCTAAAATAATGTAATGGTATTTGTCGAATTCTAGAATTAATTTTTGTTTGATCAACTATATTTGGTTTTCTGCATTAATTTTTTCAAGTTCTGTCGATAGTTTTATTTATTTTTCAATGAAGTTAAATATGTATATCTGAATATTTTCAAGGGAACACCTTAGTAACTTCAATAAAAACATGAAAAGGACATCTTCCCCACTATAATTTTAAATATAAATTAAAAAATCGAATTTTTGAGAAGCTTTTTATTAGCGATTATCACAACAAAAACACATAGTTTGTAGGAGTTTTACAATAAATTCACTCAAAAATGAATCATTATATGTATTAAGTAATTTTTTTCTTACATTTAGAATAAAAATCCATAACCCTTTCTTACTATTTACTGTAAACGGAAATGCTTTGTTTAAAATGAAAACAATTTTTAATACATTATTTTATAAAGATCTATGTTTAATAGGTCTTACTTTCATCATTAAGAGATTGCAAATCTACCCCTAAATCGAATCTATATTTATGCCTACTGTCGATCAAATTGAATCAATCTGAAAATTAATTTGAAAAAATTTCTTGTAGTTTTGGAAAACATTATAAAAATGACGCAAAACATATTAGAACGAGAAAACTATCTTTTTTTATTGTTGATGGTCGAATTTGATTATCATTTTATAAAATAAATATTGAAAATAACTAATAGCATCAGTTATTCATTATATATACAGAATCATTAAAATTGCTGTCCATACCTTTTTGGTAGTCATAGATAAGCTCGTAAGGCTAAAATTTGGCATGAAGAATAATTTTACAAAACTTTAGTGATAAAATAAGATTTATTAAGCATATAACTTTATCGATTTGACATTTTCAATTGAAAATTTTGTTTTCCATCTTTCTCCAAAAATTCTTTTCCATGCTGGACATGCCAATTTAAAAAAAAAATGTCCTCCAAAATAACATTAAATTATATAGTAGAGAGTTATGATTTTTTAATTCAACTTGCGGAATAAATACAGATAAATTGGCACAATAAGAATTAATTAAGAACTGGATCAAAGACGAATAAAGATATTTTGTAATCATTAAAAAACAAGTTTTTTATGCATTGTCAATTATTTAAACAGTGCGGGCATTAATATCATATTATTTTACTATTCAACGATTAGTAGATTGCCATAAGTATAATATTGATATAATCATTTATTCCGTGTAATATTTAATATTTATTCATTTAAAAGCTTTTGAGTATACGTAGATTGCTTGAATAATGATTTTTCTTCGAACTATTTTAAATTACTATTAAAAAATATTTTATGCATTAATAAACGATAAGCCACATCAATTTAACGAATTAAATTTATTATTTTAAATAATTTTACTTTACACTGCATGTGATATTTGGTTTTTTAATTGTTGAAAAACATTGACCTAGTTTAACTGAAAGGCATTGTTCGTACTTTTAATAAACTGTCCTTTTTTTTAATTAATTTAATTATATGTATTTTTACGAAATGCAGAAAAGTCGTATAATCGAGCAGAAATAGATGATTTAAAAAGAAAAAGAAAATACAACCTCGGGGATGCTCACGATGTAATTTTTCACAATCTCGATGAACATCTGTCTTCGCTGCGTCAAGACACTCATAGCGAGATTCTCGTTCAAGTTTTCGCGAGCGAAATTCACGGTCTCGTACAGCGTGTTGATTCTCGTCTTGAAATCGCTAACCACTTGTGAAATGGTCGGGGGCTTCTCGTTCGGCATCGCCGAGGCGCAGGCCAACAGAGCCACAAATACAGCGTACTTCATAATCCCGATGGCTAGCTAATATATCTCGTTGTCGTCGTCGTCGTGATTGTTGTTGTTGTTGTTGTTGTTGTTGTCGTTGTTGTTTTCTCCCTTTTTCTCCTTCTGTTTCAACGCCGTCGACACGAAGGCGTCAGCAGCAAACTTTTAATTACGCCCCGATGTCGCGTAGAATCGCATTTTATAGATTTATCGCTTATCGAATTATTATAGAGATTGCTAACAATATCAATATTAATACAACGCTGAATAACGATTTTTTTCTTTTAATAGCTGTATATTTGCTTCGTCCTAGTAAGTTTAGGAAAACATAAAAACAGATAGTATGCGATTAATTATGAATAGCTTTTATACCAATACAGATAAGCGTTTCTGAAATTCATCTGTAGCTCACATATTAATTAGCGAGCCAAACTTGTCTCATTGACTGCACTGTAAGTTTTATGTATAGAATAGGCTGTACGCAAATTAAAAAAAAAAACTTTATGCTTATAGTAAAATAAATAAAATCTTTAGTGTCTGCTAACGTAGATAAAAAATTTGTATGTATAGATATGAATAAGAACTGACGTTCCTTATAAGCATAAGGCTAATCACATACCTTTGTAAATAGGAACTTTGATGATGAATAATCATTTCTTTTTCACATTTTACAAAAGTGTATTTGCTTCGAAAAAATTGGTGATACAATTATATCAATTACTGAGAAAGGGTTCTTGATATAGTATTAAGAAAGATAAGAAAAATGTATTCGATACATACAGTGTATTGTGATCAATAGTGATTAATTTTTTTATAATTGTATAAAATACTCTCATTTTAATATTTACGGAAACATTGTAGCAAAAAAGTATTATGAGAATTGGGAATAAAAAATAGCGTATTTTATCTATAACATGAAAATATTCTTACTAAAGTTCTGTCTGCATATGGTATTATTGGGTTAAAGTATAAATTATCAATATATTAATCTAAATCAATATCTAACATTTTCGCACCGACTTCTCATTTTGTCGAGGGCACATGATTTGATTTGGAGCTGTTTTAAATTGTTAAAATATTGAAACTACTATCATTAATTTCAATTGATGTTTTAAATATCGAATATTTGCCAACGAAAATCTATTTTTTGTGACATAACTGGCTTTGAAATTATATTCCCATAGTTATCATTGATTGGTTTAAAACTCTCGATATAATTTTATCTTAATTTAATGTATTTCTGCACCTCTATTTCTTTTCCCAGACTACTTTTTTCTTTTGATAACCTGAAAGTTGGTTCTTTTAATGTGACCTTGAAACTAAACTGTAAAGCTAACAGTGGCTATCCCTTAGAACGTCCAAGGCCAAAGAAGGCGAGAATGAGAAAGTCCAAACTGAAAACCATGTTCATTTGCTTCTTCAACAGCAAAGGGGTCGTTCGCAAAGAGTTTGTAGCACCTGTACAAAACCGTCAATGAAATATTCTACCGTAATGTGATAGAAAAATTACGACAAAGGGAGATCAGAGTTCGTCAAAAGATCGCGAAGACTTGGGTTCTGCATCACGACAATGCTCCCTGTCACAGTGCGTTCGGCAGTCATTCAGGTTTTGGCGCCCTATTCCCCGAACATGTCACCCTGAGACTTTTTCCTATTCTTCTATTTGAAAAAATTCGTTAAAGGTCGACATTTTGACTCCGTTGAAGACATCCAAGAATCTGTGACGAGGGTACTCCGAGAGGTCCCATAAAAACTATTCCAGAATTGTTACGAAAACTGGAAAACTCGCTGGAATAAGTGTATAGATACGGGAGGGGACTACTTTGAAGGGGATCGCAGCGATGTACCTTAATTTTTAAATATACTCGATTTTTAATTTTGTCGCATTACTAATTGTGCATTGTATAATACGGTATTGTAGAACTCGCTATTGAGGAACGTCATATTATGTTACTTTGAAAGATTGTCTATTAATGTTCAAAACTACTGTCCATGATTTACTGAATTTGACCGTTGGTGAAGTCTATCAAGGTATTCAAGTGAAGATCTGTTCGAATGGCAATATGACATTCGTTTCAGTTTAAATCAAAGTTACCATTAATTAAATTTGGAAATGCTGTTGCTATAAATTGAATTTACCTTCAACAATTATTATATTCATTTTGGCATTTATCACCTGTAAGTTATACTCGAGTTAACTTCTAGTTAACTATAACTCGAGCTCTATCTTCTTAAGAAAATATTGTATTTCGTTAATTATGAGTAAATTCAGTACAGTTTTTCATCTCATGATACCCGTACTTACAATCATTATACATGTAAATTATGATCAATTTCTTATACAAATTTAATTTTGATCATTTTGTTTCAATTTTATAAATAAATTTTGTCCACATTCAACATGTCAAATTACTTAATAATGTTGTAAGTAGATTTAAAATTGAGCGTTACCTCTTGGTATGTTTTATAAATAAATTATTCTGTAACCTATTAAATTGGAAGAACACACATCTACGTCAAAATTATATCAATAAATATAAAAATAAATAAAAATATTTTATAAAAGCCAATTTTTTCGCTTCTATTCATTATATCACGTTAAGCAACTCCGTGTACACATTACTAGATTATAGTGTATCTAAATTTTTACATTCTTTCTAAATAAGCGATAAGGACTTCTCGATGTACTTCTAAGTATGTTAGATTACTTAAATTCATCAGCTATGATCAGCGAGTGCTTTGCTTATATTTTTCCCTCTAGCATGCCTAGAGTGTAAATATTTTGAAAAGATAATTTGTTAATTCATTTGTTCGCCGAAACACGCATTTGTTCTCGATCTAATTTTCCTTTCATTTGCAGAGTCATGTGCAAATGTCTTTGAAGAAATGATATAATAATTAGAGCTAGATTATTCTAAACATTAGATCTTAGATTGATTTATATTGCACATTACAAACATTGGCTTTGGGTACATTAAAAACAAATGCATACGACTCCATTAAGTATTTTCGAACCAGAACAATCTAATTATTTTTCTCGTTACATTTGGATAAAAAATATAAATTATGGACAAGTATCGTGAATACGTGAAAGTATCAATCAAAATCACACGATGCTTCTTTAACTATGGCTACTTGAAGCTCCGCTAAGAGCCGTGTCCAATTCTGATTTGAGATCGTTGACTATACGCACGGTGATATCGGCAGCATCCTTTAAGAAATTGTCAAGCCTCTCATTAATACGGCTCGAATGCTCCTTGCTAGATACGGCGATCTCATAGGTATCGGTAAGGAAATTCTTCATCGACGCAACGAGAACAGTATGGAGCTCAATGGGTGAGTTAATCGGGGTTAGAAACGGAGTAGTTATTGCACTCGATACTTTATTCTTCATCTCGTCCTCGAATGTCCTTAATTCTGTATATTCGCTCTGAATAAATATAAATTATTATAATTTATTTCCACATTTCGATAATAAATTAGATATCATTAATATTTTGTTTACGTATATATTTTAAAAGACAAATATTATTTAATAATAATGAATATTCTGCGACGCTTTTCTACACTCAAGTACAACATTGAAATACACATTATTTTTGTCAGAAACTGATAAAAGAAGTGAAATAAATCATATCTCTACATTCCTTATGGTTTATATTTCGAAAATCTCTAAAATTGGTTCATTTATAATTGCGCCTCTGGATGAATTCTATCTAATTGTGCCATCTATTATTTACTATAATATATGACTTATACTTTTTCCTTCATTTTATGTTTTATTAAATAGAGATGGTTTCAATTCAAATAGAAACAAACTTAATAACGTTGATTAAGAATAATATGTAAAAGTAATAAAAATGTGGATGTCTGTAATAATCGATTGACTAATAATTTTCTAGATTTTTCTGAAATTGTTTTCCACATATATCAAAGTAAGATCAATATACTTATTGGTATCTTCAGATGATGATTGTTATGAAATCACCTGGTACGACATAAATTAAAAATTACATTTAACACGTTTCCATCTCCTTAGGAATACATCGGCATAAGATCCAATGATTATTTTCATTTAATTTAATAATCAATTTTTATGAAATTTGAAAATTACAATTAGTCGTTTTCACAATTCCATGAATTAAAAACCGATGTTCAGATAAAGCAGTAAAATGCAGAAACAATATTTTAGAAGTTTTTATATGTAATATATTTTATCTATTTTCATCGCTCTATAGCCGCGCAAACTGTATTTGGGATTGAATAAAAATTTATTTCTTCGGAACATGGGTGAAAGCATGATGGCCAATTAGATGGTAGTAAATCAAAGAATATGAATACCTGGTGAGGCAGCGCTGCTATATATGCGTGCACAGCGTCGAGGAATTCATGCTTGTATTTTTTCAAAATAGTTAAAGCGGTGTTTGCGTCTAATTTTTTGATAGTTTCCCTCATGACTTGGTTCAACTTTCGGCCCTCGGCAATGCTTTGAGTAATTGAAATTTCGTTTGGCGCAGCCCAGACGCTGGCCAACAGAGTTACAAATAGGATGCACTTCATAATGCCGATGGGATTTTTACTTTCTTAACGATTCTGAAATGATGCCGAATTATGTGCTATATAAGAAGATTGTTTTTTATATATAGGTAACGCTTATCAAATTACATCTCATACAATTAAGAGTAATTTAAATTTTATATTTACAGCTGGCCTAATATTAAATAATTCGACGAATGATATTGTTGCTGCCGAGATATCCATATACGTGAAGCAATTGTTAGAGATCGCTAGAGAATTTTTTAGAAAATGAAAAAAGAAATTCTGATACGTTTTATCTGAAGGTTGGTAGAAAATCGTTTATCTCGATCAGAGGGTTTTTGGTAGCGATTCGTTTTAAAAATTAAGTTTACAGAAATAAATATGGAAATTTTGTACTAAATAAATCATTGAATCTGGGAAGAAGAACCGAAAATCTCGTAACCTTAATTATACTGTAAACATGCTCAATTTTTTAAACAAAGGTGTCATACATTAAATCACGTTAAATTTTAAGCTCCTAAACCAACATACCTTGCTCCTAGTGAGATTTAAATGTTAAACCGCTATATACAGATCCGGTAGAATATAGACTTTTCAAATTACATATGAAACACGCATTCAGATTAACAAAATTAGAGGAAATAAACAATTTTTTTAATATTACTATCACTGTACGCGAAAAGGAATTTTTAGATGAAGAAGTGGATAGAAAAAAATTCTTACAATAATGAGATCTATTAATGTTAAATTCAGTGCGACAAATCTTTCCGAGAGAATATTACATTACGATGCAAGGTCGGTAAGTGATTCGGTCGGTGTTATCCGAGTGTCGTATACTATTTTATGTTACTACGAGTAACGTATATTGGCCACGCTAGGGTAATTAGGCAAAGGAATAAAAAATTCAGATAGGTAGAAATAATAATGAAATTGAAAAATTTTAGGTTGGCCAGAGAGAACTAGGATTTATTTATTTAATTGAGTTATAATAATAAGAATAATAAAAACAATTACAACAAATTGATAAAAGCAAATGTAAAGAATCGATTTAAAGTGACATTTTGAACTGAAAAACCATTGTCTCTCATATAATCGATAGGTTAAACTGAGTTTGTGACTATGGTTGCTCCTTAAAATGACATCTGACTTCAATATATAACATACCCTACAAAAGCAGCTGTTATTGTTTTAAAAAAAAAATTATAATTCCGAGTAATAATGTTTTAGCTAATAAAAGTGAAGATGGATAAATGTTCTGTTCAATACAAAAAATTTTTATTATAACAAAATGTAGCTCAGTTTTTATGTATTAATTTAATTTATCAAGCCTAATTTTCATTTTTAATAATATGCATAACCCTGATAAACTCATTATGAATAATTAGTACAATAAGAGAATAAAAATTTCCAGTAAGAAATTGATTTAATTAAGAATCTACAAGTAAGGATCGAAAATTTCAACAAATTGACATATTTCTAAGAGTAGGTATTCTTAGTAAAGAAGGATAAATAATATGATATTTAATAATTTACCAGAATTTGTTAAATATATTTTCATAAATAATTTTTCAAAAAGAAAATTTTGTATTAATAATTATTTTTACAATTCAGGCTATTATGATGAATAAAAAACTTATTGAACTTAATGTTATTACATGTTTTTTTAAGTTCTAAGAATTAAAGGACGTAAAAATTTGCTATTTATAGATATAATTCTAATAAATATAATATATATTGAAAATAAAATTAATTTTCATTCCATACGACAAATATTTTATTTGAAATAATACTAGTTTTAAGATTTTTAAAAGATTAGCTTTATAATTCAGTAATTATTTCTTTGTTAGGAATAATTTTTCTCAAATATATAGCTGTAACGTATATTCGGTGTGACATGTATGTTCTCACTCGCATTGCATTGACCGCCTGTAATAGTAGATTTATCGGTCGTAAAGTGCGAATTTACGGTACAAAGCTCTAGAAATTATTATTTAAAAAAAAAAGAAAAAAATGATTTAAAACTAAGAAAGTATGAAAGTCCAAATGAAAAATGTGAAAGTCAAGGTACGCGCTTGAAAATACAATTTCAAATACACGTGATTTAATGAAGTTTAGTCCAGAATAATTATAAAGAAAAAATACTTTTATTTAAAGTAAAAATGACCTTAATTTTTGCTATATTTATTTTATATAAATTTTATATATTATAGATATTCTGCTATATTAATTTTAATAACATGAGAGAAAGGAAATGCAAATTTTTTATTTAATTATTTCAATCAATTTCCTTTTTGTGAACCATATTTAGCGAGGAAAGTTAGTCGAAAATTCTATGTCCAGCAAGAAGTTGACTTACAGCACCTGTCTATTAACCATGAAAAAATACATTTTTAATTATAGATTGAAAGATTTAATCTTTTGTACTCTAAATGATAGATTGAATTTCAGATAGTTGTATGAACAACAGTGACATTTTTCTAATTTAATGACTAAAACAAGATGTATTTGAAAATATAAATAATTTATTTTATATTATCAATGTGTCGGCCAAGGTCAGATGAACTTTTGACTAGCTCTATTAGTATGAGAAGATATAGTTCAGTAAAATTCAATGAATGATTTTTTTCCTTGAATTGAGTTTTTTCCATAATAAATTATATTATCTTCTGAGACAAGGAAGAAATTTATGAAAAACAACATAATGACTCAATTTTCCGGTTACCAATGACAATACATGACAATAGGTACATGAAATAAAAAGGATAAAAGTAAAATGTGTATCTCTGCAAAGATACATATTTCAAACTAATTGTGGTGTAAGAATGAGCTTGAAATTACGATTTGAAATATACGTTTCATTAAACTTATTTATGAATAATTAATATCAATATGTAGGCTGAAAAATTCCGGATTTCTCATATAGGTGTCGTTAGTTTTATTACATTCGACTCATTTTCAGCTAGTAGTAGCCTTCAAAGACAGCTGTTAAAATTGAAGGAAATTTCTATATATTATTTTGTGAGTTAATATACCAGCGGTGATGCTACTTTTCTTATTTCCGTGTTCTAATTTTACTTTATTCTTTGATGAATGAAAATACCTTTCGAGCGAAGTAATGACTTAAAATGCATTATGTGCTTTCCGTCCCTTGGAAAGCAACAATAATCTGTTGATTTGCTGACTTCAAATGTGATCGTAGAGACACCGATCAGAGATAGAGAGAGAGAGAGAGAGAGGGAGAGAGAGAGAGAGTAACACTAGGAAACATCCAAAAATCCACAAAATGGTTTTAAATAATGCAAAATGAATGTTGGGTCAGACATCTGACATCGTAAAGATTAAAAGAGCATGTTGGATTTATATTATATGTGAATTTATATGAATGAACCTATTGATGATTCGGAGCATTTCTAAACCACCGAAAAGCACAATAATCAGTTAGAAATATTATAGCCTCGGCATTTTGGAACGTGTGAGATATAATATTCATTGACTACCTTGAGAAGGAACTAGAATCAATAGTGAATATTCTATAGCGTTATTGGAACGTTCGAAGGCCGAAGTTGCAAACAAGCAAGAATGCATATGACTTACAAAAATTTTGTTTCGCTATGAGCATGTACTGTGTAACAGACCTGCGAAGACAATGGAAAAATTATATGAATTGGCCTGCGAATTGAACTTTTATCCATAGCATTCTTCAGATTTGGCTCCTAGGCAATATTGGCCGTTTGTAAACCTCATGAAATTGTAAATTGGTAAGTAATTTGGCTCGAATGAAAAGGACATCGCTGAAACTAAGAACTATTTTGAGGCAAAATTGAAATCGTTCTACAAACGTAGTATTGAAATGTTAGAGCGACCTTGAAATGATTGTGTTGCACACGATGAAGATTATATTAATGAATAAAAGCAGTTTTGACTGAAAACAAACCTTGTTTTCTTGGTTAGGGCCGGGACTTTTCAGTTCATACGTTATTTATCATGCATATAAGATGAGAAAAAATATTTAACTGTTTTTTATGTAATAAACCCCTCGTTAATATCCGCTCGTACCACGATAACACGACCTCATCTCTCTCCTTCAATATTAATGTATCAATTGAAAACACTTTAATCGTAACATAACTATAAATATGATTAAAAATAATTGATAATATGAAAAACTATTTACAGAAAAATATTCACCAGGACTTTGTATAATATCATAGTAAAATTTATTGAAATTAAATTTAATGTTTGCTGCTAGTTTGATGACACTTAATTATTAAGATTAAATATTACGATGTTTATGAAACTATAATCAGAGTTAATCGACTTCGAATAGACTACAGAGAAAAAAATGAAATTATATTTCTTTCAAATCCAATAGATTCTATTTTATATAGAGTTACATATTCGAGTAAGCACCGGGCCTAAACTTTTATTTTTTCCGGATATATTTTTTACAGACAAATGCTTTGGACCTATCTACAGCCCGCGGTTTACATTTTTGTTCATCCAACTCTTTACACATACAATCCAGGAAGGATGCCTTGTACGAAACTGCTTATCTTGATCCATAGTACCACAATGTGCCATTATCAATGCGATTGTAGTTTATTTCTTAATATTTATAAAGGTGGAAAAAGAATGATTAAAACTAGCCTACTACAAAACTAATATAGTGTCCAATTTTAGATTTGTTTCTATTGTACATTAAGCATTAGTTTTCTATATATAGAAAGGGAATTGACGATTATATATGTTGGATAAGTATATGTAAAATTTGATAGCGTCTCACCATGGGAAGGTAGGATATGTCATATTTATACAACAATAATGATATTTTGCTATTTATTTACTAATCTCTGTATTTTTTAACATATTTTCAAAAGAGAACACAAGATGGTCAAGTATCGTGAGGAATATACACATTTTAATAAAAAAATTTCCCTATTCGCTCTTCAGTTACTGCTGCTGGTGGCTCCGTTTAAAATCGTTTCCAATGCTGTTTTGAGATTCTGTACTGTGCGCACGGCGATCTGCGCAGCTTCCCTTAAGTAATCGTCAATCTTTTCATCAGCTTCACTAGAAGCCTTCTTTATACCCTTGGAGACCTTTTGGGACTCGGACAAGAACTTCCTTATTGACTCAATGAGTGCCTGGTAAAGCTGAGGCGCTGTTTGAATATCGAATAGAAATGGTGTGCTCATTTCTTGGAGAACGT
Organism: Sycobia sp. Sy_11; assembly: GCA_018907035.1. Taxonomy (NCBI): domain Eukaryota; kingdom Metazoa; phylum Arthropoda; class Insecta; order Hymenoptera; family Epichrysomallidae; genus Sycobia; species Sycobia sp. Sy_11. Next base: position 1,268,880 of record JACCIC010000104.1, read on the forward strand.
CACTCTTCGAGTCGGACGCAAACTGGCTTAAAGCCGAGTCTTTACTCTAAAAAAGCACAAATCATCATCTTTTTATTTCGAACTTTCGGTATTAAATGAGATATCACTTATAATTGGTAAAAGGAATGCATACTATATACAGAAATTAAAATAATTAATCAACATTTGATATATTTGTATAATTTGTATATAAAATAATTGTATAGTTTGTATATAAAATAATAATAATTAATCAACATTTGATATATTTATATTTGCATATTTATCATCCATGCGCATTATTTTGCTTAACAATAAAAATTAGAAGCTACTGTCTGGAATCGGAATGTTAAATGTATTCGTATTAATATATCTTGAATTATTGTGGAAAGAATTTTAATTCTATATATGTTTAAAAGAGTGATTTTCTTCTCAATTTCCACAAGAGTATATGTACGAATCGGCGTCCGAAAATACGTGGTTTTTTAGTTATTGTCTTATAGGCGTAATTATTGGCGTTAGAATCAATCGCCAGCAAAAACATGATAGAGTAAAGTCGAAATTGAATGATTATAACTACAAGAAATCGTGAATTCGCGATAGTTTGATTGAACTTTTTTGCTTCAAATATTATTATTTCCTCAAATCTAATACTAAAAGAAATGTTGCTTATCAAAAAATTTCTCTTATTATAATGTATATTCAATTGAAGTAAATAAAGTACTATTGTATATGTATTAATAAAAAAGCGCCATATCTCAGAAAAATGGTGAGCCTTAGGTTCTAAAATTTTACACGGCTTATTTTTTATGTAATCAGAGTTCCGTGTCCAATCTGATCCAAATTCCTCATCCATATATTTGAGCCCATCGTTCTGAAAGCTTTAAAGTGAAATTTGTGTGTATTTGATATTCTTGTTACTTATAATTTACGGTCACAAATAAGTGGCACTTGGAGTAATAGGATTAATTCTAATATTACAATCAGTCGAACAATGGGCTTGATTCTACAGTAGAGAATAAAAGAACTCGATTACCTTATGAGGCAGGGCCGCGATATAGTTATGCACACTTGTGAAAAAGGCACTTTTGTGGTGTCTCAGAATAGTTAAAGCTGTGTATGCGTCTAGGCTTTCAACATATTCCTTTATCACTTCGCTGACCATTTTCACGTTAGTATTACTGTCTAAAATTGAAACCTCGGTCGGCGCAGCCCAAGCGCTGGCCAACAAAGCTACGAATATTACATACTTCATAATGCTCACGGAAACTTATCCTTCTTAATTATTTGGAAATGAAGGCTAGCAGTTCGACGTAAATTCTAGGTGCTGGCACTTACTACGTGAAACTATTTTTATATACCAAACGCTTATCATACTAGTACACATACAATTAAAAATACCTTGAAATATATATTTATATTTGATCTAATAATTTAGATTCACAAGCAACTAAAATTTATAATTTGAGAAATAAAATTTTATTTTTTTATATTTGACCTACTATTTATGGATATTAGTAGAAATTTGAATCTTTAAAATCTATTATACAATTATTTTAGATCGCTACAATTCTTATTGAATAGTCAATGAAGTCACCTTAGGGCCTTGAAGAATTTGTTTGTAGGATTTAAATTATTATCTTTCATTAAGTACTATAAAGTATATATGATAAAGTATCGACTATGTTTTTTGACAAATTTCTTTCAATTAAATACTCGTATTGCATTTTCTATCCACGTTAGACCATTCTTAGTATTCAAGAGCATTATGATATCGTATAAGGAATTGGTAAGACCTAGTTAGCAATAAATTTTTCACAGAAAAGCTGAAAAGAGGACAAATGCGAGCTTTAGTTACGATTTCCGACAAAATTATTACCTTATAGACTTCCATTTATTTGTTAGTCTAGTTCCTTGTCTTTAATATCTTAAATGCATGTATGGATGGGTTCGACTCCAGGAGAACTATACACATTGATGAAAAATAATATTGTTATTTCGCTTATTAAATTAATAAATATTTTTAACGGTCTTACAGTCTTTCTAATATCATATATTATCTAAAATAATGACAGTCAGACTGTCCTTGTTTATATTCACCCTGTAGAATTTAGAAATAAAATAATAATAATAAATTTAGACTTAAAAAAATTTTGTTTCTTTACTAATAACTATTTTGAGACAAAAGTGAAATTATTCCAAAAAAATATCGTTGAAATATTAGAGCAACCCTGAAATGATAGTGTTGCACACGTTAAAGATTATATTAATGATGTATACGCGTCTCGGATACAGCTACTCTTATAGTTATTACTATAAACTGCTATATCACGTACATCAATTTTTGGACAGATTCAAGGGTTGGGGAAATGAATATGCGTCAGTGAGTACAAGTATAAATTTAAGATTTTATTAAAGACGTTTCTTGCTTGGTGATTTGAAAGGAACTGCCCTGTTCGTGACATAGATTTGGATAGTCAAGCAAACTAACGATACATTGAGATAACGCTCGGATGTCGAACGCATCTACTGCTTTGTTCTATTGCTCTAACATTACTTTCTTGTCCCTACAAGTGTATCTCTGCGGAGGCACTATTTCAATTACCTGAAGTCGTGGAGACGTTTACAAAGTTACTTGAACAAATGTGATTTTAATTGTATTCAAGAAGAGCTGGATCACTTGGATCATCGCATCACCTAGGATTTAACCTGCTCGAGACGTTATCACGCACTGTTGCTTTAAACTTCTCTGTAGCTTTTTCGTGACATGCACTACTCGCATGTTGTTGCAAAACACTAAGCAGCTGGTAAAGAAGTGATCGTACTAGGGTCGTCAAGGGTTTAAATAAACTTCCCATGAGTGTAGAATTAATGAAGGTCAGTTTTATTATATATAACTTATCTCCTTTAGTATACGACAGGGGGATAAGATTATATAATTTTTGTCTATGTACCAATCCAGCTTCAATATGATAAAAATATCGAGAAACATACAACCATGTTTGTTAGTCCTCAAGCTCTCATACTCTGTTGTCTTAGTGATAAATACTAGTGATAAATACTTAAGCCGCCAGCGATCATGGAAATCTATATACTCCTCTCTAATAAGAAAAATATTTGTTTTCTCCTTTCAAGAACTTTAAATAAAAGATGCTGTGTAACTTTACAATGATTAATGTTTAGTGGAGTAATCTTATCCAATATATGTACCATCTTCTTATTTTAGAATTTATAATCTTTGGCCATATACCCATCGTTAGTACATTTTTAGAATAGTCCATATTAGGTTCCTAATCTTGACCTATATATACTTTTTTATAGAAAAAAAATTGGATTGATGTGAAATTATTTTTTTTTCCATTTCTTTCAACTACTATTAATCTTTATCTATGGATGTACCTTTACTCAACTTTTCCAACTAAGCAACGTTGCACACGTGAGCTCCAAAGTTTCGATTCCGCTATAGTTTAAATCTATATAACTCGTTCTTCTTTATATATAATTTGTGAACACTTGTTATAATCTCCTATACGCCTGCGACCATAGAATTTTTTTGGTTCTAAATTGGTTTTGATGTAAATATATTTATGGATTGCAGTTGTATTAATGTTATTTATTAAAATTGTTTATATTTTATTCTATCTAATAATTCTCATTATAATCCTACATTAAGCTTATGGCTGCCGATAAATTTTGTTGAAAAATTAAAAAGCAAAAAAGAGGAAGATGTAAAGGGAGATGAATGAATGTTCAACTACAACTTCTTTCTAGAAAGTGTTTTTCCATTTATTTATTAAATAAAGGTTTGTTTTTTTAATATTTAAAACAATGTTGCATCTATTTCAGGAAACAAAACTTAAAATCTATACTTTAACTATGGCTAGAGGAAGCACCTTGGCTGGAACTTGCTCGGAGGGAATCTGGAGAACTACATCCTTCTATTAGGTCTTTCTCAAATTTTTTTATTAAGTAAGTAGCAGTGGAGAGAGCCGATCTAGCGTAGCCTACAACTTCTCTCTTCAATTTACGAGGGTATTTGCTGTGTTTTATAAGAAACTCATCATATTTCTCAGCCTCCAACACAAGAACTCTTGATACTCCAACAAGTCCATTGTGAAGGATCTTTGTTGATACAGTTACTCCTTGTTCATAAACTAATTGTACCATAATGGGAAGACAATTCACCGTCTCATTCAAGAGGTTTCGAAGCTCCGGGTTTTTAGTTTTATTCATCTGGAAGATAAGAAGAATTAATTTGTCTTAGATTTAAGTTCGAATATTCAATTAAAGATGTAATTTGCTTACAACTTTAATTTAAAATAAATATATTATATTTATTATTTTAAGTTGAAAGATATACATGATGTTCTGGAAAATATTGAACACGATATACTTAATTATATATCTTATAGTAGAAGGCACTTTAAAATAGATACATAGTCATGAGACTAACAAAGATATATCTGTAATTAATGATTTACATACGTGATTTGTCTCGAATTGTAAAATACTTGTTATTTTATTTTTAGTTTTTCCAAAAAAAATATGAATCACATTTTTAATGAAAAACATTAAGTACTTTTAAGCGGTGTAAGGGAAGGACCTGTGTTAATTCTACGATGGTCTATGTAAGGGTACGTATAAAGTGACAAAAAAAGGCTACGTAGATTATGGACAACTCTTTAGTAGAAATAAAGAAGTCGTAGAAATTGTTATGATTGGAAACTTCTTTACAGAACGAGGTTTAATATTCCATCGTACGAATGAAGTATTCAGTTTTTCTTATAACGTTATATATCTTAAAATTTTAGAGCTCATATCTGAATTCGATCCTATATTAAAACAGCATATGGATACACATGCTCTATAAGTTCGAGGTAAGGTTTCTTACTCGTGAAAAACAATTTGATCATTGATCATTTAATTTAATCATTGATCAAATTTTCATTTTTAAATAAATATACATTTAAATAAAGTAAGCAAAATATTGGGATCCGATTTCGACTCTAGAGCTGATATTTCATCTGTTGATTAATTATCAGTCGTTTTCCGTTCATAGAGAGTATTATATAATTTTTAAATGATCAGAATATAGTCGAAGTTTAAGTTACTTATTTTGAATTCCAATATTCAGAATTTATCAGATACTAGATACCCTTGTACAAAGAATGCTCTTAAGATTACATACATAATTTAGAATATATTTCAATAAGTTTGATCACAATATATTAAGACAATGAATAAAAATTCGATGAAACGATTCAGGAAAATGTATGTCTTTGTTAATTCTTGGCATATTGAAATTTTTCAGAAATTGCTCGAGTAACAAATAGTACCGCGTATTAGGATTGCATATTATTGTCATAATCTTTTTTGGAGAAATTGTAATCTTACCGTTCATATATGGGATAACTGGAAAACTCACTTACTTTTCGAAATGTTAGTTGCTTTTAAGGAAATACCTTTTTAAATTTCATAAATCATTATATATATATATATATATATATATATATGTACTTGCGGGCCCGTCTTTTAAAAGCTTATGGTCATTTAAATGGTTGTGAAATATTGAAATCTTATGTATACATCTATATGTGTATATATATATATATATATATATATATATATATATATATATATTTATCAAAAATATTTAAATTTTAATTCTTTATGATACTATCTTAAGGTTTCTAGATTTTATGAATATGAATTAATAGCATGCAATTTTTTCTAAAATATAATTAAGGAATGAAGGTCTAAATTACCCCACTGTAAGCATCTTGCACGATTAGGAAACTGTCGTCCAAAGCGCGCCTGGATGCATTCGATACAATAGGCTCAAGTGCTTTCTTATCGCAGTTTTCTACCAATTTATCGGTCTTTTTAATATACTCTTCAACTTCTTTATTTGCATTAACGATTTCCTCGGAGAGAGAAAGTTCACGTGGCTGAGGCTTCGGCGCAGCCCAAGTACAAGCCAAGAAAACTATGAAAGCTATATACTTGATCATAATTCTAAGAATTAGGATGTTGAAAAAGGCTATCAAAACGATGCTAGAACTACATGAAAGATTGATGTTTTTTCTATATATACGTACAGTACTTATCAAATTACTGTTTATCTTGTAATTCTTATATAATTGGAGATATTTATGAATATATTACTCTTAGTAATGTAAATATTTAACAAATGCTACATATTTACAATTTTAGTAAGTTTTTAATGCCGATTTTCAAGTTATTTCAATTTTAATTTTATATCGAGACTCCTATTATAAGTTAGCTATGGTCTATATTGTATCGATAAATCGAAGAATTTATTTTAAAGTTTTTCGGCAATGTCCCCTTTATCCTGTGCTCACGTAAACTAGCAGAGATGGTTAGAATACCTCTGTCGTGTATAGATTCAGTGGGTAAATTATAGCTGAAAAAATATTTGAAAAAGAGAATCCTATTTATAAGATATACATTAGCCGCTGGATCCTGCAGATGTTTGGCCGTTCTCTACGTTAGGCAGATTGCAAGGTAATAGGGTTTGTGCACGGTCTTTTCGAAATAACTGATCAACGTATAACGACAGGTTCGAAAAGAAAAAGTTATCTCTAAATATCGAATCAATTTTGAGCTATTGCGTATAGTTTTTACGCTACGCGCCAGTGTTCATCGGTCAATCAGGATGCACAGATCTTGGCCAGCGCTCGCGGGCCTCGAAAATGAGAAACTAGGCGGAATTATTGAAGAGGAAAGAAAACAAAATGGCGTTATCTGTCGATGACGGCCTAACTAATACGCAGGTGAATAAGTGCTTAGAAAAACTGGCCTTTTTTACACCATTTCTCAATACTGTCGCTTAGAACTTTGTCTCTCTATCCAATCTTTGTTGACAATCGGAGAGTCATACATATGCCAGCTTTTCCGTTGGTACTCGAAGATTGGATAGAAAAATGTTCTAATCGAAAGTGTTGAGAAGTGGTGTCAAAAAAGGTCGGTATTTATAACCGCCGTATTGGTCTCTGAATATGAGATTAGGCCCTCATTTATATATCCAACCATTTTTCTTTTTTTTCTTCGTGAACAGTTCTGCCTGGTTTCTTCTTTTCTAGGCCCACGAGCACTGCTCGACATCGGTGAGTCCTAATTGGCTGACGGACACTGACATGTAGCGAACATACTATTCGTAATAGCCTAAAATTGATATCACATTTATCATAACTTTTTCTTCTCGATCCCGTTGTGGTACGTTGTTCAGTTATTTCGGAAAGATCATATATAAACAATTCGTAAGAGACCTATTGCGTTAAATTGGAGTGTATGTTTGTTCCCTTTATTGTAAAAAAGGTAATTTTTTATATGTTCTGAAAACGTCTACTTTTGTGGTAATGCAAATAAAGTATATGTTCGCAAAATCTGATTTTACCAATTTATTCAAAAGACATCTGCAGATAAAATATGTAGGATTTATGTTGGAGCTTATCATGATAATAGCCTGTTGGATACGATATGGAGAGACTGGTGTTCTGTGACACCGAAAAAATTTGAAAGCAAAGAATATGAGGAATGTTAAAAAATATTACAAATACTTCAATCAACTGTTTCAAAAAGTGGAAAAGTGTTAGAAATGATCTCTAAGTAAGGACATTGGGTATACGCTGAATGAAAAGTGGATATTCTACAACAATTCAAAGCTTAGAAAATCGAAGAGTAATTCTCGCTATACATCAACATCGTTTAAATAAAAGTAAATATCCGTGTTTCGAAGCTTCTTCTCTGTATTTGGCAAGATTAACAAGATGCAATTTTTTATAAGCTGCTGATACCTAATGAGATTACAAGGTCTGTTTCACAAATTCTCAAACTTAAAAAAAAAGAGAACAATAAATTATTTTTGCAAAATTCATTGATTAGCTTCCCAACCGTCCCCTTTCGAGTCAATATAAAGTATACCGCGTTCACACAGTATGTCAAATGACCTTTTCATGTCGTTGACATAATTTGTCTGTAAGTTTTTTTTTGTTTGTCCATCTCTGTTTGATGAGTTTCTATTCTCATTCTATCTTTGCTAATTCCTATTTGTACATAGATATCTGGGATCCATCGAAAAATAATCGATTCGTTGTCGGATCATTCTGAATAGAGAATTTTATATCCTCGTAGTCTTTTTTGATTGTAGCGACCATACCAATATTGCTGCACGCTTGCTGCAATGCTGCGTAACTATAATATCGCATCGCATGGTTACACTAGGGTTGTAGCGAGTATATATTTACTGTGTATCTTCGTCTTGCTGCGCATAATCTCGTTTCTCATGCATGTGACCTGCTGGAAAAGATGAAAGCACTGCCAAATTTTCTTAAAACTATTATTACGGTTGCTGAAAGCTGGTTTTTTTGCATACGATCCGGCAACGAAACGTCAGTGCTGAGCGGGTTGGCTAAAATTCGCCGTGACCAAAAAAATTGTGATTTCAAAAATCAAAAGAATTTGTTCTGCAAGGTACTACTGTGAGTCCTGCATTCTATCAACGAGTGCTCGATCGCTTGTGTAAAAGAATTGCGTATGTTAGACTCGAGTTGTGAAAAAATCGCACAATAATACACCAGCGCATACTGCGGCAACTAACACTCAATTTTAGGCCAATGAAATGCTTCCTGTAGTCAGCCATCAACCATACTCTCTATCACCATACTGATTTGAGTCCCACTGTCTAATTTCTGTGTTCAAAATTAAAAATGGACTTGAAAGAGTGCCGTTTTGTCGCCGATAGACGAGATACAATAAGCTGTGACAACGAAATTCAAAATTATTCCAAAAGATGAATTTTTAAAAGGCATGAAAAGACTGAAAGATCGTGCCAATTATCTATTACTTCTAATGAAGACTATTTTGAATAAAAAGTATGTTGCAAAAATTTTATACATGTATTGCGTCTTTTGTACTCCAGTCTTAAACACTTTGAAACAAACTATGTCAGAGCGATAACATTTTTACTCTTTGACTTGCTCATATTTACGATGCGTTTACACATACTTGTATATATGTACAATGTAATAATGTGTTAAAACATGTAAATTTAGTTATAACTAATATCTAAACGTTTAAAAGAGTTCTCGAATCGTAAATATATAATTTATTAGATTGAAAATGAAATATCCCTTGCTTTTGACCATCTTATTCAACGACCTCTTCAGATACTGCTTTACGACTTGGAAGCGGCGATCTGTAGGAGCAAGTAACACATATACTACGTTGATTTCTTAAATATCCTTGATGTGAATCGAAGTCAGGACATTTAGTAGCTCTGACTCACTAAGTAAAAAATGTATAGAAAGGAATTTATTAATAGTAAATACATCGATCCCTGATGTATTATCTGAGTCAACGACCTCTCTTAAAATAATAATAAATTAAAGATAAAAAAGTAAATTATTAAAGATAAAAAAGTATTCTAATATGATAAAAGTTGATAATTACATTATGAATAAGATAATTATATAAGTAGAAGTTAGGAATTTTGTGAATATCTTATTATGTTTTGTTTTTTTTTGTATTAAAAAATAAAATAATTTGAACTCATATATCAAATAATATATCAAATAATTCACACGGTAGCAACTGTTAAAATTGAACAAGATTGCATCATAAGAGAAGCTAATAAGAAAAGATAACAATCTAGCTTATATTGATCTTCATATTTCTTTGTGTATTATACTTATCTTCTTCTTCAAAAAAAAATGTTTTTATTTAAAAACAAGAATAAGTTGAGCATTAGGTTATCTTGGAAATAGTTTTAAATATCAATGGTGGAAAGTTAAAAAGAAAGAAGAAAGTTAAGAAATACCAACGTCGAGTCCCTCCGCTTATGACCCAAAATCTAAAGGACACTTTTCATTAATTACTAAGAATAGTTTTTCTAAAGACATTAGAGTTTAAATGCCGTTCAAAGAGTTCAATAAAAAATTAGATACAGCCTAAAATTTGTAAGCTTGGAATCTTGACAATTCTTCTGAAAGTAATAGTTTCTAATAATCCAATTTGATCTGTGTTGATATTTTGAAGTATATTTGATAGATTTTAAAAAACAACTCTTATATGTAGGTAACATAATAGAAATTTTTCAGTATAAAAAAATATTCTAATATGATAAAATTTGATAATTACATTATTCATAATGTACGTGTACGCACGTGCTCGTATATAAACCTTATTATAATTATATCAGTAGAATTTAGGAATTTTTTTAACATCTTAAATGCATAAAATATTAATTTGTTTTCAAATAGCCGCATCAATAAACAGTAGGTAACTGATACTTTAGAATATTTGTTAATAGTAAGATGATTTTAGATTACTGGTTATCTTCTATTATATGAAAAATAAGCATATATATTATATAGACACGCTAGCTGTCGCTGAGATAATTTTAATAATTTTATTGTAAGTCATGAAACTATTATTTATTTTTATATTTAATTATCTGATAGAACGTTTAGTTTAATAAGGAATAATTTACTTCTTTGTGACAAAATCCGTCGAATGGTATTTTTATATTAAAAAAAAATGTTAAGAGTTTAAAAAATTGAGAATATTAAAAACAATGGAAAAATTGATAAATAGCTAAGAAAATCAATAATCAAAAATTCGTACATAAAAATAAATAGAAGGAAGATCCATTAACACAAAAAGCAAAAGAGTTTTTTCTTTTCATTACATAGAATACATTTTATTAAGGTGGAAATAAGGTTCTGATGACAGTAGACTCCCCTTGTCAGTTACTAATTCATATATTAATTTTAGATATACGATGTTTAAATGATGAAGATCACACGTTCATTTTCTAACTCTTGCTAGAGGAACCTGCACCATCGGAAGTTCCTGAACTAGAAGATTTCTTGAATTCTTCGTAAAGTTTCTCTGTCCACTTAGAACCGAGATCGGCACCCTGTTTAGCGAAGGCTTTAATTTCCTTCTTGATGCCACTAGAGCATTTATGCGTTTGAATATATGTGTCGTATCTTTCAGCCCCGATAATGAGGGTACGGCACGTATTTGTGTATCCATTATAATGTATCTCACTGTGTGTTCCCGGATTTGCCCTCAATTCTTGGAAAAAATATAACATCGTGGGAATTACTTGAGTTATCTTTCGATATTCATCTTCCTTACATTCCAACTAGAAATTAAAAAAAATGAACTTAAATTATGTAAGAATAAGCAACGATATTTGCTCATATGGTTGTTATAATATATTTTTCAGTGCACAGGACATTAAATGTATTTGATGATTTAGAAAAATTGTTTAGTTTTACTAAATTAGAACAAGGATGATCACTAGATAGACTTTTATCAGATATACGGATTATATTATAAGCAAGCTCAATTCGCCATATTCTCGTAAAATATAAAAAGCATCTATCACGTACTTGAAAGTGAAAGAAAAATCCAACAATTTTTACAGTTTAGATATTGATCTTAGGCCTGTCTTTATTTAGAATGATCCCAATAGAATCAAGAATTTACAAAATCGAAATAAAAATTCATAGAATAAAAAAATATTTATAATTGAAATAATTTTAGTAAATGGCGGTTTGGTTGTAGCTCTCGTCCACAAATACCGAAGTTTGTAAAAAATAGAGGTCTATGATGGCTCGATTGTTGGAGTGAAAAACTAGTAACTTAGTGACCCGAGTTCAAACCACATCATAAATCTCCGTCGCTGATTAGTACCAGTATTCGCATAAATAGAGCGATGTTAAAAAAAATAAATAAAAAAACAATAAAAAATGAAAAATTCAACATACCCCTCTAGTTATGAGAGTCAAGTAAGATTTGACTTCTTGTTGATATGTCTTACTCAACTCCACGATAACATCAGTAATAAATTTTTGATCCAATGTTTTGACCATTTCGTCCATAATGTTAATAAGATTTTCAGTTTTTTCATTGGCCGCTGCAATGTGTTGCGTTAGGGAAACTTCAACTGACCTATTCTTAGGAGCTGCCCAACTGGTGGCCAACAAAACTGCAAATACGACGTAAGTGTACATAATGCTGGAAGCTTGACTATCTTAGTGGTAATAAGAGTTCTCTTAAGAAGCAATTCAAACACTGATGCTCATATGCGTAAAATCTATTTATATAGATATCGATGCTGCTTATCAAAATACTAATTATACTACGATACTTAGGTGAAGGCAAAAAATAACGCCGTCTAATGCAAGGGCAACCGTTTGCAAAGTAATTCAACAGTTAAAATTACGTTATTCAATAGTTAAAACAACTTTGGAGATGAGATTGGTTTTCACATTGTCAGATGTAAAATATTAGGTACTAGCAGCGATTCTTTCATACTATTTTGGATGTAATTTAACGTTTATTAAAATATTAATACATATCTATGAATGTGATAAATCTGTGACATAGAGATTCATGGAAATTTCTGATAACTCGATAAAATTTTAAGTTTTATATCTAATTCCTTCAAATATTAATTATTTTATGCACATGTCGAATTTATCATTGATTTTGCTAATTAATTCTGAATTAATTTTGAAATTTCACGGGTTTTGAGAGTCCGCCTGTATAGTTGGTTCACATGTCCCTGAAGTACGATAAAATTTTCAGCAATATTCATTGCTTACTTTTTAAGCATCTAAGCTAATGTTAAACGTGCGTTTTCGAGCTCGGCAATTTTCGTTTGTGAAAAAAAAAATAAAGCAAAGAATTGGTATTAAATTTTGCGTAAAAAATGAAATGGTGTAAAAAAGGCATATGGTGAGTCTGCTATGAGTAAAGCAAGGATTTACGAGTGGTATAAGCGTTTCTAAGATGGCCGCGAAAACGTTGAAGATGGCGAACGATCCGGACGCCCAAGTACATCCACAACCGATAAAAACGTGAAAAAAGTCAAAGAAATGGTTATGACCGATCGCCGAATCACAATCAGAGAAGTCACTAATAATGTTGGCATATCAGTTGACTCATACCATGGAATTTTTTCGGATATTTTGGATATGAAACGTATGGCAGCAAAATTTGTTCAAAAATTGTTGAATTTCGAACAAAAGCAGTGGCGAATGGAAGTTGCTCAGGAGTCGCTAAATGAAGTTAATAACAATGTAGAACTACTAAGACGTGTTATAACAGGTGACGAAACATGGATTTCCGGATATGATGTCGCAACTAAGGCTCAATCGTCCTTGTGGAGGCATTCTGGACCGCCAAGACCGAAAAACGCTCGACAAACGAAAATCACCGAACTCAAACAACACGGCTAAAATTAGCGGCTGCCACTTAAAAAGTAAGCGATGAATATTGCTGAAAATTTTATCGTACGAACTATACAGGCGGACTCTCCAAACCCACGAAATTAAAAAATTTTCGTTACTTTTTGAACACACCTCGTAGTATGCAGGTTTTTCAATTTCATATATAGTATACTTACTTTTGTATATTTTATAGTTAATGTTAAAAAAATTTGAGATATATTGTAAAATTTTAATTATTTAATTAATATGGATTATTTAAGGAATAAATGTATATATAAGAGAGTAAATTATTGAATTCTGAATAAAGACATATTATTTGTATATATTTAGGAATCTTGATTTATATCGATCATACAATAAAGTTATTTAATCTTAAATATTCTTTGACTATGTATAATTGTAGGTGTCAATATTATAATTGGTATTATAATATATGTGCTTATTATATTTTTGGAAAAAATTGTTTTTGGGAAAAGTGTCCATTGGTAAAAACGAATGTAAGAAAGAAGTCCACGCATTATTTTTATATAAATTTAGTTCATATAAAAACAGAATTATTTTCTTATACGTCTACGATATACTGATTTTTAGATTTTGATAAATTAGCTGCTATTATAGCTTATTGTCTTCGCTGGCGTAGAAACCTGTCACTCTCTAAAGAACAGAAAAGAAAAGGTTGCTTGCCGGCTGAGGAGATCTCAATAGCAACTACTTTAATTAGATTGGTCCAACAGTCGGTTTTTTCCAATAAGTTTCGAATTTTATCTTCAGGACAGCAACTTACATCAACAAAAACATTACGCAAATTAATGCCCTTTATTGGTACTGATAATTTGCTTCGTGTAGGTGGTAGATTGCAAAACTCTTTCTTATCGGAATCAGAGAAGCACCAAGTGATGCTATCAAAATGCACCGTATTACCGCCTTACATCCTGGTAATGATCAGTTTACGAGAGTAGTGACCTTGCGCACCGCTACTTCTTAATACAAGCGACCACTCAACAAATTAATTTTGCTTCCAGTTCATGACAATGTATCAGCTAATCTATTGACATTACGGTCAAACTAATAGATGTTCATGAATTACAACGTCATTTTTGCGTATCATACGAAATTATTCGTTCGAGGTGGGCGGTATGTTCTCGCCACTTACATTATAATGGGAAGTTTCAAGACTTATACAGCTGGTAACTGGCATTCAGTTTTGTCTTACTGAAGTAGACAACGAAATGGCAATATAAGTTCCAATCCTACAGATAAGTAGTGGCCTTTAATGCCTTAGCTTTCTACCCGCAATCAAGTTTGGACACTGAGAACTATAAGTAAGGCATGCTTCCGCACTGGAAAAAATCACTTTTCCAGTGATTTTTCAGAGTGCTTATAGACTGCTGTTAAATTCACTTACATTACTTGCCAGTGAGAATATCGAACTATAGACTTGGAGAAGTCGACTTAGCTTACCGTTTTTGCTCTGGGAAGGTGTTGAAGTTCTACTTGACTTATACACTTCCAAACAACGAAGTAGCGCAGCCATTTTTTGGTTTCATATACTGATTTTTAGATCTTATCCTCTTTAGTAAAAATGAAAAAGAACTTTTAAATGATCTTAAGATGTAGTTCAACGTCAAAAGAAAGGTTACTCATATTGTACCCGATAAATAAAGTATAAATTTTTTTAATATACTCTGTCTGAAATTATTAGTTTCAGAAGAATTTTCAACTTTCGAACTCTACTTACGTCTTTAGAAGACATTTGTAATCATCATAAATGAAGCTGTTAAGAAAAGACAATACTCTCGCTTATAATGATCACAGATTTCTCTATGCATTATAGTGCTCTTCTTGCAAATATGTTTTTATTTAAAAATAAAGATAAGCTCAGGAGCATAAATCTTGAGTTTTTTAAGTTCAATACCAAATAATATAAAGTAAAATTAGTAGGCTTCATTTCATGCAAATATTAGGGGGCGACCTTAGTTTCCGACCTTCACGTTTAGATGGCGTTATAAGTAGTACAAAAAGTCATGTATCGGATCTAGTACTTATTTTTTAGCTTTGGCTTTTACCAATAAAATTCAGTTAACAGGCACCATTATTTGATTAAACATGATCATTTTTTGATCAGTGAAAAATGAATTGTGATAAATCGTTTTTTTCGATGTCCTTTTACACTATTTTGATTTGCAAAACAAAGTGCAGCAAAAACTTATCGATTGCTTCTAGAATGTTATGGCCAACAAGCTCCATCGCTTACAACATGTGAAGAGTGGTTTCAGCAGTTTGGAAGTGGTGCTACTCATGTGAATAACAAAGAACGTTTTGAACAACCGAAAAAGTTTGACGATAGTGAACTGAAAGCATTAATAGATGAAAACTCATCCCTAATGCAGAAAGAAGTCGCTTGTAGGTTAGGAGTGAATGTCAGAGCAGTTGGCAAACGTTTACATGTGATGGAAAGATTCATAAAGAAGGAAAATGGATGCCGCACGGTTAGACCGAAAGTGTCATTCTGAATCGTTACAACATCGCACTATCTTTGCTTGCCAGGCAAAAAAAGAATTTTCTGTGGCAAATTGTGACTGGTGATGAAAAGAGGATCTACTATGACAATCCTAAATGCCAAAATTCACGAGTGGGACCAGGCCACCCGTCCACATCGGCACTAAAACGGAACATACACGGCCAAAAGCTATTGCTGTGCATTTGGTGGGACCAACAGGGTATGCTGTACTATGAGTTGCTAAAACCGAATGAAAGCGTCACTGCTGGGGTATACAAACTGAATAATTTGTAATATAAATTGATCGAACATACATTCGCAATCGCGAGCAATAGACGCAAAGTTATTATCTTGCATGACAACGCCGGGCGTAATGTTGCGAAAGCCGTCAAGAACATCCTGTGGTTCTTTCCTTCGCCTTCTGATTTCCACCTATTCAGATCGATGTAGCACGACCTCGTTGATACGTACTTCCGACATGTTTAAGAAGTACTGTGAGAATTTGTGGATGATTGGACAGCCTTGAAACCGCCACCGTTCTTTTGCTACGGTATCGCCATATTGCGAGAAAAATAGGAAAAAGTGGTAGAAAATTATGGAAAATATTCTTATTAAGCTAACGTGTATCCATTTTCCATGATAAATGTCCTTTTTCCGTTAAAAAAAGTCAGAAACTAAGTTCGCCTCCTAATACTTATGAAACTTATAATTTAAAAAATTGGATTTGGGCAATTTTCTTAAGTTTATCGATTTCTATCGAATTTGTTTTTAATGTTTAATTGTATAAAAAATATCCACAGACATTATACAAATTATTAATAAAATCGGTTTAATAGTACTAAAATAGCACACATAAACAGTGTAAATATTTAATTCTATAGGTATATATAGATAAAGTGATACCGTTTTTTGTACTAAAAAGTAAAATAAATTCAACTCATGTTTTAAATAATCTATACAGCAGCAACTGTTCATATTTAATGTGATTGCAACATAATATAAAGCTAATAAGATAACATAACAATCTCGCTTATAATGACCTACATATTTCTCTATGTATTATTGTTCTCTTCTGGGAAATGTTTTTTTATTTAAAAACAAGAATAAGTTGAGCTGTAAATTATCTTGGAAATGGATTTTAAGGTCAAAGGAGGAGAGTTAATAAAGACCGATCTCGATTCACTCCGCTTATGACCCAAAATCTAAAAGATATTTTTTGTTAATTCCTCAAAATAGTTTGAGTAATTAACTTTAATTATTAATTAATTAAGTCTAAAGACATTAGAGTCTAAATGTCGTTCCTCGAGTTCAATAAAAAATTATATACAGCGTAAAATTAGTAGGCTTCGCATCTTGAAAATTCTTCTGAAACTAATATTTTTAAATAATTCAATTTGATCCGTGTTGAGAACAAAATCTGTGTTATAATCAAAAAGAATTTCTGAACATTTTGTTGTAAATTTATTCGACTTTAATATATCTCTTCATCTTTCTCTGATGAATATTGTATTTACTTTTAAGTTTATTAAGCCATGGTATTGATGCATAAAATTGAAAATGCTTAAGAATCAATTGTTTCGAAGTTTGTATTATCCACTTCTATAAATTTGTTGTTGTTACTTGGGTATTATTTTTTCTTGCGTCGAGAAATCTATTATATGTCTATTTATTTATAATATCGTATTTTTGTTTTTGTCCACATTGAGGAATCAGTTCGTTCTTCGAATGAATAAGTTCAACAATCCTGACTAAAACTGCGCAATTATTAGCTCTAATCCTTTCTATCTGTCACTAGGATGCTCATTCGCCATATTATTAATTTTAATTTTGATCTCCGAGAGTAAAAATGAAATATTTTTCTTGACTCTTAGCTATATTCTAAATTGATTGCATCTATTAAATAAAAAAATATAATTATTTTCAAAAATGTATATTTATTGAAAAACAATTTGAATAAATTACTCCTTTACTAATAACACCTTTACTCTCTTTGCCTGACGATGTTTCAATTGAAAGCTACCATGGTTCACGTAGTGGTTTTTTGGTAATATCATCAGTTTTATGAAATATTATTTCATTTCTAGGAAATAAATTTATCATCTACAATCATTTTAGTAGAGTCTATCAAGCTCAAAATAATGCTAGTTATTTTATAGCCGCATTTGGATAGTATTTTTCGATGGTGATTCACAATAATTAACACTCCTCAGAATTTCTTTATTACATTTTTTATTCATGCAAACATACATTGCTTTAGGAAAAATCTTTTCGGTATAATTTATACTCATGCTATAATGTATACAATTTATATACTTTGTACAACTTATGATTTAGAACTATAAAAGAATTAGGAAAATATAATTAGATCAAGATTCCTCGGCTAAGTGGATGTAAGTGCCTTTTGAAATTTGGGAGGTCAAATTCTCTCCCAGTCGGCCTTCAATCCCACTAGGGAACAAATCCCTGGACGATCGACCTGGGTGACGCCTTTCGGTGCCCATGTAGACTTCCGGGTGCTTTAGATGCTTCTGTCAGTATGTTGTAGCCGAATGTAAAGGTTATCCATAACTCCTTTTGTGGAAAATGCAGGCTCTTGCCCGATGTCTCAAGAGATCGTACTTTGTCGATAGCAGAGGCCTGATTTGTGACCCTCGGGGAGGAGCCGAAGGAAGGAGGAAGGAAGGGGATGGTTCCCTCATTCCCTACGTATGGAAGAGTCCAGTAAAGGATCAATGAAGCCAAGGCCACTTACAGGACGTGATTTTATAAAGGGGGAGGGGCATTTAGTCAGTCAGAGCGCGAAGGCTCTAACCGAGAGAAGACTACCGCGATCTGAGGTTCACAGGCGATGGCGACCCGATCTTTCCACTCTAGACACCAGAGAGGAATCCCAGGGAGGCAGGTCAGCTCGGGCCCAAGGCCCGAACCGGATTGACATCCATTGACCTCACAGCCGGTCAGATGGAGAGGCCCAGTAGCGGCAAATATACTCTTCCACTAGTTGCCGCCGGGTATGGGAGTCGAGTGAGGTGTTCGAATAAAAAGTCGTTGTTTTACAAGACTATTTTTTTTATGTACTATTAGACCCAGTGGGATGTCTAAGATGTCATTCAGATGTCATTCACTTTCAACCTTCCCTATGAATCTTCGAACGTCTGCGGTTACTTGTAGGACCATGAAGCGCTGCAGATGGTCGCGGTCATGGATTGGTACTGAGCCGATATTGACAGCGTAATGAAAATCGTCTGGGTCAAGGAGATGGCTCGCCATGCATTTACTCTTTTAATTAGCCCTGGCTGGCTTGGTTTAATCGGTGTACACTTTTACTTTATGTCCAGCTCGATTGATTATGAGTATCACCCTGGATAGTGCCTTGATTACTTTAAATGGGCGCTCCCATTTTAATGATTCGAGCGGCAAACCTTCAGTTGCATTCGAGAGTTAATAGCCCTTTAGATACAGCTTGTTACCTGTTTTGTATTGAGCAGCTTCATAAACAGTGTATTTTGCATTGTATGCCTAGTGATGCTCATGAATTTCCAATATTCTTTCTTTTGCGGCCGGAGACGGTTGGGGTAATTCGAATTCCCAGTCTCCTGGCCGCCGCAGGTCTCGCCCTGCTGGAGCACCACCGAATTTGTATCTGGTCACTGCGTTTCTTCTTCTCTAAAGCTAAAACATCATCTTGGGACTGTGAGTATCCCAATGCTCATGATTCTCATTTTGTAAGTGCAATCGCAAACTATTTTTCTTTCCTGATTTGGATGCTCGGTAGGATTAACCCGGAGGTTACAAATGGCCATGGTCCAGGGCTAGACATACCAGCATTGATACACCTCCCTCTAATGGTGACTGACGAAATGTGGCCCATTGTCCGTGACTATCGCTCTAGCATACTTCCACCTAAAGAAAACCTCGTTCACGATGGACGTTATAATGGAGCTCGTGTCTGAATTTTATAGCGGAATTGCTTCACCCCATCGATAGAACAGGTCGTTTATGACGAGGATAAATCTCTTTGTCGTAGTGTAGGGACCTAGGAGATCGGCTGAAATCGTGCTTCATCGCTCGCTTGGTCCATGCGGACGTAATCCTTCAAATTTTGAATGGATCTTCTGTATGCATTTGTTCTGGGCCTCTAGAAGTTGGATGTAGAAGCCTTTCTTGATCGTCCAATGTTAATCCATCCAATGTTATCCAATAATGATAAATACTAGTGATAAATGATTAATCCGTCAGCGATCATGGAGATTTATATACCACTCCCTAACAAGAAAAATTCTCCTTTTTCTTTCAAAAATTTTCAATAGTGGCCTGCATCACTTTGGAATGATTATTGGTATATCTGTAGAATATTTTTGACAGTCATCGCCTTTGCTGAATCATAGATACAGCATTACGAAGGAGTGTATAAAAATTAATATACAATGAAATTGTATAAAATTATGATTAATCTCTATGTCATCCGCTCCGTCAAACAGTTATTCTTTTAATTTAATTTAATTTGTAGTCCACAAAGTCTTGTACCTAATGGCTTTTGTTTACAGTATTCTCGACTTTATAACTATTGACCAATATAAACAAATGTATTTAAAGTAAATGTTAGAAAGTAATTGACGGTATGACTGAACCTAAGAATTTTTTTCTTTCTAAATTGGTTTTGACGTAAATATATATAGATTACAGTTGTATTAATGTTATTTATTAAAAATTTTTATTTTATTCTATCTAATAATTCGTATTATAATTCTATATTAAGCTTATGGCTGCTGATAAATTTTGCTGAAAAATTAAAAAGCAAAAAGGAGAAAGAAATAAAGGGAAATGAATGAACGTTCAACCACAACTTTTTTCAAGAAAGGGTGTTTCCATTTATTTATTAAATAAAGGTTTGTTTTTTTTATATTTAAAACAATCTTGCATCTATGTCAGTAGACAAAACTTTAAATTTGCACTTTAATTATTACTAGAGGAAGCACCTTGGCTGGAACTTGCTTGGAGGGAATCTGGAGAACTACATCCTTCTATTAGTTCTTTCTCAAATTTTTTTATTAAGTAAGTAGCAGTGGAGAGAGCCGATCTAGCGTAGCCTACAACTTCCCTTTTCATTTTACGAGGGTATTTGCTGTGTTTTGTAAGAAAATCTTCATATATCTCAGCCTCCGACACAAGAACTCTTGATACTCCAACAAGTCCCTTGTGAAGGATCTTTGTTGATACAAATAATCCATAATCATAAACCTCTTGTACTTTAAGGGGAAGATTATTCACCGTGTCATTCAACAGGTTTTGCAACTCCAGGTTTTTAGTTTTGTGCATCTGGAAAATAACAAGAATTAATGTGTCTTAGATTGAATTTCTAATAATCAATAAACGTAATAATTTGCTTATAAATTTATTTTAAAATAAATATATCATATGTATTACTTTAAATTTAAAGGTATAAATAATGTTCTGGAAAATATTGAACACGATATACTTAATTATATATCTGATAGTAGAAGGTACTTTAAAATAGATATATAGTCATGAGGGTAAAAATTGTGATACATCTGCAATAATTTATTCTCCAGAGTAAGAGATTTACATATTATTCAAAATAATTGAACTCTGTGCAATTACCTGCATTTTATTGTTTGTCACTTGTACGGCATTTGTCATGTCTACGTGTCTTCGAGTGGATTAGTAATTAAGACAACACGATACTTATCAATAGTCATAAAAATATATATAATATAAACGTTTTACTACTAATCCTGAGATGGGTATAAATTCGTATAATGGTAATCGAAAAAATATCTTACTTGAAACAAAATTATTTTATGGATGAATTAGAATCACATTGCTATTTTGTGAGTGCCTTTAACAGGTATAGTTAGTGTTCAATGAAATATGGGGAGGGACTTTTGGTGGTACAAAAGCAATAGACCACCCGTGTTAATGGTACCCTGTACAGTAATATTTCAATACCAATTTTCAAATTTGATTTATGAAGCTACTATGTAAAATATTTTCTGATGATCAAGATAATATTTTTAAGTTAAATGGACTTTCTCTCACAAGAATAATAGAGAACACAGCTACTGTACAATTTCCTATATAATTATAAGATAGTAGTTATCCATAAACTACGCTTCAGTGGTGATAGTTGTTTACGAAATCTCAACGATGAGCTACGGGAAGGAGGCGGGCTATGTTCGCGCTCACAATTAATTCTACTTTATGTTTTTGCGAATGAGTTAAATAGCCCGCTATTTATAGATATATGATAGATATGATACTATATGATACCATATCAAATGATAAGATACCATATGATACCATATCAAATGATAAGATACCATATCATACCATATGATCAAATTTGACTCGAACTGGTGCATTTAAACTCCGCGCGCAGACTGAATCGGTAAACATTTTTTTTCCTATATTGGTATAATCACTGTTGCTGTCCGTGTGAGTTTGAGCGCCATACCACCAATAGTGCGTGTTTGTCAACTGTTTGTTTACGACGCAAAAAGCTTGTCCGACAATATTGACTATGGATTCATGGTGGGTTCACCGAAGCGGATTTTTGAGTTTCGGAAAGACAAAAAAGTCACAGGGAGCCAAATCTGGTGAATACGGTGGCTAAGCGATGACTTCCATTTTGTGATTGGACTAAAAATCAGATACAATCATGCTGTATGTGCCGGCGCATTATTATGGTGAAAAACAAATTCGGTCGTTTCCGACGAATTGCTTCACGTAGACGCCTCAAAACTGCCAAGTAATACTCCTTATTGGCCGTTTGACCTCCTGGAACGAATTCATGGTGAACTACCCCATGGTAGTCGAAAAAAACGATGAGCATCACCTTGATTTTCGCTGGATGGACAACGTCTATGAGGCAAGTTTTCTACGACTTCACGATATTCAATGAATGCTTCGTGCAACTGAAATACTTGAGTTCACGATAAAGTAGACTCCTCAAAATACGTCTGCAACATTTACAATGATTTCGTAGCCGTAATTATATTGGAAACACAAAATTTAAGCAAACTCGTTGATCACCTTTTTTCCATAGTCAATCCGATCCAGTTTATGCACAAAGTTTAAATGCGCCAGTCCGGGTCAAATATGGTATTCTTAGAATATTTAACAAAAAATGTGACTGTATATCTATGAAGGCGAGAAATAGAATTCGGTTGAACAGGCGAAAAAACATGCAACTTTTTTCGTTTTCGCACTCGGGTGAGGTTGGGCAGAAATAATAATAATTTATTCAATTCCTTTTTGTTATAATTGATTTTCTACACAATATTAAAATCTAATATGCGAAATACAATATGATATAGCGCAAGATGCGACCTGTTGTTTTCAACGGAAAAACTCCTCCTCTCACTCTGTGATTGCTGCTTTTCCGGGTTCAACGGCCTGATTGGGCTTTGGCCCACTTTGTGCACTTAAGTACCGCCCACATCCACTTTCTCTCTCTCTCCGTTTGTTCCTTTCTGGCTCGGGCCCTCACCCACCAGCCTACCGGGTCGTCTGAGATCGCCATTGTCTCGCTAGCCTCCTCTTCACGTTCCTGAGTGAGCTTGAACACCCGGAAAGTATGACTTTCCCGCGAAGTCTGTTGCTTCCAGAAACCAAGTTCTCTGGAGCTGAAAATTGGCTATTATATCAACGTTTCGACCTTATTCGCAAACGTTTAAGTCTATTAGTCGAGAGGAGTCGCCATCCAGTTACGGTGGAGATTATATTTATATGCATATACACACACACACACATACACACATGGATATATACATTTACATATTTATATTTATGGTAACTCATCTTGTTTCTTGTCCAAATGTTTTTATTTCTTTTGACATTTTATTTTGAAACGAACTACACACTCTACGAGTACAGTACGAGCACACTAAACAGGAAATCGATTTTTCGACGTATCCCCCCCCCTTTTTTCAACGTGCCTGAATTATACTCGGTGGCTTAGATTATAAACATGATTTGCCATAAAGTTGTCCAAACATTAACGCCCTGAAATGGGACCCGCATCTATCTAACACATGATTCAAACGATGTTTTCTGAGTTGAAGGAATTTTCAAAAGGGAGAAGTTCTTCCAGGCTTTATGGCAATCATAAATTTCGCGCGCCGACTTATTTAAACACAATCCGAAAACTCCTCAATTGACTAAGCCCTATATTAGTGACACGAGAGCACGAAGGACCCATATAATTCTTTTCTACACATAGATAATGCATAGATAACGCATTTTTAATGATAACTTTTTAGTAGAAATAAAAAAGTCGTAGAAATTGGTACGATTGGCAACTTCTTTACAGAATGAGGTTTATCATTCCATGGTATAATGTATTCAAAGTTCAAAATGGTGTATTCAAGATGGCGACCAACATGAACTAAAATTAGTTTTGCGAACATAAAAAAATAAAAATAAAAATAAGGACAGGAAAATAACATAAATATCGAACATAAAAATAACACGTTGCAAAAATAAAAAGTTAGATTTCCTTTCAAAAAAATCAAGTTGACCCTAATGTCGGCAGTGTTACCACTTTCGGTTGAAAACTAGTTATATAGTTTTTCGCCTCCCTCAAATTTATGGAATACGTATTTTGCCGATTTTTAATCTATTCAGGTGGAAAGTTAAAAAAGAACACCTGGTATAGGTCTGACATATTACTTCCGTCATTTTGTATTTTCAGTTTTATGACAGAATCAAGTTCAGAGACAGAAAAAACAAGGACCCACTTAGTTGTGCTTGAAGTATGAAAAAACATATGACGCCTGTAGGCATAATCCCGGCCCTCTAAAGGTTAATATAAAGAGATTACATTATGAATTTTCATTATTCACGTTTTTAGATCAAATGTATTTTATTGGTATGCCATACAATCCAAAATTTTTTATAATCGAGAATTTATAATAAATATATTCTCGGATGCTAGCCAAGTAACCTATGCCATACTACATATCTACACTTGGAGTTGAAAGGTAATCTGACGAGAATCATTCTTATAATAGTAAAAGCGGAAGTTGCGCCAATCAAATTATTATCAACTTTTCGACTGAAATTATAACTTACATTATTTAACAGTTAAACCGCTAAGGTTATAAGAGCTTGGTGTCGAGATTAATGGCACATACAACTGAACTGACTACGACAGTGCTCCAATGAATAACATCGGCGCCCCGCGACAAACAGACAAATTTTTTTCGCCTACAGGCTAGATGGCACTGGTTTCCTTGTCATTAAACGTTGAACCATGGCAAGGTGTTATCATGTGTCAAAGAGATTACAGTTAGACTTCGAGAATCAACCCATTCTGCAATTGAGAAGAGAAAACACTTTGAGATAAAATCGTCTATAGCAACATACCTTCGTAAGTTCCAGTACATGAACCAGGCAATACTCATTTCACCATTGGTTTGCGAACAAAAAAATTTTTAAATATCGGAAAATATGCAATATCACAGAAACAGACAGTAAAATTGTTTTTTTCTTCACTGATTATGCTGGAAATAATCCACATAAATAAACATATGACGCCTGTAGGCGTTATCCCGGCCTTCTAAAGGTTAATTATCTTAAAATTCTAGAGCTAATTTCAAATGAAATTTTCATTTTTAAATAAATAAAAATTGAAAGAAAACAAGCAATTAAATAAAGCGAAATATTGGTGTCTAGTTTTGACTCTATAGCTAACATTTCATATGGTGATCTGATAATATCTCTGTCATGAAATTTTTCAGATTATTAGCATTATGTCTAATATAATACAGATATACATATTATTTTAAACTAATTAAAATCTCACTATTATCTTCGGCACGGATTATTCATTATTTAATTTAATTTTTCCTGAGATCAAGGAGCGCAGTCGCATTCTGATGGCAAGTATGGGTACTAAAGCCTTCGGACGAACGTGCTATATATATATATATATATTGATATTGGGTTTCGAGATTTTCAAACTATTATCGCGTCAATATTGAGCCATTATATTACTTCTAATTATGCTTAAAAGAAGCTATTCGATTATTCATCAATTCGAAAAAAGTTTTATGTAAAAAACATTTATTATACTAAAGTTATTAAGCAGGAATTTTTTACCTCCGTTTTCATTATCGTGCTACTATTTAATTTTGTCCATCCGGTAAATACTCACTAGATTTGCGTAATTTCCGACAGTACTGATGGTGCCTCGAAAGCGAGGTTGATTTATATATATATATATATATATATATATATATATATATATATATATATATATATATATTTATAGATGCATTATTATGTGTATATACTATATGCAGCTATATGTATTACTACAATACTATTATAATGTTGTGTTCGGCCGATAGAAACAGATGTCCAAGTATGTGGGGACAAATGCCACAGGTAGTTTCTTGTTTGGACGGTAGAATATGATGTCCAGGTGTGTCGGGATGATTTCCACGGAGAGTTTCGTGTATTAATTGAAAATCAGATCTTATATGTCTAAAAATGTTTGATATTAAAAAAAAAAATTATAGTATAGTAAAATATTCTTCAAGAATATATAAAAATCTTTTTAATCTCATTAAGATAATGCGTTCTTTTGTATAAATCACATATATGCTTCTAGGAATAGTACATCTAGGATTTACGACAGAAAACAAATGATATTTCAGAATATAAATATACTAGATATAACACTCAACAATTTGTGAAATCTCTTTAAAATTTCTTTTTACGAAGTATAAAATAAGGCAAGTATGGTATATTTTCGATTTCCTTATCATTTCTACCATTTTTATCATTTCAATTTCTCTTGAATGTAATACATTTATTAATATAATCAATGTATTGTCTATTATAATTTGTATAACTGAAATAATTTACTAATTAGACTTCTCAGTCAATTACACATAAACGTGCGATGCTTAAAAAACAACTTATAGTTTTATTATTTGTAAATATTTGTAATTTAAACAAAAGAAATTATTGAAATAAATTTTTACATACTCAAGTATATGTAAATATGTAATTACTTATTATTATTCAATAAAAAATTGTTTATTAAAATTACGCCCATGCACTCACTTATTTATAACGTGCAAATACAGTACTATGAAAATATAATTAAAAAATTATTTTGACATGTACTTGCGGGCCCGTCTTTTAAAAGCTTATGGTCATTTAAATGGTTGTGAAATATTGAAATCTTATGTATACATTTATATGTGTGTATATATATATATATATATATATATATATATATATATATATATATATATATCAAAAATATTTAAATTTTAATTCTTTATGATACTATCTTAAGGTTTCTAGATTTTATGAATATTAATTAATAGCATGCAATTTTTTCTAAAATATAATTAAGGAATGAAGGTCTAAATTACCCCACTGTAAGCATCTTGCACGATTAGGAAACTGTCGTCCAAAGCGCGCCTGGATGCATTCGATACAATAGGCTCAAGTGCTTTCTTATCGCAGTTTTCTACCAATTTATCAGTCTTTGCAATATATTCTTCAACTAGTTTATTTGCATTAACGATTTCCTCGGAGAGAGAAATTTCACGTGGCTGAGGCTTCGGCGCAGCCCAAGTACAAGCCAAGAAAACTATGAAAGCTATGTACTTAAACATAATTTTAGGAATTAGGATGCTGACAAATGCTATTAAAACGATGCTAGAAGTACATGAAAAATTGATGGTTGTTCTATATATACGTACAGATCTTATCAAATTACTGTTTATCTTCTAATTCTCATACAAGTGGAGATGTTACCGAAAATATTATAGTATAGATATATTATATCTTTACAATTTTGTATGTTTTTAAAGCCGTTTTTTGTTATTTCAATTTTATATCGAGACTTCTATTACAAGGTTGATATGGCCTATACTATGTCGATAAATTCAAGAATTTATAGTCAATGCCTCTTTACCTTGTTCTTACGTAAACCAGCAGAATTGGGTAGAATATCCCTGTCGCGTTTAGATTTAATGGGTAAATCATACCTAAAAAAATATATGAAAAAGAGAATCCTATTTGTATATGGTATAGAATGGCCTCGTGAATCTGGCAGATATTTGGCCGTTATCTGAATAAGGCAGGTGGCAGGGTAATGGGGGTTCTCAAAAGAAAGTCTTTCAAAAGAAATCTACTATTGAAATATGTAGAATTCATTTTGGAACTTATCGTGATAATGGCCTAATGCGATATGGAGATACTGGTATTTTGGCACACCGAAAAAATTTGTAAATCGATAAATTCTTTCAAAAAACTTAGAAGTATTTTTCGACATTTTCATTTTTCGACTTTTTCGATATTTTCATCCGTTTTGATGTGGAAGGGCAACCCGAGCGTGAACCATTTTCAATAGCTTCTCGGCAATATTAAAACGCTCAAATTTCTCAAATACACATGAACGTAATAAAAATGTGTTGATATACACTTGCACCAATAATTTACAACATTCAGTTACAGTTTATTGAAATTTTATGTAAAATTTAATAACAATCCAGTGACATATTGTTAAATCGATGGTCAGTCTCGTTAATGAAGAACCGCGTGTATATAGAAACTTTCCTCCGGAACGCCCATTGTCACAAGGTATTGAATCTGAACACCTGTATTTCCATTCCGGATTTACCCTAAACTGTGCTTTTTGCACATTGTTGGATTATTTCATGTACAGAATTACAAAGGGATTAGATGGGTAAGCTTATAACACATCGTTCAATAAGTCCCGAGATTAATTTAATAAGACTGCAAGACCAATCGAGATATTTATTAAAATTTTAATTATTTAATTAATATGGAGCATTTAAGTAATAAATGTTTATGTAAGAGAGTAAATTATTTAATTCTGAATAAAGATATGTAATTGGTATATATTAAGGAATCATGATTTAAATCGATTATACAATAAAGTTCTTTAATCTTAACTATTCTTTAACTATTTATAATTGTATGTATCAATAATAATAATTGATATTATAATATATGAGCTTATTATATTTTTCAAAAAAAATTGTTGTTGGGAAAAGTATCCATTGGGAAAAACGAATGTAAAAAAATGTCCACCCACTGTTTCGATATTAATTTAGTTGAAGAATAGTTAGAAGACTTGTGCAAGTTCTAATTTGCACAAGTTAGATTTCGGAGTGACTCTGCAAGCTATTTCACAATGTCTCAAAACGCTGGGTATGGTTCAAAAGCAAGGAAATTGGGCCCCTTACAAACTGAAGCAAAGAGACTCATGATAACGCATGACAACGCTCAGTCAGATATTGTAAAACTCGTAATGAAAACGTTAGAAGCACTGAATTGGAACATTCTACCCCACCCGTCGTATTCACCAGACATTGCTCCTTCAGAATACCACCTATTCCGGTCGATGACTCATGGTCTGGATGAGCAGCACTTCACTTCATACGAGGAATTGAAGAAATTAGTCGATTCGTGGTTCGCCTCAAAAGGCGAGCAATTTTTTAGACGGGATATCCACTTGCTGCCCGAAAGATAGTCAAAAGTAGTAGAAAGTGATGGGCAATATTTCGAATGACATTATTTGTTCCTTTTTCTACAATAGGTTCTTATTTCTTTATAAAAAGAACGGCGGAAACTTATTTGTACACCCAGTAAAAACATAATTATTGTCTTACGAGGGCGGTTCAATAAGTAAGTACCCGTGTTAGAAGTGAAGGCACCATTTTTTCAAAAACTTTTTTTTTATTTTTCAATATAGTCCCCATTGAGAAAGATACACTTCTCCCAACGTTCTGGCCATTTTTTTCACCCCTCGAAAAAAAGGATTTTTTGAACTCTTCAAAATAAGCCTTGCCTCGGCAAAACCTCCTCGTCTGAGGAATCAAAATTTTTCCTCGCGAGCCATTTCTTCATATTAGGGAATAAGAAGTCGCAGGGAGGCAGATCGGGTAATGATGAATCCAGGTTTCATCAATAGTGACAACTCGACTCAAGAAGTCCTTTGGATCTCTCTTGAATTGTTCGAAACACTATTCTTAAGTGAACAGTCGCTCCTGATTGTTCTCTACTGATGGATATACTGTTCTATAACAGATTTTTGTTATCCTCTTTAGTGAAAATAAACAAAAGACCTTTAAATGACCTTAAGATTTAATTCAAAGTTACAGGAAATGTTACTCATATTTTACTCGATTAATAAAGTACAAATTTTGTAATATTTTCTGTCTGCAACTATTAGTTTCAGAAAAATTTTTAAGATGCAGAGTCTACTAATTTTACGTTATATAATTTGCTATTGAACTTAAGTATCTCAAGATTTATGCTCTAATGACTTTAGAACACATTTAAGCATTCTAATATCTTTAGAAAAACTATTTTGAAGGATTTTTAAAAAATATCCTTTAAATTATTGACTTTAATCCGCTAATTGTTGACTGTTAAATCCATTTCCATGATAACTGAAATCTTAACTTATTCTTGTTTTTTTTTAAATAAAAACGCATTTTGTTACTTTAGATATTATTTCAAAGGATTAAAATTACTCAATTTTCAATTGTATTTGTGGACAATCTTAATGCACAAGATAAACACATATAATCGAGATCTGGAGAACTTTTACTTACTAAGAATCATGCTGGAGCCAATTCTTAGAACAGTCAATTGTAGAATCTTATTGTCATATTATGAAATAGAAGATCAAGCTCATTAACGTACATATGGACATTATTTCTGGCCTATGATATACGTATATAGTACGATCTAGCCATCACCATTTCCCATCCTTACTTTCCTGCCTATGATAACTTTCGAACGGATCAATATAATTTGGGCATGCTTTGATAGGTTTTATTTTTATTTTTATTATTTTCCAATTAAAATTTGGTTTTTGCTTGTAATCTTTTGTGCAAAATCTAAAATTTTCCAACAAATGAATCCTTGCGAGTAGGAAAGACTAATCTCATTAAATTTTAACAGATGCAGCTATTTAGATTATTTTAGATAACAGTTAAAATTATTTTAATTTTTGATAGAAAAACGATGTTTATAATTCTCTATGTATATAGACCTCTAGAATGGAATATTTTTACTGTTTTTCTGGATTATTTTAGTACCATGCAATTGATTTTATGTTATTGCGTCACATATATCATATCTAGTTTAATAGATTATTTATTATTCTCAATGTCTACTGTTACAATATACTTAGATATTATTTGAATAATCATATGCTGTAATACTATAATTTCTGTACAATCATGAGTATTAACAACGTTTTCATTACTGTAGTTCAGAGAATAATTTATTTCACATAAAATTAAAAAAAAAAATATGTTTCTCATTATTTGGCTTGCGGCTGACGTCTTTAGTCTAATTTCAATAAATACTCATCTTTCGAATTTGCATATGATAAGAATTTATTTGAAATTGAAAATACATTTAATAATAGAGTGAATATGTACTATTTTAACAAATATTATTCGCACCTAATATATATGTAAAACTAAATATATATAGTTTTATAACATATATAATTTTTATCTCAAAAAATTAAATGACATAAGCCTGTTAATTCGCATAGATTAATTAAAATGTACTTAATTATAATTTTTAATAAATGTAAAACTTAATTTAACTTAACTTTATTAAAACGCAATTCACGACAGGGTGATTATATCACATTAAAAGACACCCCACAGCACTGGGAAATATGAAACTTCTCGAAAATTTAATCCCGCGCATACTTATTAGATTTAGCATAATTTATTTAGTATAAATTTATACCAATTTCCACTGAAACTCTTTGCGCATAAAATATTTCGATCTTCTTTTATCAGAACCGAAACAAACATAAATATACAACTTTTTATAAAATTAACTTTCTGAAGTTTATCACATTGAATTATATCGAATTATATTTTTAAAGTGTAGTTTTATAAAAACTATCTACAGATTAATCAAAATATTACAAAAACTAGTAATCCAATCGATTGAATGGTACTAAAAGAACCCGCGCGAACAGTGCAGATATTCTAGAGGTGTATAGAGAAATATCGGTTTTTGTATTAAAAAGTAAAATAATTTTAACTTGTATATAAAATAATCCACATAGCAACATCTGTTAAAATTTAATGAGATTGCATCGTAAATAAAACAAATAATAAAATAATTGAACAATATTGCTTACAATGACAGCTATATTAAATGTTTACGTTCAAGGACAATCTTTCCTACTCGCAAGGTTTCATTCTTTTGAACATTTTACATTTTGCACAAAAGTTTATAAGCAAGAACACAATTTTAATTGGAAATTGATAAAAAAAATTATAAAAAGATTGTGCAAATTATTTTTCATTTATTCAAAAATTGAAAAGAGAAGTTTATAAACTATGTATACGCAATTCGTTTTCGTGTTGTAACAGATTCTCATGAAAATTTCTATCTGTATTATTTAATAAAATAATTTTGGTATAAGAAATTTGACATTTGAAAATTTGCCCATCGTAGGACTCAACATCATTCATATAAAGACAAAATGTGGATATCAAAATCTTTTCAAAATTGTAAATTGAATACGGGTAGCCTTGATTTATGTTATTTTTGAATGACTTCGAAAGGTAATCCGTTCGAGATTTATCATAGGCAGGAAAGCAAGGATGGAAAATGGTGATGGCTAGATCGTAGTATATACGTAGAATATCATAGCCCAGAAACATTATCCATACGTACGGTAATGAGCTAGATTTTCTACTTCATGACATGAGCAAAAGATTCTAGAATTGGCTGCTCTAAGAATTAATTCTTGCATAATGATTTGTAAGTAAGTATTCTCTAAATCTAGATGATAAGTTTATAGACAATTTGTCATAAATTTGACTCTTTCAAATCTGAAGTAGAAAAATGTATTTTTATTAAAAAAGAAGGATTAATTCAGCTTTAAGTTATCTTGGAAGTGTATTTAAAGGTGAAAGGAGGAGGGTAAACAAGGACCGATGTCCATTCCCTCTGCTTATGACCCAAAATCTAAATAATATTTTTTGTTAATTTCTCAAAATAGTTTCGTGAAAGAGTCATTTGCCAAAACATTAGAGTCTAATTGCCGTACTTCGAGTTCAATAAAAAATTATATATAGTGTAAAATTAGTAGGCCTTGCAAGTTGAAAATTCTTCTGAAAGTAATAGTTTCTAATAATCGAATGTGATCCGTATTGAAAACAAAACCTATGTTATAATCAGACAGAACTTCTGAACATTTTGTTTTAAATTCATTCGACTTTAACTCTTATGATCTAGAAGGGAAGTGATTGATTGCCCGGTTAATGTAGACTTCTCTTGTTAGTGCGGTATAGGTAGATAAGTTGATAAAGGGAACAATCAAATCGTCCTTTGTTAACCATTTTAATTTTCCATCACTGTATTTGTAATAATTTTCTTTTTTAAATTTTACAGGAGTGAAACTATATAATAGAATAGGAAGGAATAGGACACCGATGAAAAAATATAATAGTTTCTTAGAAAATAGTCGAAAAACAATTTAAAAAATTATTTTAAAAAAATATTATTCTAATGTATTCCATAATTATATAAATATATATAATTTGAAGAAGAAGAGTAAATATTAAGAAATGACATTATGAGTGAGGCATAAAAGAATTCTATATGTATTTATATAAATACTAATAATTATATGCATTTTTAGATGAAGAAGTAAGAACATTGTTGAATAAATAAATAAGAATATGATTTTATTAGTACAAAATAGATCCTGTAGTCGATGCCGATACTAATTCATATATTAATTTTAGATATATGATGTTTAAATGATGAAGATCATACGTTAATTCTCTAACTCTTGCTAGAGGAACTTGCATCATCGGAAGTTCCTTTGGTAGAACTAGAAGATTTCTGGAATTCTGTGTAGAGTTTCTCGGTCCAGCGAACACACATATCGGTAGCTTGTTTAGCCAAGGCTTTAACTTCCTTCTTGATACCGCTAGAGCACTTATGCTTTTGAAGATATGTGTCATATTTTTTAGCCGTGATTATGAGGGTTCGGGAAGCACACACGAATCCTTTATAACGTGAGTCACTGCTCGCTTCCGGACTATCTTTCAGTTTACGGAATACATATAACATCTTGGAAATTACTTCAGCTATCGTTTGATATTCTTCATCTTTATTCGACATCTGGAACATAAAAAAATTTATCTAAATTATTTTTCAAAGGATTACTACAGAACAGAATGTCGTGTTCGCATGATAGAATGCGATTTCCAGGTGTTTTGGAACGTCTTCCACAGGGAATTTCGTGTTCGGATGATAGAATGTGATTTCCAGGTGTTTTGGAACGTCTTCTACGGGGAATTTCGTGTTCGGATGATAGAATGCGATTTCCAGGTGTTTTGGAACGACTTCTACGGGGAGTGTCGTGTATAGTTGGTGGGAAACAATGTCCAGGTATGTCAGTACGACTTCTATGAAGAGATTTGTATTCTATCATTCGAACATGCACACTCTCAGTAAGAGTCTCCCCGGGATACCTGGACATTGTATTCTACCTCCCCAACACAAAACTCTCTATAGTAGTCAGCCAGATACATTTCCTATAATCCGAACATGATACTCGCCAAAACGTCGTCTCGAGATACTTGGACATCTTTTCCTACCGCTCGAACTCGAAAGTACAATTTTTTCCATCGAAGCCGTATTAATATATATATATATATATATATATATATATATATATATATATATATATATATATATTGTATAAAATGGTCGGCAAAATATCAACTTTTTGAAGTGGACGCTACATTGAAGCAGCATTTTATACAGAAACGATGATAGGTAAATTACGGTCAATTCTTTATAGAAATATAGATTTTTATATATAGAGTACTTTTTACTTAGATATTATTGAATTGTTTATGGAATCGTTTAAATTATCGGTTAAATTATCTTGGCCAAAGCCGAGATGGGGATTTTGCAATGTTAGATTCATTATATAAACATAAAAGAAAAAGTAAAATTTATGATCCACCAGTGTACCAATCCTTACTAAAGCAGCACACGTGCATTTGCACAAATTTCTTTAAAAATTTAGTAAAGATTGAATAAAAAATATTAAGTAGTCCGAATTTGCTAAGTAAATCAAAAATAAAAAATCGAGGCCTACTATGGCTGGATCGCTAGAGCGAAGAACTAGTAACTTGGCGATCCGAGTTCAAATCTCGGCTAATTGAGACACGCATCACTGTAAGAAATCACATGTATTTTGTGTAAAAACAGAATATAGTTCTCTGTCGCTGATAATCACCGATATTTGGAGGCATAAATAGAGCGACTTTAAATAACATAAAAAAAAAAAAAAAAAAAAAAAAAATCAGAATACCTTTTTGGTTGTGAGAACCATGTACGCTTCAATTTCCTTGAAATATGTTTGACCCAAATCTATGATAATATCATTAACGACATTTGGGTCTAATTTTCCAACCAGCTCATGCATAATGTTAATAAGAGATTCGGTTGTTTTGTTGGCAGCCGCAATGTGTTCCGTTAGGGAAACTTCAACCGACCTATCCTTAGGAGCTGCCCCGCTGGTTGCCAACAAAACTACGAATACGAAGTAAGTATACATAATGTTGGAAGCTTGACTATCTTAGTGGTAATAAGAGTTTTCATAAGAAGCAATTCAAACACTGATGCTCTTGTGCGTAGGATGTATTTATATAGATATCGGTGTTGCATATCACTAGACTAATTATACTAGAATACTTAGGTGAAGGCAAAAAATAACACCCGCTGATGTGAGCGCAACATTTTGCAAAGCAATTAAGTTAAAAAAACTTTGGCTATCGGATTGGTTTGCACATTGTGAGATTTAAAATATTAGGTATCTGTTAGCAGTGAATTTTTCGTACTAGTTTCGATGTAATTTAACGTTTATTAAAATATTGCTTACATATATGAATGTCATAAATCTGTGATAAATAGATTGATGGCGATTTTTCGTAATTCGATAAAAGCTTAATTATTATAAAGAAGTTCTTGAAATATATATTATTTTATGAACATCTCGAATTTAAAGTTTATTTTGCTAAATGATTTTGATATAATTTTATGTTATGCATTATAAATTTACATCGATTTATTTATATTTCTAATAATCGAGTTTTTTGTAATTAATAAATATTAGGTTTTTACATTACTATTTAATTTATTTTCAATTATAAATATGTATGTTTTCTTATCATACGTCAATTTTAAAGGTGAGTATTTATTAAAATTAAGCAAATTCCGTCTATTATAACCCAAGTAATTGATAAATGCGGATTTTTTTTTTTTTGTGAAAAATTATTCTCTAAACTAGGGTAATAAAAGACTTAATACTTGTGATTGTATAGAAACTATACCATTACAGCAAATGATTTTCGAAGTAGTATCTAAATGTTTTATTTCATATCTAGTTTAATATATCTATTAAAGTAGATATGAAATATAAATATAAATATACGACGGAAGCTGAATCGAAATTATTATTCAAACTAATTATTTGAGTACATTAATATAATGAGTTAAATTAAAAATAAGACAGAAGTGATTTATTAAGAAAAAGACGAAAACCAATTATATCGAGTCATGGCCTCAGAACAAAGTAGAATTAGTTAATCACCTCCATAGAATCTTAATTAAAAATTGTATAAAAATTGTTACAGCTTCAACTACCCTCAAAAAAAGTAATAATTATAGACTTTTTTTAAAAATAAAAGTATATAATTGTGTTTGGAAAATAATAAAAGTAGGGAAATATCTCTGATGAAGGAGCTAAAGGGGCTCGAAACGTTGGACTCAACTTTAGTGGGATATGGGTAGATAAGTTGATGGATGAAACAGTCAGATCGTCCTTTGTTCACCCTAATTCTTTTTCTTTAAGGGTATTTGTAACAATTTTCTATTTCAAATTTTAAAGCGTGAAGGTATACTAAATGACAGTCTGACTGTTATTCGAATAGGAAGGACTGGGCCACTGATGAAAAAATTTGATAGTTTGTTAGGAAACAGTCGACATAAGTGTTTTTAAGATTTAATATTCAATACTGTAATTTTTTAAAGTTATATATCTTCATATATTATTTTGTTTTGATTTGGTTAAAAGATTTGTAAAATAAATTTACGCTACCTATGTATAGAATTATCGAATTTAAGTAAATCTTGATTTTAAATGAAATCTGTGATGTTATAAGAATTTAGTAAATCCACACTTCAAGGTGACTTTTAAAAAGTCTTAATTTTAAAGTTATAGTAAATACTTAAAAAACATTTTTACAGAATATTATTTCATTGTATTTCACATAATTTCAAGAAGAATCTTTCACCTCCTATATGGATCTAGACTAAATAGTAAGAAATACTTGATAATATGACTGCTGACACACACAATATATTTTCTGATTCTATTACATATAAATAGATGTAATACAGTATTTCGCACAATTAAATTTTTAATTATATTTAAGCAGGTATATCTAAATAAATATTTGGATGAGATTAAATAAGGAATTGTTGAAATGTTAGAAATGAATATCCAATTATGGCTTCAATCAAAAATAATAATTTTCAGTTATTAAATCATTCTTCTTCTCTTCACGTTTAAAACGTAACTGCAAAAAGGTATAGTCTCTAGGCAACAACGCTACAACGTGATAAAAAGTATAAAATTTCTCTCTAACTATTACTAGACGAAGCTGAGTCGTTGCGTAGCTTCTGAAATTCAACGTGAAGATTCTGACTCGCCTTAACAGCAATACCAAGGGCCGTCTTGGAAAAGCTCTCAATCAATTGCTCGGGGTCTCCAGAATTCTCATCGATAAAATCAGCGAGGTTACTAGCCTCGTTCATGAGGACCCACACTGCCTCAGCAAACATCATTTGTAATTGATTACTGGGAAACTCTACGTTCTTCTCGTGATAATAGATTATATATATGAAATCAGGAAGATTGTCCCTCATGTCATCGGAGAACTGCTGGAATTGTGGACTCATGCTTTTGGCCTGAAAAACGGGGAAAAGTAATTTTTGATCCATTTTAACTTTTGGTATAGCATAAAAATTTTTGTTTATTAAATTCATTTAAAAAAGAAAAAATATATATCTAATAGTTTAATTTTATAAAATAAAAATTATAAATATACTTACCATAAGAGGATCAAAATTTCGAGAGAAAATTTATATATTTTTTTTAAAAACTGTACATATAAAAAAGTGATGTATAAAATATTAATTAAATGGTAACACAAGTTGGTAAGAAAAAATTGATTAAAGTCTTTAGACGATTGTACTAATGATTTGAGAATGAGATAAGAAATTTGGACTCCACAAAATTTAAGAATATTGAATTTTATACAAATGTTAATTTACTTGTCATTAAAGTATTAGTTGTTTCTACCTTAAGTATTAAAACTGAACTAAGAATTTTAGAATTAATAGGAATAAATATATAGAAAAATAACTAAATCCAGATGAGCTATTATTAAGAAAAATGTAAACAAACTAATGAGAAATAGAGAATAATAGAATAAAGGAGTTAATTTACCTCATGACAGACGGATTCAATGAATTTTAGAATGTTATCGAATAAGATCCAGGTCTGGTTCGCAAAAATGTCAGTTACGATTTCCTCGTCAAAATATTCAACATGATTGTGGATGTAATTGACGAACTCGTTGATGCGTTCTTGACCATTATTGATGAGATCCACAAGGGGTACATCAGACAAATTTTCGTTGATATTTAACTCTGAGAGAACTTCAAGCGAGTTATCCGTCACACTCTGCTTGCCAAGGTTAGTTTTAGATGGGTTGTCATTGGTCTGCAGTTTGTCGAAGAGAACGTTTAATGAATTAACATTAGTCTTTGGACTTTCTGGCTCGGAGGTCAGAAGTTCGGATGAATTGTCCTTGATCTTCTCCTCAGGAAGATCGTCAGAAGAATTGTCGCTGACATTCTGCTTCTCGAGAACTTCAGAGATATTGGTCTTGGTTTTCTGCTCAGTATCGGGCAAATTATCATTGGAAGCAGCTGAAGCGCACACCAAAATAGCGGCAAATACAATGTACTTCATTATGATGGTATGTTAGCTATGCGAATACAACTGACCTGACAATATTATGAGCAGATTTTAAAGTAACATACTAATTTTGTACGAAGAATCTCTATTTTGTTAGGTGTTGCTTATCACGGTATTTGTTAAGGCAATACAAAAAAAATTGTTAGTTTTATAATTAAACTGCCTGAAGATTTGCTTACAATAACCGTATTATATAAGTTTGTGGATAAATTGATAATTATAAAGAAATAATCAAAGATTTGAATAAATTTAAAAAGTTTAGAATGTTACCGAATTTTCGTGATATCAAATTATATTGACTTGTCCAAAAAAATTATTTTTGTAGATTATACAATTTATATTAATATTATATTTGGTTTAAATTTGCACCAGTGTAGGTACAGGTTAAACTATTTGTCTCTTTAGAATGACTTATATAATTTTTTGATTAAATATGTAAAATAAACAACATTATTATTTAGATCGTAGAATTGTACAAGGAATTTGGAATAATAATAAAATATAATTAATATTATTCACTGATAAGATATTACGTTCTCTTACATAATTCAATGATTGATAAGATAAAATCAAAACATAATGAATTGAATTTTTTTTGGAATAATTATATTGTTAATTGATGTTCTTTGAAAAATTATTACTATAAAAAATTAATTTCATCGAAGGTATAAACAACAAGTGATTATACATTGATTTTCGACACTAATATTTAGGTCTGAACGAAGAATGAAATTAGTGCTATATTTTAATATATTGATAACCACGAATAAATAGGTTTAATATATTTTTACGTTATAGTAACAAATAAAACTAAAATTCTTTCTTAGCCAATTCCGACACGACTAGAAATACATATCACAAAAACTGTATTTCACTTTACATTTATCGGTGAAGATCTTTCATATTCGTTGGATATCAACTGATAATTTTCAACTTCAGCTTGCCTGTAACTCTTGCATAGGTGTTTGTTGTCTCTTAAATCGAAGCCTACACTGAAAGAATCTATCAGGAAGATACGTGCAGAAGGTTTCGTCAATAGATTAGGAGAGAAAAATATAGAATCAGAACTATAAATGGAAGTGCGAGCTAATTATGCTGCTGATTCTGGAATACGTTTTCAAATCTATGAATCATGAAAAAAGTTGAAAGTTTTCTTGAAAAGTTGAGCTTTTTTAGTGTCGGCTAGTTTTTCTCATTATTAGTTCGGAAACAGGATTGTTCACAATGGAAAAAAGCTTAGTTGACCATCTTTTTAGGCCTTTCTCAATGACAATCGTCGAGATTTGATCTTGTGCGTCCTCCATGCGTGGATGAATATGATAAAGTGGACCCTTGTTAATATCACAAGTGCATATCTATACGATGAAAAGATTGTAAAAAATGTCTATCATTTTGTTGTAATGGTTTCGAGTGACAGCATACGCTCTTACTGTTTTCAACGACTCTATCAGCATTATTTCCAAATATGCATCCGACGGTACATGAACGCCGCATGAGAAATTTTTCTGTAAATAAAATTTCCAAATCGATCGAGTTTTTGGAATCTTCATAATATACGAACTTTCACTCCTTAGACTTATATACTAGACTACGCGCTTTAACGGGGCGATAGTGGAAGGGCAATGCTATCTCTCTTGCTCCGCGGGAAGTGTGGAGACTTGGGGTGTCTGCTTTACGCATACATTATACAGTTAGAGACAGTAAGAGAAGAAGTATGGACCAGACATTGCTATTTTTTCTTCCTTAGCTGCCGCCACTCTATGGTCTATCATCAAGTCCTATACCTGTTCACAATCTATACATTACTATATATCTTTTGTAAAATGTTACGAATTAATAGTAACGACGAGTATTTTTAACAATTAATAGTATAAGATAATAATTTCTACAATATAGAAATGGGACATCCATTGTTACAATTCAAAGCTACATTCATATCGGTTCAAATAATTTTGGAATACGTAGGAATTACCGATCAAACGTAAAAAGAGGATCAAGAAAGGAAAGTCAACATCACAGAACTTTAAAAGGAAGTTCAATAAAAATAAATATAAAAAATCTATAAAATTTAATATATTTATCTTTAAAAGTTAATGAAGCAAACTTATGCAATTATAAGATACATATCGATAAAAAGAAACTTGCGAAATATTTTATACGTAACTTATTCAGTTTTTATACAAGTAGAACGATTTTATACAATTGAAATAATTATTTCAAGACGATCCATTGAATATATAACTTCTTGTGCATGCTTTGAGAATTTACGTCGTTCCTGTTTTGCGTTGTACATTGTGTATGTTTTGAGACTTTACGACGTTTGAGATGCTTCATTGCCTGAACAACCGGGAGCTCGTTGCAAATCCGTATTGAGCTTTTCTATCGAGTCAACGGCTGTGTCGACGGCCAGATTCGCGTACTTTTTAATTTGCTTCTTGATGACGCGGACGCAATTGGTGCTTTTGATGTACTCGTCGTACCTGTCGGCCGCCGCGACGAGAAGCCGCGCCGATCCGATGAACGTTCGTTGAAGAAGCCGGTTGGTGATATTGTCGTTCTGTCGGAAATCATAGACCAATCGCGCCAGAGTGGGAAGAGCCTCCAACGTTTCCGCCACGATTATCTCGAACATGACATCCTTGTTTTTCGTCTGAAATGTGAAACAAAACAAAAAACAAATTAATTTTTAATTAATTTCAAAGTCTCGTTGTAGAGTAAATCATCTATATAAATGAAAGCTGGAATTGATTACTCCCTGTCAATTAAAATAATATTTATTCATCATAGACATCATAGCACGATTATCAAGGAAAACTTATTTATTCATATATTGAAAATTAACATCTTTCTTGATTTATAGGTTGAAAAAAATTGAAACTGTGTTAATTATATTAATAGTAATAAAAATAACAGAATAATAATATTATCAAGATCGATTAAACTATTACATTTTATGTAACATTTATATAACTCGTATTTATAAACTTTATATTACTTTAAACTTTATTCTAATAAATCTTCTCTATCCATCCTGGTTTAAATAAATAATCAACTGTATCAGTTCATCTTCGTTTAAGGCGTTGAATGCTACAGTAAACAGTATACATGAATATATGCATTTTTTATGAAAACTTTTTTCATAACGAAAATTTGTTGTCAAATCACGCCTTGTAGTAACTATACTTGAGATCGCAATTTCAACTTCGGTATTACAATTATTTTAAAAATTTCTTCAGTTATTTTTGTTCGTAATATTTATCCGAGTTTAGAAACGTTTATTAATTTAATTTATAAACGTTTCTTTGAAATGGATCCAGAAATAGTCAAAATTAATTAGTTTCATATGGTAACAATTATTCTTTAATGATTCGTTCTTAATGTATCGGCCGACATAAAATATATTACTTAAAGCTCTTCATAGGAAAAGTATTAATCTTCATACAACCTTCAAATAATTAAAGATGCTACAAGTGCAAGCATAAAAAATTACAAATACATTTCAATAATAATATTGAAAAGTGAACGACGTGACTCTATTCATGTATTTAAATGTGCTTTTATGATAAACAGTCGAATTCACCAGAATATTAATAATAAGAATTAGTTACATTCTACTGAAATTTAAAAAGCCTGTGGTTAATAGGAAAATTTTCCTCAAACCGTTTAAAACAGCAAGTTAATCATAATTCAAATTCAATATATGTATAATTATGCAATAAACCAATGGCATATTTATTTCAAAATTAGGAGCACATAAATCAATAAAATAATACTTTGTATCATCAAATATTCTAGACTATTTGTATTTAATATATATATATATATATATATATATATATATATATATATATATATATATATATATATATATATAATATGTATACAATAGTTTTTCTTTAATAAATTATATGAAATTTATATTTTTTTATTTCAAATAAATTTATTATTTGAATATTTGCTAAGAATTTTCCGAATTTGTTTAAAAATAATACCTAGTTTTCACAAATTTTCCATTTAGAGTAAATGATTATAGAATAAATTATGGAAATTTAAAAAAAAAACCAAGGTATAATACTTTTTACAATAGAATAGTCGGAATTCTAATAGATACAGATTTACAGGTTTGGGTTTAAAATAATAATTAAATAAAAGGAGTCATGTATAATAAATATATGAAGGAAAATACGTGATGTTCAATTAAAAATTAATATTTTTATAGATAAAGCTTATAAATATATCAAAATATTTATTTAAAATTTTTAAATATAAATAATTGTATGGATTTACTTTGTAGAAAACTATGTTACACGTTATGAGAAATGTCCTTAAATGATAATTATAAACAGCCGATGAATAAATTTTGAAAAAGGTTTTACACCCGATTTTAGTACAAATTTCGATACTTATATTTTTATGGATGCGAATTACAAATATAGTAGTATTTTTGGTAGAAATTTTCATGGAGAATACGAAACAAAATGATCATTTTTTTAATTTATCTTAGAGAATACGATACATTACAAAAAATATTTTGAAAAAAAAATTACTTTTGTATTATATTCAGTTTTTAGTTACAAGCGGTATATTTTGAAAATCAATAGAATTCATAGAATATTAAGAAATCCCACTTCGTCGTTCTCTAAAATTCTCGGATCGAGCGTGGTCGATATTTGTATGGGCAGTAGAATCCTAGTTTATCGATACTGCTATTAACTACATTTACGTCTTGGCTTAAGCTTAGAACACTTATTTTTCAATGCGATCTCTTACCAAATATACAAAATTAAGTTCTATAATTGTAGATTTTTAAAAATTCATAAGGAAAAAGTTTTATTAATAAGAAGCACATCCAAGGGCTAATAAGTTAGCAACAAATAGAGACTGAAGAAGTAAAATTACCCCCTTAGTGACGACTGCCATGAAGTTTAGAATGCCGTTGGAAAAGTCCAAACTCCGAGGCCCCAAAATACTGGAGGCCGTTTGCGCATCACAGTATTGCAGTTTCTCCGTGATACTGTC
The DNA here is from genome assembly GCA_018907035.1 of Sycobia sp. Sy_11. Taxonomy (NCBI): domain Eukaryota; kingdom Metazoa; phylum Arthropoda; class Insecta; order Hymenoptera; family Epichrysomallidae; genus Sycobia; species Sycobia sp. Sy_11. Next base: position 1,312,774 of record JACCIC010000104.1, read on the forward strand.
GATAAGCCTCTCCATTGTAATGTTCGCATTAACGATGTATTCGGCGAGGGATGTTTCAGCGGCGTTATCATGGGGAGCAGCCCAGGCGCTGGCCAATAGAGTTAAGAGTGCAATGTATTTCATAATGCCGATGATGGGAACTCGAGTTTTTTTTTTCACGATTCTGAGACGAAGGCGAAGCGTTGGAAGCAAATTTTAAATTGCGATAATGTATAGTGCTGTTTTTGGTTTTATATACATACATACACCTAAGATTGTTCAAAGCAAATTGAAAAGTGGAACGCCAATGCTAACATTCTATGCATATATATATATATATATATATATATATATATATATATATATATTGTCACCACTTATCAAAACACCATTATTATGCCAGATTGGTGACGTGTCCGCATCTGCGCTCGGTCTGGATGAAAGCTGTCAGTATCAGCCATCGATGGTAGATCGAGTTGAAATGTAATTCTAGTCATGTTATTACTTTGCTATTTGCCTATTGTCAGAGAGGCAACAGACTACAGAAATCCATACTGTGCCACTTTTTCTTATTAGTTTCGTATGTATATATCTGACGCTTTTCAGAATACTTTTCTCGCTTTATCCATTACCTAATATCAAAGAAATGAAAATAATTGCAATAAATAAAATAGTTGACAAAATCTGTAATCACTGTACTGCGCAATCATATGCTATAAATACATATTGAATTATTTAATACAGTCTAACACTAATTATAGAGTTAACCTTACATTTACATCTGATATTCTTGCCCTTTTTAGATTAGTCCCTTTATTTAATGTATATGGATTCATATAATGTAATGAAAAATCATCTATATGTATATGAAAGTCTATTAATACAGTTCCGTCAATATCGCATATTTGAATATAAAAGAAAATTTTTCACGTCAGAATTAGCAACTCTATACAAATGATTTATTTAAACATGAAGAATAACGACGTATCAATTACAATAATATCCGTCGCTCACAGTTGAGATACTCTCCTTGGCAGTTCCTTTAATTTCAATAAGAACCTCTTTCCGAATCCTAAAAGCAAATCTTTGAAATGCATATAGAAATTACTTACGCATGCGATTAGAGCAAACAATTAATTGGCAACAAATCAATCATAAGATTAAATTTATGCTATTTCATAATGTCATTAACAACACTTTAATTATATTATATTAACTACATTGTAACCATCATCGAACTGTAAGAACGATCGCAAATAACAGATTATTTTATCTTATATTGTTGATAAATTTGTCACAAATATTGGCATAAATACTATTATAAAAATCATAAAAAGAGATAAAAGTAACGGAAGCGCAAAGTTTTTATCTAACTCTTATTGCTAGAAGAGGCTCCATCATCGGAAGTAGCTGAGGTTCCATTGATGTGTAATGCTTTAATGGAATCAGAGCGATTTGCAGCTTCCAGCAAATCTACGTTAAGCTTTTCCATCGATTTAAGAGCCGTGTCTATGGCTATATCTGCGTAGCTTAATATTTGTTTCTTGATACTGGGATTGCAATTTACGTTTCTAAGATAATTATCATACTTTTTAGCCGCTAGCATGAAGAGCCGTACCATGTCAATGATCTGATCATAAAGTTGATCTTTGGTTATATTCTTTTTTTCCTTGAAATCATAAGCATGACGCAACAGAGTGGGATAATATGCCACCGTTTCGTCTCCGATTTGTTTCACCTCGGGAGCCTTGTTCTTCATCTGAAAAGTGATGATAATTAATTACTCAGTTATAAAACAATACATTATAAAACAGCAAGTTATTTTAAATAACTAATTAATATTAAAATAACTAATGATTAAAAATTAAAAATTGTACTTATTGTCGACTATTTGGAATTATATTAATAAATATTTTTATCCGTCTTACAGTCTCACTATAATATATGATACTAAAATAATGACAGTCAGACTGTCCTTATTTATGATCACTCCCGAAGAATCTGAAATAGAAATTACTACTAAAAATAAAATAAAATTAGATTAAAAATTAAAAATAATAGAAATAATAAAAATAAGTTATATTCTATGTTAACAAAGGAAAACCTGACTGCTCCCACTATCTTAAATTTAAATTTTCCTTTGATGCCGTACGGTTTGAACAGTAACGGTTAGACATATAAATATTATTAATTAAATTTTACTTTATTATTTATTATTTTAATTAATTAAATATGATTAATTAAAAATACAACTTACTTTTATTATTTTTATTATTTTTAATTTTATTTTTAGTAGTAATTTCTATTTCAGATTCTTCAGGAGTGATCATAAACAAGAACAGTGTGGCTGTGATTATTTTAGTATAATATATTATAGTATAAAACTGTAAAACCTATAAAAATATTTATTAATTTAATTCCGTAGATATAATTTAATGTCTGTTTTCGTTTTGAAGATATAAAAAAGTTGATTGAAAAACGGTTGACCTTCAAACACCCGTTAAAGTCGCGATGAAGATCAAATTTAAGGTCAGCATCAGATAACCAAGTAAAATCCTTTAACTTCTAATGATTTACCTTTACCTTATTTCTTAAATATTATCAGATATTCCATCATTTTATAATGTTTTGCAAAGTGTTATATGTTGAATTCACAATACAGAGGAAAAAGGTATGGAAATTCCTAAGAAGCTCGGTCCGTACTAGATCAATAAACAAGCAAGGCAGGTATGAACTAGAATTTTATCTCAAATCTCTTTTAGAAGGTTATGTATATCTGCCAAGGATCAACCTTGGCAGAATTGACAAATCGGCAATAGAGAACGAAAACTTAGGCTTACCCCATTAGCGAGAATTTTTATGAAGCTAAGAACTCCACTGCAAAAATTGATACTCCAAGGCCCAAAAATAACGGAGGTGACTGTCTCATCGTACTGTTGAAGCTGGTCACCGATAAGTTGAATGAGGCTTTCTACCGTACTGTTGGCCGCAGAAATTCGCTCACTTAGTGGAATTTCGGTTGTTTTAGCCTTGGGTGCAGCCCAGCCGCTAGCTAATAGAGCTAAGAATACAATGTACTGCTTCGTGTTCGTATCTTGACTTTGTTACAGATGAGAGACGATGATATTAGAGGTAAATGGAAAACTGCTCGACAAGTGGTTAAAATCTACATTATATAGACGATGCTTATCAAAATACCGATAGTTATTGTAGATTCAGAACGCTGTATGTGCAGTTGTACCTTGGGTCATTGTAATAAATTGGCTTCGGCTAATACAGCGGCACTCTGACTAATAAAATACGGAATTAAGAAACACTTATCATTTCGTTATCCATCGAAACGTTTGTGATAGACATCCAGACTGTTTACAATTGTAATATTATAGTTTTTATTGAAATATATAAAATTACATAAATTTTTTATTTAATAATTAAAAGAATTAAAATCTTCCATATTACACATTACATTTGCAGATAAAGTAAATTACTGTTATACTTTGAAATAATATTAATTCTATACTTGCAAATCTTTTTAAATGAGAGAAAAATCAGAAATTCTAACGTTACTAATTTATATTATAAACTACTATTTTTAGTACTATTTTTAGTAGTAGAATGACAAGTAAACGGTCTTGTAAGCATTTTCTCGCATAACACATTATTAGAGTCCTAGAAAGTTATTCAGCGATGATTCAATTCTATATCTTGTTATGACCTTACAATAACCTCCAGAGGTTTTTGATCAAAGACAAACAAAAAGTAAAATTTTTCGCTCCCTACATTCCGGTAATAATAAATACATATTTATATTTAATAAATAAAATCTGTTTCCTACAAATGATCTTGGGAGTAAAGTCAATGTCATTAGTCAATTCATTCGACAAAACCATATAACTTTACTTTTACATGAACTATATTCTCCAATTATACAGTCCTGGAAGATTATTTAGAAGTATCTTTATTTTTGTTACTCACTGTTTAAAAGTATTCGTCATAATATTTAAACTAATGATAATTTAAGTATTTATTCTTTAAAAACTTACATAATCATATATTAAATTTTAACAGTATGGTATAAACGGAAGAAATATTAGAATAGTTTGTGATTACTAATCCAGCCTCTCTTAAACATGCTTTACTTTAGATACGAAACACTTTAGTAACTAACTACCAATAGATTAAAAGTTCTGCATGTTAATTTAAAAATTTTACTCGATAAAATAATAAATATTTTTTTGAAAATAGTACATAAAATAATAAGAACAGATAATGTTAGAAAATGGAGACCATTACGAGCTTTGTTAATCTCCTCAGCTTCAAACGTTACATTAATCGAACCTGCTGTATATAGTATACTCATGGTAATATAAACAGTTTTACAAGTAACATTTTACTTTATAAATTTTATAACTTGCAAGAAAACTTTAATGGAAACAAAATTTGCTTTATAAGAGGCTAATCCTTAAACTAAAATTAATAAATATTGCTCTTACGTATGCTTCGTCTTCAGCCACTTGTGGTTTGCGAGGAAAACGAAGACAATTTGATCTTATTTTTTTAATTTTTTTTTTATGGTATTTAACGTCGCTCTATTTATGCTTCCAAATATCGGTGCTAATCAGCGACGGAGGTCTACGATGTGTTTGTAAATGAAGCACATGTAAATTATTACAGCGGTGCTTGTGTCAATCGGCCGAGACCGGGATTCGAACTCGGATCACCAAGTTACTAGTCCTTCGCTCTTCCGATTGAGCCATCGTAAGCCTCATTTGATTTGATTGAATTCATGATCACATTAAAAGAATTTTTTGAAAAGTTTGATAAAGTTCAATTCTCTAAATTTATTATATATATGAACAGTATGAGATTACAATGGGAGCCTGACTGTCACTCTATTAATATTGTAAAACCGGTGAAAAGGTTTGACACTCAGTCCCCGAGGAGGAATCGAAGCGGCTCGAAACGTTATACTCAAGTTTAATGCGATATGGGAAGATAAAATGGAAGGCGTGCTCAGATTATCTTTTGCTAACAATTATTTTTCTTTCAGAGTAATTCTAAACATAAAAATATAATATGTCAGATTCTGCGGGAATGATGATAAATAACGCCAATTTGGCTGTCATTCTAATAGCACCGTAAGATCGATGAAAAGATTTGATAATATTATGCCATGAGAATATTCTAAAAATTATGAAAATCTAGGTAACTTCGATCTAAAAAGTTTGAATGAGAAAACTTTTTATCGTGTCATACTCAAAAGTTATTAAGATTAATTTAAGCTTAATTATGATTCTTATGCGATGATTTTTATGTTTATATACTTACAATTCATAAGGTATTGTTAAGACGAAATATATCTAAATTTCTCTTTGTTACATTTTTACAGTATTACAAATCAAGATTCTCCTTACATATTTATATATTTTCGTACATATAAAATTTAAGCAAGACATTTTTTTTAGTACATATTCTATATGCGCATTAATAGTAAGACATTACTAGTCATATTATTCATGAAGAAATCTGAGTTAAAGTTTATTAAAAACGCATTTTCATTCTTTTTTGTTACAGTTTTTAACACCACTAACTACTTTGTTTCTATGAATGGCATTCTTGCTGAATGATGTTAAAACGGAAATACGTGTTTAATTAGCTGGTCACCTTTTTGATTACCAATTATCTCTATGTATATGAGAAGATTAAATATAAAGTTATGAAGGTATTGCTTAAATCTCATTTGTTTTCAATTTTAATGACATAAATGTTTCTTACCAACTAGAAATTGATCAAATGTGGATGACATTATAAAATTCTATTAATATATTATATAAGACAAGTGCCACATATGTTTTTATAAGATATGTAAATTTTTAATTTACAGCTTAATTTTTTTATCAGCATCAAGCTGAAATTTGAATTAGAAATACGTAATTTGTATATAATTTATTTCTAAAAAGTGTTAACTCGACATGACTAGGCAAAAACTTTTTATACAGGAAAAACTGGATCATATAAAGTTTGTTCCACAGCGCAGATATCTTGCATGTTATAGTCACTTATCCATATGTATTATTTTTACTTTTCAATATACTATTTTGCGAACGTGCTTCAATAAAGTCTATATTGTTATGTAATTTCAATATACAGGAATTTACATAATTAATTTTATAACACTCCATGATCTAAGTCCGGACTTAGCGCACACTTTTCTGTGCGTTAACTTGTCCATTATTTCGCAGTGTAATAATGAATTTACTCAAGTCACAACCTTGTATAAATAAATAAATAAATAAATAATATATATATATATATATATATATATATATATATAATATGAAGTAATATGGATACTAATCTAAACACATGACCAAATTAATTGCAACATTAAAGATCGTCAAAGTTCTTTTCTCTTAATGTTCATTTAATTTATTATAATTGTTTTATGAAAATATATAAATATTTTTGTTGTATTTCTTGACAATTAAAAAATCTAATTGGCACTTCCGAAATATAGAATGAATTAACATTAATCAGAAAAACATGTTGTCAAATTTCCCGTTAAATTCCAATAAATATTTATCCAAATATTTCTTAATTAAATATTTATTAGAATCCTGCAAATAAATTATATCATGTAAATAAAATATTGTATTACACTGAAGACATTTTCCGACATTTTTTTTTTTTCACAAATTTTGTATAAAATATTAAACAGTAAGCTGTACAAGAGAATATTCTAATTAAAACGATCAATTTAATTCAATTATTTATGATACGTCATGGCTATGGCATATATAATAATTTTATTTTAAACAATTAATATAAATAATACAATATTAAAAATTTTTAAAAAATCACTGTACTTTTGAATAGTCTGAATGGCCATGTTCCTCTTGTACGGGTAAAATCCACGGGAAAGCAATTTCTTTATTATAATATGAAAATACGGTTAAAAATTACTGTCTTATTCGAGATTTCATATTATTTCGTAAATACAAGAATGCGAAAGATTTACCTCACCAGTGGAAAACAATGATCAGACATGAGCAACGAGACTATTAACAATTTTTAAACAACTCAGTTTTTTAAAATAATGATATACCGATTATTCGCCACGAAACAATAGATTAATTAAATCGCATGTATCGTATAATATCCTATTTTTCATTAGTTTGAGAAGAACGGGCTGTTTTTACATTAAGTGCCTTTCTTTGCACGATTCACGTATATATTGTGCAAAAATCAATCTGATAATACAATATTAAAGACCACCTCAAGTAAAGTACGTTTCGAACTTATACATTTAATCCTAATTTCATAATCGAATTAAAAATAATCTCGTACAGCGAAGGACGACATAGGGCCAATGATAGTTTAGCTATATATATGGTCTCTCATTAGTCCCGGCTTGTGAAAGCTTCGCTCGCAGCAGTCTGCAATGCAGAGTCGAGATTTTCGGTCCCCTCTACAGCGAGGTTCAGGGCCCTCTCCGAGTAGCTCTTAATATCTTTCTTAGCTCCGCGGACACCGGAGCCCTGCTCAAGAAACTCGGCGATATTGTTGGCCACCGTTACGAGGCCCTGCTCTGCGTCTATAAACTGCTCTAGAAGCTCCTCGATGGACGGCTTCGTGGCAGACAGATTCACGTACATTATGTTCTTCAGCGATTCGAGATTATTCGCTTTCCAGACTTTCTGGAACTTACTGCTCTTCTTACCGACCTATAGGCAAAAGGAAAATTAATTATTATTGTTTTATTTTACATTTTTTAGCGCAAGGTCGACAGATTTTAATTGCTCGTAAGGCTTTTGCCAAAACCGATAATAGGACCTTTCAAGTAAGTTATATTAAAATAGAGATTTTAGATACTATATTTTTAAGGATTATCCGTAGACAATTACTTGCATTCATAGAATCTACTATATCTATAAGACAAAAGTTTTGGAGTAATACTTTGTAAAATTCAGTAAATAATTTTTTATTAAGTTTCGACCCATCGGCAATGTAAAATGAGCCACAATTATTTCTCAAAATATTATCTTGAATTGAAATCTTATTCGCGTTAATGTAATTATTATATACGTCTTCGGACTAATTTGTTATAGATTCCAAAGCTTCAAGCGGTGGGCAGAATTGAATGCTCGTATCTATATATGCTGCTCGCGCGTTCAGAAATATAGCTTTGCATTTCGATACATTATTTAAAATTTAAAATTGAATTACTTCGTTGCCAAGAGCCTGAAATAATTTAAAAGCAACGTTTAATTTTGCTAGTACTTTCTATCTGTTATCCGATTTCTAATTATGAAATGTTTATAATTGTCTTGTTTTCGGAACGAGCCGTGCAGTTTACGGACGATATTTTATTGATTTAGAAATAATTTATATTTTTCTAAATGAAAAATACATCGTACGTTTGAGTATCAATTTTGAAAATTTTATTGTTGAATAAACTCTGATCAGCTGTTTTTAAATGTGAACAAATTACCAGGTTATAAAATTACCTCATTAGATATTGACTCCGTATATTTGGCAATGCCAGAAAATATCTTCCAGTTGTGCTTCGTTAGAATTCGGTCAGCCTTTTGCTCATTCAATGTGGCAAGATTGACTTTGATGTTACCGATGAGTCGCTCGATTTTTATTTTACCAGTGTCGATGAGATGGACGAGGGACGTTTCGGACGCTTCTTCGGAATTTTTCAGCTCGGCAAGAAGAGGTTCTGAAAAATTGTCCTTGGACGCAGCCTGAACGCTGGCCAACAATGCTACAAATACGATATACTGCATAGTGATGAGCATTTCAATTTTTCAATAACACTAATACGACGTCGTTATTTTCGAGGCAAATTTTCGACTGATTATACAATGCTGTAGTAGATTTACATTTATATCGATAGTTCTTATCAAAGCAAAACTTAGATAATTAAAGATATTCAAGTTTTTTAATTTTCGATTATTTGGAAAATTTCTCAAAATCTTTTACAGTTTCTCTTATTATGGCAATTCAATAAATCTAAAACATCTACGTCACTTAGTTTTCAAGGACACGATTAAACTGTATTGTAGAGAAAATTTGAGGATTAAACTTTCCAACATATTTTCCATTATTAGAAGATTGGGATTGCTTAATGGTTTTCAATATCTTAAGTGAAATCTGACCAATCGAGTGATTTATTTGCTAGATTTAGAAATTTCTTATTATTAGAAATTCATCTATAGTTTTCAAATATTTTTGTAGATGTTTTTTTTTTTTAGTATTTATACTGATAATGAGCCAATGAAAATATTGTATAAAGTATAGAATAAATTTCCATCTAATATACATAAACATAAACACTACAGCTATTTTTAATGATAAATTCTAGATAAATATATGACAAAAACATTTTATGTAAGAACCATATTTAAATAAGTTCACTCTATGTGGGCATTCTATTTATAACATTTCTCTCTCAATACATAATTCTCTAATATTTTTTCATTTTTTATTCAATATTTCTCAAATTTTGTCAATAATGTTTTTTACATTTATTGAAATTGATATTAATTTACGATTTCATACAGACAAAAAAAAAGACGATTTTCGGTACAACGAAGAACGATATACATCAATAATAGTTGTGTGCTTCATCATTAGCCTCGGCTTGTGGAAGCTCCGCCCAAAGCCCTCCGCAATGCCCGATTGAGATTTTCCATTTGTTGAACAGAAATATTCAGAGCCACGACGGAATAGCCCCTAATGTCCCTCTTAGCTCGGTGAACGCCGATGCCCTGTTCGAGAAAATTGGCAATGCTTTGTGATGTATTCGCGAGAGTCTGGGCCGCGTCGATAAACTGGGTGTGCAATTTATCTGCTGATACTTTGGTGTTCGATATGCTGAAGAACATTGTATACATAACCGTGCTAAGATTCCTGTTCAGGTCGAGCCACAAATCATGGAACCTCGTGCTTTTCGTCTTTGACTAGAGAATAGAGCAATGAATTATGGAATTATTTTAATGTTTCGGCCTGAAGCAAAATGATTCAATTTTCTTCTTTTATAGCCAATCATTAAAAATGCAAATATTACATATATTTAACGCTAAATGATTAATTAATAGTCTTGTGTATATGTATAAGCCATTTGTTGGGACGTATGAAAAAGCAATATCTCTTTTGTTGTTTTATACGATATTTATTCACATCCACGTTATATATAGATTATACAGTATTATTTTTTACTTGAGCTATCAACTTTCTGATTAAGGTCCATGGAGTTTAAAAAAACATAACAAAGTGAATGCGATTTGTTTATCGTTCGCTTTCTCCGAAACAAGAAAGAAAGCACAAAGTTGAGACGCGTTATAATAATAATGTAACAAAATTTCTAATAATCGGTAATAAATCAAAAAATGAGTACAAAAAATAGGACTACCTTTTCAGAAACGGAATAAACATAATTTTTAATACTGGTATACAATTCCCGCGCCTGTTTATGGAGTACTTTACCAGCTTTGTTCTCGTTTAAGAAACGCAACTGACTCTGGATAGTGTTTTCGAGTTCGGCAATTTTTGTCTGACCATTTCTGATGAAATCGAGGAGTTCATTAGGAGAGGTCCAAACACAGGCCAATAAAGTTACGAATACAATGTACTTCATAATGCTGAGAACCCGGCTTTCTTAAAAATACCGACAAGACAGGCTTAAAAGCAAATTTTAAACTGGTGTCTAGTGCTCAGGGTACTCTATATTTGCATAGGTGCGGCTTATTTATTATTGCTCGCACTTTGAAAGTGGCGTATTGTATACTTTTGAATTAAACTTAATTTATCAAAATTAAGGCGAAAAAGTTTTTAATGAATTGTGAATATATATTATTTCTATTTATCTGACGCGTTGATTAAAATTTATTTAATGTAATTTTGTTTAATAAAATTTTTTATCTATTCAAGTTTACGATATAGCCTCAATGAGTTTTGTCCCAGAATAGCCAAAGTCCACCTCAAAATTATTAACGTATGTTGAATATTTGCATATTAATCTTCCTACTTGAAATATTGCAACGGCGAATATGATTGTAATTAATTTATTATAATATTCTAATTTAACACATACTGTAAAAATATCTTATGATAACGCCTGCTCCAGTTTCAAAACGGTCTTTATTGCAACATTGACAAATCCGCTTCAAATTCAAACAGCGCTTCTATGTATCAAACGTTTAATTCTATTATCATTTATATATCAATTTAAATATATTCTTTAATTCTTTTGTACAATTAATTTAAACGAATGTATGTAAGGATAAAAAAAAATTTTTGTTATTGTACTTCTGAGGAATAAAAAAATTAACAACTAAATAAATAAAATAATAATTAAATTTACATAATAATTAAAATTAATAACTAATTAAATAATAATTAAAATTAATAACTAAAAATTTTAAGTTTTATACATGGAACTGACTTGACAAATCTATTATAATCATCTATCAGATATTTACTTATAAAAAACATAGATCAACACCAAGAAAATACGGGCTATCTAAAAGTAAGATAGCCCATAAATAATAAATAGTTTTTACGAAATTGTGATGGGAAGACATTGTACTGTCAGACATCTTGCCAAAGTAATCATCTTCCTTATATACTGCATTGATGTCATCGAACTGGGCTTCGAGCTCAAGCCACGATAGACGTATTATATCCGAATTGCAGTTTTCAAATGACTTTCACAAATACTTTCCAGGCAGAACTTAGCTTTTCTTTTATTAATTTATTTTATGTCGCATCCCCTTGTATTGGTATTAGCGACTACAGTTTTATACATTATATACAGTTAAATATATAATATTTATATGTGATATATTATAAGACGCACTTATAATAATAATTTACAATAATGTTATGTTCATTTAATTTGTACGGTTAGATTAGTACCGATTTCACTAGTCAGTATTTCATGTGTGGTATACATATTATTATATTCCATTTTTGCTCTATAAGAGATGTCTGATTTCTGTAGTATTTATGAATTTTATGAGTTTTTTGCATTGTTTTGTGTCGTTTAGTATATGTTTGAGATCTGTACCCAGTTTGTATTTGTTTCTCTCGTGTTTATACGTTGAGCACTCTAGTAAAATGTGTTCCACATAGAGTATTTTCTTGCATTTCTTACATTCACTTTTCTTGTCTTTGTTGACTCGATGTTGGTGTGTCAATTTGGCGTGTCCTATACGTAATCTACTTATTAATACTTGGAAAATTGATGGCTGGATTTTTTCCAGATATCTCTGATTGAATTTATGAAAGATGTGTTGTATTTCTTTTCCCTTTCCACACTTGTGACCACATTTGTTTTTGTTGCGTTTTAATTAGTGTATAGTATTCATCTTTCAGTTTATCGAAATCATTAGTATTTTCAGGTATCTCTTTTGAGAATTGTATGTTTAGTTCTCTCAATTATATGTTTAAAATTATAGATATTTGTTTTGATCTTCGCCATAGTTTAAATCTACCTTTTAATTTAGGATATAGTGCGCTTAATTCATAGGTGAACATAAAAATTGTTTTGCATATTTTAAAGTGAGTATCTTTCGTCTTAGATATAGTGGAAACATGTCTATTTCACTTAAAATGCTAATTACTGAGCCCGTTCTTTAAGCGCCTACGAAACTTCTCATACTCACAGTAATTATTGGTCCGAGTTTTTGTAGAGTATTGTTAGATGCTGATCCGTACGCTACACATCCGTAGTCGATTTTTGATTGAATGAGACTTTTATAGGTGTTGGTTAGTATTCTCAGTTTTGCACCCCAATTTTTTGCTGAGAGGATTTTTAAAATGTTTAATCGTGACAGGCATTGATTTTTAAGCATTCATATGTGTGCTTTCCAAATTAATTTACTACATATATTAAGCCTAGAATTTTTATTTTGTCAACAATTTGAATTTTTTGTTTTCCTATATATAGTTTCAGGTCATCTATTTTTTTTATAGATAGAAATGTAATGTTGAATGTCATTGATTGCTAGTAGAAAATTATTACACCAATTACCGATCCTTGGGAAACTCCGTTATCTAAATTTACTGGGAGTGAGTATTTATTGTCAACTCTTACTTTTACTGCTCTGTTATGTAGAAAGTTTTCGATGAAATAGTAGACGTCTTCTTGTAATTTTGTGCTTAATTAATATGTCAAGTGTTCTACGTTGCCAAATTAAGTCATAAGCTTTCTCGAGGTCTGAACATATTTCGACTAAGTGTTGCTGATTGTTAAAAGCTTCACATACGTTGGTCTCTAGTTTTGTCAGGCAGTTAGCTGTGCAACAATTTGTTCGAAAACCACTTTGTAATGTACGGATAGTTTTATGTATATCTAAATATTCTCTTAGCCTTTTATTGATAATTTTTTCTAATAGTTTACATATACAGCATCTTAAAGCAATCGTCCTGTATGATTCTTTATTGAGTTTATTTTTGCGAGGTTTTGTAATTTGTATAACGGTTGCTTGCTTCCAAATGGGGAAGTTCTTTTAGAAAAATGTTTAGAATTTCATCAGGCCCGGGGCTGGTATTTTTCATAGATTTTAGTGTTTCTCGTAATTCCGTAGTCGTAAGTATTCTGTTGAGGTTTGATTTTTATTCTGCATTTTGTATGTGATCGGTTTGCATACTATTTTTTTTAACCTATACTTGTATTTTAAAAAATATAATTCATAGCTTTTATAACTAAAGTTGCTTGCAAAATTAGCAGCTAGTACATTTGCAATACTTATTGGGTCACTCATAATTTCATTATTTTCGTTCAGGGCTGGGATAGTTATAGTTTTGTTTTTTCCTTCTATTAGTTTGATTTTGTTCCAACATTCTGTAATAGGAAGGCTTTGATTTATTGTTTCAACGAATTTAAGCCAAGATTCAGTTTTGCATTTTTTTATAGTTCATTTTACTGTAATCATATGTCTTCTAAATTATATTTGATTAATGGAAGTTTTTTCTTTTTTATATTTGTATAAGGCCTTCTTCAAGTTTTTCATAGCTTTTTCCCATTCAGCACGGTTTTCTTTTAATATTTTTGTCATATTTGCTTTGCAATACTATAATTTCTGTAGCATCTAGTATGTTAAATTCATGGATTAAATTATCGATGTTGATGTTCTTGCTTAGAAACATTTTGTTGATGTTTTCATTTCAGTCCTTCATTGTTTCTGTTATTTTCTCTCTTTATTTGTGCTAATCTGCTTGGTGGCATTATCACCATTTTATTTGTTTGTTACAAATATACTGGTCCACTATTGTATTGTTTATATAGTCTTTAATTTAAATATAAAAATGCTGGGTTTCTATTTATATTTTGAGCCTTGGTGTACCAAGTGTTTATAGGCGCTATCTGATGTCTTCAATTGAAAGCTTGTCGTTTTTAACCATAACCTTCTTCAGAACGTTTTGTCATTTAAGTATAACTTGTGTTATCTACAGCGACATGAAAATCTTATCTCATCGAAAAAATGGAACGAACTCGTGAAAATTTTCGTGCTATGATTCTTACGACTTTACAATAGAATCGCGGTGCATCAAAAGTTGTTTATAACATCTACACAGATGACGAATCTTGGATCTATGAGAATGGGTCTTCCAAGACGAGCCCAATCCGACAAAAGTGATTCGTGCTCAATTAACGGTGAATTCTGAATAGTATATAATCCTTTTTTTCAGAAGTACTTTGTGAAATACGAAAAAACAACGGGCAACGAAGGATCATTCTCCATCATGCAATCCGAGCTCTCACACAGCGGTTCAACCAAACGAATTTTTAATAAGCCAAAATATCGAATTGATGAGTCATCCGCCTTATAGCCCTAATTTAAATCAAAATCTACATCAAAAATAAATTGCGTGGTCAACATTTTTCGACACCTGAAGAAGCGGTTGATGTATTCAAAAACCACATTTTGGAGGTAACTCAATGGAAGTGGAAAAAGTGTTTGAACGAAAATTGGTTCGAACCCATGCAAAAGTGTATTGATCGTCATGGAGAATACTTCGAAAAACAATAAAGTCATTTTCAATAATAAATTACTGTTTTTTCATTATTAGCTCAAAATATAAATAGCGACCTACGTATGTATATATATCTGACATACTGTTTCTACGGAGAAATATTGTACTTTCGTGTTGGTGTGATAGAATACATCTCCTAACCACTTTTATAGAGAGATTCATGTTCTCGGCGTACAATACCATGTCCTGAGATACTTGGATATTTTAATCTACTGTCCAAACATGAAACTTTCCGTAGAAGTCATTACGAGGCACCTGTACATTGTATTCTACCGTCCGAACACGAAACTTCCTGTTATTTTTTCTGGGACATCTGGATATCATATTCAGCCGCCCGAACACGAAACAATATTTTTCCCTAGAAGCCGTACGTAAGATCTAGGTATCTCTATATTTCGTATATTTTCGCATTTTAAATTAAATTTCAAACTATTTACTTATACACTGAACTTGAATTGGAAGCAAAAACTCAGGTATCGATTTTTTATACAGAAACGATGATGTATGTATATAGTTTCGGAATTCTTGGTAAAGTAACTATTCTTATTTCACCATAAATTTTTGTTATTTAATTTGAAAAAAATAATTCCTATGTCCTTCCGAAGATAATATAGAATATATATTTTAAATTTCAGAGCTATCGGTTCAGTAGTTTTTTTGTCTATCGCGTACAAATAAAAATTCTCTTTGTGTTTATAAATTAGTACGATATGATATTTTATATATATATATATATATATATATATATATATATATATTCAGTTTATATGTTCAGGTGTTTGACCGTCTAAAATGTTTTAAACGCAATGCTTAATTACCAAATGTTTGAAATTGCAATGGACATTGTAAATTGTATTTTAATATAGCAAATTTTTTAAATAATTCAAAAGCATAATATTAATTATTAATTTTATCGTAATATTAATTAACAACTTTATTAAACAATCATTGACCAAGGCGACTATTCATAATACAAAGTACGATATAAATTATGATATAGTGTATATTTGTAATGGAGCATCACATTATATTCTCGATTAATGTAATTACAATATATTATACTAAACATTTGAAAAATCATATCAATATCTGATAATTAATCATTGAATATATATTTTCGATTCCGGAATATAAATGATATTAACACAACTATAACAAATGTTTCACAACTGATAATATTACACATATATAATAAGAAAAGATTACGCATAATAACAGCTAATTTAAATAATAATATAACAAATACATACTGAATAACATATTTTTAGTTAAACAGTTTTATTAACTTTTCAAGGTATAAATACAAATAATAATTAAAATTATACATATGTATAGTTATATAAAATAAACTAATAAATGTTATTACCTCTCCTACAGTCTTTATATAAATTAATATAATTTTTGCTGGCAATCAACAAATTACAGACTGCTTTTAAAATTATATTAGTTTATATAAAGAGTAATACAAATATTTATTGGTTTTCAAATATTAAAAGAATAAATTTATTCGAAGAAAGAGTATTCTTTTTACTTAAAAAAGATAAACATTATTACACATACATAATGATATAATTTTTTGGGAAATTTATCAGGAAGGAGATTTATCAAAGAATTAATTATGTGTAAATTAATTTAAGTTAATTGTTATCTCCTAGCACATTTGGTATTGATTTTCTATCAAAATATTTTTAAAATAGTATATAAAGATTGCATGCAATAAATAATATATCTTAAGTTAACGTATAAATTATTCATTAAATTAAATTTTTTTATCAATTTACTGTGTATTGTTTCGATTCATTTCTGAGATCGGGACTGATTTGGTATTCGATGAAGTTCATTATCGAACACAAAATTTCACCTATAAATCGTGAAATGTAAATTGTAAATTATTACCATAGGAAATTGGTTTGAGATGCATAAAATTACAAAAATTATATCTAGTTGATCTCCTAAACAAAAAAAATTTTAATTAAAAAGAAATATAATGTATTACGAAAGTATTGATAAATTAAATATTATTTTTCAAAATTTTCTAATAACAAATGATAGTTGATATAAATAGAATTAAATTTTTCTAAAAAACATTCGAATTACATTTTAAACAATAATTCATATGATCCATATTTGTTTTGCCCCATTTCAATACGTGCAAATACGTTATACACATAACTATAAAACAAGCTAACAATTTGTTAAGTGCTGTATTACCTAAGTTGGTAAGTTTATGGTAATATCGATCAAGAGGTACTGATTTATCTTTTTCGGTTTGAAAAATGGAATCTAAATATACATCCCTGATTAAATATAATGTGGAACACGTGATAAAATGAATAATATTGAAATGATAATCTAATTTTCATTAATTTTCGCTAGATTGTTATTATAATCTCAGTTACCACGGAGATAAGTATAAGGCTATTCATGGTATATTTCGAATAGACAAAGATCGCCTTAAAGGATATATTACAAGGCGCCCTATAGCCTGTATAGGCATATGATCAGATGTCTTAATATTTTTAAAAGATACCTTTCAGCATATCGTAACGAAATCTTACCGTTATGTGAAAGTTTTCTTTATGATTAAGCAATAAGTGTCCATAAAACTGTATCTTTTAGGTAACAATATCCAATATCCCTACACTATTAAAAAAACAGTTGTTAAATTTAATGTTCTCATGATTGAAGCTACTTTCATACGTAAAGGAATGGAAATTCATTAAAAATTGAAAATTCATACGCGTGTGCATGAAAATATTTTCAATACATTTTGCTTGAAATTTAATGCAAACGGTGAATATTTAATTTCATCTACCTCAAAATAACTTTGAGAAAAGAACAATTGATTCTTTTTCTTGTTAATTTTAAAAAGTAACTAGTGTCACAGTTGGCTCGTCACTGCGCCAATTGTCTGGATACTTTCATATATTATTCTTTTAACTTGTTACTTTCGATAAGATTATATCGATACAGATGTTCGTATTTGATCTACCCAGTTACTAATCAATAGGTCTTGGTGGAATAATTTTCATTACTTTTACGCATAAAAATAAATTATAATACTTCGAGGTTTTGTTTATATTATGTCTATTAATGTATATATATATATATATATATATATATATATATTGAATTCGACCACTCAAGATTCATCATATCTTATTTATTGACTGTCTGAGAGAGTCAAACTAGTATTCATCATCTAATTAAAAAAATTTACAAAATTGTTAAAATATTGACTTTTCTAGCTCTAGATGAAAGAAAATTCTATATATATATATATATATATATATATATATATATATATATATATATATATAGAATCACGTGTCTGAGTTATTATTTATTTCCATTTGACTCAATTATCGACTACAGTAAATAAGGAAGTGTACTGGTATTCATGAAATTTTTTCGTAAAATAATGGGAAGAGGAATGTAAAAAAGAAATAAAGATCTATTTATAGATTGTTAAATAATGAGGACAATCTATTTATTATTTATATTTTTTTTGCATTGCAAATCGTCATATACAAGCAAGTCAGTATAACAAAGAATGGTAATTACGATAAAAAATGTACATTGGCAAGCTTTCACTTGAGGCGGCTTTTTGATCGGTTCTTCAATTGTGCGTCAAGATTCTGGGTCGCGTGCAAAGCAACCTCGACAGCCTTTTTCGAGTAGTCTTTAAGAATCTCCCGTTGGACTTCGTCGGAGCTCTGCTTGAGCAATTTGACGATCTCTTTGGAATCGTTTAACAGACTTTGGACTGTTGTCTGAAAATTTTCCTGGAACTCCTCGGTCGTCTGCAATCCGTACGTGACTCTATCGAAGAGGCGATCCGCGAGCTGTTGAAGGTTTTCGCATATGCTAGGCCAGAGATTCTGGAACTCGACTGAATTGAGCTTTGGCTGACGCAAAAAGAAAATAAATTTTTTCATTTATTGATACTCTCGATGTAAAACATAAAAAATAATATATATATTAATGAAATTTTAGTAATTCAGATCATATATTCTTAACACTGTTTAAATTGAAATATTAATCAGGAACATTTAAAATATCATGAAGAATTGTATTTTATTTTTTTATTTAATTTACCAAAGTATTAAGCATTATAAGCATATAAGCATTATAAGCATTATAAACATATTTAACGGTTATATCAAAAACCAAAAAGAAAAATGATCCGAAAGTTCATTTTTTCCTCTCTTTTTAAATAGAAAGAACATGATTTCAAATAAAGTATGTGGCAGAAATAGCAAATCTTTGACAAATCAATCAGATAAAGAGGAAAAAAATTCTAAAAATACCCCGTTAGAGACAAAATCGACGTAGAAATTGATATTCTGGGCGAGAGCTATGCTGTTGCTCTTCAAAATGCTAAGAACCGTATCCTTATGCAATATATCGAGATTATTCTGGACGCTGATGGCAATATCATTGACCTCTTTCTCGGCAGCACTAATTAGATCGGAAAGAAGAACTTCGGTCGTTTTCTGGCTGGGAGCGGCCCAGGCGTAGGTCAATATAGCTGCGACTACAATGTACCTCATAATGTTGGAGGCTTGGTAAATTTTAAACTGAAATATTAGTAGCATGGGTATCTCTTTATATATAGGTGTAATTTATCAGAACTGTCTTTATCTTAAAATGTGTTCTATTTTTCAATAAATATTCGGGTTTAAGTTGTAGAATAAAAGTTTTTACTAACTTAATAATTATTAAAGCAATGATTTAATCAAATACTGTTTTATTTTAATAATAATTTTTTTCTCTCCACATTTTGCAAACTTTCCTGCTTTCTTCAGATACTTATTGATAAATGAAATCAGTTCAATTTATTATAATTTACATATTTTAAATAATGAGAGATGATGCTTATCAATATTATTATTCAAAATTCGACTTAATAATAGGATTAACTGATAGGCCTATTTTTTCTTACAACAATATCAAAGAATATGAGCGTGTCGAATAGAACAGTGATTTAACGATAAAGTTCAAATTCGAAGAAGTTTATATAGGATCATTTAGTTAAGTATAGCTCATAGATTAAATGTAATTGAGAGGCCAGTAACCGCGGTACGATTTTTGACATGGGGATGGGGGGGGGGGTATGGAGGCTCGCCAAAATATCTCAAAACTAAAATAAAAAGTTAAAAGACCAAAAAAAAAAATAATTTTATTGTTACTTACAAATAAATATAGAGTAATTATTAATATAAATACAAGAAGAAAAACTTCAAAGGAATTCAAAAACGATTGTCTACGTTCTGGAGTGTATCCTGTAGAATCTTTTAATAATTCATGAGTTCGTAGATATTCGATAACTCAATTATGTGAGCATGTAATACGAATAAATGTTTTAACACGAGGTTAAACAATTCAATTTCATTGTGCTTCTGAAGTAATTGTGTGCTCTTAAAATTCAGACTCACCATTTCCGACGTTTTTAAAAATGCTCTTTGTCTATTTTTCAATAAAATTCTTTGTAAAAAAAGCGCTTTACCATAAGGAAATCAATAACAATAATTAAAGCATTGTTTTTTATTCGATTTTTTGAGCAAGGCCAGATTAAATATGTCGGAGGCCCTGAGTCGGAGATGAATCTGGGTACCCTATTCGGGGACATCGAATGCATTAAACCATAAACTTCTAAATCTACCTATTTCATACGCAACTCGTTTTTACACTGTAATATGGTAATTCCTGATGCGTTTTACAAAATAGTTGTCAAGCTCAATAGATTTTAGCAAGTTATTTTCTGTACCTATAACACTGTATTCGTTCAGATTTTTCTGTATCATAGCTTCTATACTCGTCTTTTATTAGTAAAATTCAGAAGAAAGATCTTTCATGAGACCAGTTAATAGGTAAAATCGTAAAAAATATTTCCATAGTTATTTCTACGTTTGGAAAAACAGAAATTAAGTTATCCGTAAGTAATAGTTCATACATTTTTTAATAGATTTGTCTAATTCTTTTCTTCAATCATTTTTTTATGATATTACATACTCAGATCTAGCATCAGCTACTGGGTGATGACCTGAATTGTTTATCTATTACGTCAAAATAACCATGCCCTATGATTAGTATCAGCATAACCCCCCGAATCTTCAGATTCATATCCTTAAAAATGCGTATCTATTCTATACATGTTTTTTTTTACTTGACAGATGACATCAATATGATTTCTAGTACGTCATTTTTAAAGGTTTGATTCTTTTTACTCATAGGCGATCATTGGTGACAAATAAACAACTCACATATCGAGCTTAAAATAAATATATTAATCAATTATTTTCATTCCAGTTTATGTTATGTTACATTTTCAAATTATTTTTGGAACAGATACCTTACTCAAGATAAAATAATTGAAAATAATTTGTTAAAGCTTAATAAACTTAATATCAATTTAAAAATCTGATTTTTTTTCTATTTTTGCACAGGCATCTATTTTGCATGAATTAATAATAATTATTATTTGATTCTGT
The DNA here is from genome assembly GCA_018907035.1 of Sycobia sp. Sy_11. NCBI lineage: Eukaryota > Metazoa > Arthropoda > Insecta > Hymenoptera > Epichrysomallidae > Sycobia > Sycobia sp. Sy_11. Next base: position 1,334,295 of record JACCIC010000104.1, read on the forward strand.
AAAAGATCAACTTAACTCTTTGAAACTGTTAGATATACTGAAATAATATAGTTATGTAATCACAGTGCTAATAATATATAACGATTTAATTAACCAAACAATTAGTTGACATAATATGAAATAAATATTGGTTTTGTCTATAACAGAAATGGGATATGTATGTGTCTGTGTGTGTGTGTGTGTGTGTGTGTGTGTGTGTGTGTGTGTGTGCGTGTGTGCAGAACTTTTGTTGAGGGTAACATGTTACTATACAGTCTTAACTAGGTTACGACTATATTTTTTTTAATGTATATCATATATACATTCCAAATGTATATACTATGTGCCTTATAATGTATTATTGAAAAGAAAAAGGATTCATGAAAGCATAATCCAAATTATAATATTTCTTTAAATAAACCAGGTCACTTACATATGCAACAACATCAACAAATACTATTTGTAAAAATCAGTATAAAATATTATTCTCCTAGCGTCTAAATTAAACAAAAAGTTTCATGGATAATATATTGCGATACATATACCTGAGGTACACGATGGTTCAATCGCAACAGGAAAGATCTAATAGTAACTTGCTAATCCGAGTTCAAATTCTGGTCACGGCCGATGGACACAAGCACGATTGTAATAATTTATATGGGCTTTGTTTATAAAAACATCGTAGATTTCCGTCGCTGATTAGCACCAGTATTTGGAAGCTTAGATAGAGCTACGTTAAATAGCGCAAGAAAAAGATAAATGTACCAATAAATGAGTATCACAGGATTCTATAGCTATTTTACGTAAAATTTCAACAGTTAAAATCTTTAAGTAGGGACGTATTACGGGCTTTCGTATTCGTTAATTAAAAGAACCAACCGAACAAAAAATCATTTAAAAATGATAATATTATTTATTATAAAATAGAAAATACACTACATATACCCGTACCAGATTAAACTGAAGAAGATAAAGCACTAGTCCAAAAGTCGTATCCCAGTGCATAAACAAATTTTTGGTAAGTAAGTGAATTTAATGGTTACAATAGGTATTCAGCTTAAATGGGACTGAAACATGCCCGTATTAGGCACGCTCGCCGAGTCTTAAAAGAAGACAAAGTGTGATCGTCTATGGCCTGCCTATAATATTGACGATCTAAAGAATCAATTCAATTCGAATTAGAATTAAAAATTGCACTTATGTCGACTGTTCTGAATTAAATTAATAAATATTTTTATCAGTTTAGTTCTTGAGGATGAACCGTAGTGGTTCGAAACGTTGGACACCAAGGTGATTCTAAATTTAAGGTGGTGGAGGCAGTCGGGTTGTCCTTTACTAACATAAAATATTGCTTTTATTATTTTTATTTTATTTTATTGATTATTTTATTTTTATTTATTCTTTTATTATTAAATTTATTTTATTTGTATTTTTAATATAATTTATTGTAGTAATAAGTTTTATTTCCGATTCTACGAGCGTGAATATAAACAAGGTCAGTCTGACTGTCATTATTTTAGCTAATATATTACATTATGGAGACCGATAACCGAGTCCGAAAATGCCTTTGCTCCCGTGTGTCACATACTATTTTCCCACACGAGGGCACTTTTTCTTTCTGAAAGAAATGCACAAAATATTGAAGGGCAAACTCACAGATTTAAACAATGTCAACCCCCCCCCCCCATGCATGAATCATGTTTAGATAGAGCGAGCAGATATAATATCTATAGGTCCAGATGATACTCGGTCCGAAATAAGTTGCCCTAATATAAAATGTCATTCGTTGGAGTTGAAAAAAGATACTATTATCGGTTAATTTTTAAGGTTATTCCTGCAATTTACTTGAACTTAATAGCATTCAATTAAATGATTTCCTCTTATTTGGAAAATGGTAAAGTATGTTAAGAAGAGATGTGGGATCGGGTGGTGGGGTTCAGGGGGTGAAACTTCCGCCCAAGCTTGAGAGGCGGAATCCCCAATTATAAGAATAAAATTCTTATTAATTCAATAAGACTAGGCAATTGAAGATTATAAGTTTGTTAATAATCTACTCTCAAATTAAAATTTAAAAAAATTTAATAGCATAATAAATATAATTGAAAATTAAAACTAATTAAAAAAAAGATATAGATAATTTTTAATACTTAAAAAACATTGTAAGAATTTTTATAATAAATTTCACATAAAATATAAATCTTATTTTATTTTAAAATCTCGAGAACCGTAACTCAAAGTGCAAAAAAAAAGGTCGAGCCCTTGGTCGACTAGCGTATATACTCGTAAGTCTAAACGTCGTAAATGCCAGATGTTACGCAGGCACAGAAAACTGAGAATCCTACCGGACGAACACGGTTCTGTTCATTCATTTTCCTCCCGAGGAAGAAAAAGTAAAATTCTGCTTTCTGATTGGTCGAGAAGCCGCCATAAACACGTTTCCTCCCTAAGGAGGAAAAGTAGTATTTTGCTCCCTCTAGACAGCTGCAGAAAATTGTGTTTTGCGCCCCGAGTGCGGAAATAGTACATTTCTTACCGAGTATGGAAAGGCTTTATTTACGAAACGAGAGGTTTGCGGCCCAAGGCGAAGCCGAGGTTTATAACGAGCTTCGTAAAAAAGCCTTTTCGTACTAGATAAGGACTATATTTTTCCTCATGAGAACCGGAATCAAGCGGTGAAGGTGCGATTTGTAGGTTAGAATGAGGAAAAAATATTCATTAATTTAAATCAACCAAAGAATGAATCCGCTTGGAGCCTAATCGAGCAGAGGCACCCAGCTATTAGTTCAACAAGTAATGCCGGAACCAAAGAAAAAACAGAATCGTTCTTGGGTTCGATCTAAAAATAATTCCGAATATTTATCCTCCGAGCAATTAAAAAATTGATTCTTTATAATTAAATAAATCGAGATAGATAAAGAAGAAAATAATATCGCTTCAACATGGGCAATAAATAAGTCAAACGAATTGCTCCAGCAACAGAATTCCTAAAAAATTTCCACGTATATTCCTATGACAAGCAGAAAATCATATCCGGTCTCGGTTCTATGCACTAATACACTTCGCCCCATATTAAATATAAAGCTAAAAATAAAAATTTTCACTGCTAAATAAATAAATAATCCTTCCGAAAATAAAGTTATTATTACAAATAATATCGTACTTTTTATAACATTTTATCACAAAGACCATTTCTTATAACTTTTTATTACAAATAATATTTTGTCACATGGTCAAAAAAACTATTTTTATGCTTTATTTATTCAATGAAATTAAAGCTACAACACAATCTTTAGTTTAGTCCTTGAAGACGAACCGTAGTAATTGGAAACTTCAAGGATTAAAGGAAAATTTAAATCCAAGATGGTGGGAGCAGTCAGTTCATTGTTAACATAGAATATAACTTATTTTTATTGTTTGTATTATTTTTAATTTTTAATCTAATGTAATTTTATTTTTAATAGTAAGTTCTATTTCAAATACTTCGGGAGTGATAATAAACGAAGATAGCCTGACTGTCATTATTTTGGTATAATATACTATAGTATAAAGACTGTAAGACTAATAAAAATACTTATTCATTTAACAGAATCTTTAGTTTTTTTTGAAAATGTATAGCCGGATAGATAACGTACCGCAAAATCTATACGTGCAGTTTATTTGTTTACTATTGAATTTCTCTTCAAGCAGATTGAACCCTCGTAAATATTTTTTCTTATGCAATTGTTAATATGAAAAAAATTTTAAGTCATCAATAAATTAAGTTCACGGTTCTAACAGTCAGTTACACCAGCGACCACTAGGTGGCGTCTTGAATTACGAACATCAACTCAAAGTAGTCCGCTTAAAGTATTCATACCAGGTCAGCTCAGACGAATAATCATATCCAACTTTGGCATTGGTATCCTAAAGAAGGTGTGACGTTAATCGGTATTATTATTCTCCAGGTTTATCTGACACAATCTCATACATTCTGGATATCTTTTGATTTTTGTGAATTTTCTTTCTCTTACGTGAGAAAATCTGCTTCTCTCTCTCTCTTTCTCTTTCTTTCCCCGTCTTCACTTATAAAATGGTTTTATATACCATATCATACTAAACATCATTTTAGACGATAAATTATATTTTTGATATTATACGTTATATTAACTTCAGAATTGACAATAGACTGTGTTTAAGGGTTCTTTACCAACATCTCGAAACTTATGTATATATATATATATATATATATATATATATATATATATATATATATATATAATACATTGTCACTTCTGAATAAATAAAAAGGCAATATCCAGCGTCCGCTTAAAAAATACGCTCTTCACATACCAACATTTTGCTTGATGCCTTTGTTGGCATCACTACTAAAATATTCAAGGTATTTAATTGAAAAAACCAAAATGTACGAATTTTATATATATTGTATATTATATTGTACATATTATATATATATATATATATATATATATATATATATATATATATATATACATATTGAATACAGTTGCTACTGAAAAATATTGTTTTGGCGTGTACAAGCGGCTAAACACGATATCCCGTTGCCTCAGGACGAATGCTATTGGGAGTTCTGTGTTCAGATGTGAGAATGCGATGTCCAGGTGTGTCTATGGTATATGTACGGGGAATATGGTATTTAGTTGATAGAAAATGATGTCCAGGTATGTAGGAACGAACGATTTTTACGGGAAGATTCGTGTTAGGACGGTAGAGTACGATTTCTAGGCGTTTTGGAACGACTTCTACATGTTCTACACACATAAGAGCATATACAATGAACATTCTGAGCACTGTGAAGCCACATGCATAATAACCCATGAACATTTAACATACGTACAATGACACTAGTCTTGGCCCTCGATTTTATTTTGGATACATTTAGAAGATATGGACTTGGCGGCTGCAAACCGTATCTGAAAGTATCAGACAATTTTCTTACGATGGAAGAGAGAGGAAAGAATAGAATATAACCTTCCTATTTCTTTCATAGAATGAATGAGTGATAATGAGGAAAGAAAAACAAATTTTTTAAAACCATATTTTATCTTCCTCTCATAGTACTAAACTGTCTTCTGTTTCTCTATTGGGAACACTAATTCCAAGTTTATATACTCTAAGGGAAAACACTAGTTGCTCTCTGCGTGCAATTAATATTTGATGATTTGAATAATGAATAGCTACAATACGATTCACATTAAGCATTACGATAAGCAATTGTCCTATATGTTTTAATTTATAAAAAATTTTTTTTTATTATTTTGTATGTGTAACCATTACCCACCCCACATGTCTACAGAATCAATACGTCTTACAAATTTGAAAATTCCTTCATCTATTCGGTAAACTGATAAATGATAAATAAATATCCACCTGTATAGCAAACAAATATTGTTTTCAGCTAGACTCATAGATAAAGAGTCCTAAAATATTTTTCCATAATTTTTAAACAGTTCGCCGATCAATATATGAAAAATATATATGAATCAATATATCAAATATGAAAAAATATTAGGCATACGTATAAGAAAGGCAGTATTTTTCTTCTTTTATTATTCTTAAGTAATTATACAACTTTTTTGTGTGCAATTTTGGCTATTTGACTATTTTCACAGTTTCGCCGCTTATCCACTTTGATATACAACGTCTAAAAATATATGCTAGTTCTCTAGACATTGCTGCTGGATGCTAAATTGTCTGAAAGTGAGTTTGGGACTACAGGTTCGGCATTTTCATGATCGGAAACCTTCTTTAATAGTGAGTTGAGGTTCTCGGTAGCCACCGCAGCGATCTCAACAGCCTGCTTTGCATAACCGGGAATCTCCAGCCCGACATCACCATTTTCGCGCTGGATGTACTCGTCGATCTTTTTGGCCTCCTGTACCAATGTCTGTATTGCTTCGTTTACATGTTCCTGCAATCGCACCGCTGTCTGATTCGCAGCCACCGCGGCGACAGACAGATCTTCCGTAAGCTTGGTAAGATTTCCACTTATGAGTTCCCAGACCTCCGGGAAACCACGGAAATGGCTCTTTCCCTGCATAAAGCGACAAATTAAATTTTGCTTCGTTCGAAAATATAGGTGTCAAATAAAATCATCAAACATGTCGATTATACCTTTATAAGTAAGCATTATTTTTATTATCATTACACTTTCGAAATTATCGATTAATGATTTTACCGTTTCTCCTAAGTCATAATCTAATAAATAATTATGTCATACTAATCAATGCTATTTAATATCATACTAAATTTCATTGTTATTTATCTCTATTTAATATTTAATTGATACAATCAAAATTAAAAAGACTTTTTTGAAAAAATGTAGAATGACACCACCAGTCAAGTTGTTCCAGCCACATAAAAAAATTTTCTTGCTAGAAATTTAAAGAAGTTGAATTCTATATTTATATACACAAAATATACAGCATTAAGTATCTGTAATGTCTTTAAAATTGTTTAGAATTGTTTAGAACATCACATGTATGAAAACAATATTTATCCAGAATTATTTTAATATGAAAAAACATCAGATTAGTGTAAAAAACCATCAAAAAAGTAGAATTGAAGCATACTAAATTTATGATTTTGACAAGCAACGTTGATATTCTTAATTAATTTCGTTAATTAAAGCAACGTTGGTATTAGTAATTACTTTCGTTATAACGTCATGAATTATTCTACTTAAGCAGTCAATTAGAAATTTACTATGGTTTTTAGTAAACGTACAAGAGAATATATAATAATTTTTTAAAAGTTGTTGTTGATAAAAAACGTATTTCTATGTAATTACCTCAGAGCTGACGAGATTAACGTAATTTGTAACATTTTGGACTAAAGACAAGCTCAGATTCTTCACAGCATCGAGAGATAAGTTGCCATTGATCTTCAACTCAACGACGAGAACTTCAGACAAAGTATCGATCTCATTTACCTCGAGACTGAGAACTTCAGATGAATTGTCGTTTGCCGACTGCTCGATTACTGCTTCAGACGAATCGCCATTGGGAGCAGCCCAGGCATACGTCAAAAAAAGTGCGAATAAAATGTACTTCATAATTCTCGAAAATTAAAGCGTTCTTGTCGACAAAGAGTATGCGGCCTGTGAGTAAACTCGAAATCAATGTTAATACTACGAAAAATCTTAGTCTAATATATAGTATGGCTTATCAGAGTATTGTTTATTTAGATGCGCATTCAGCCCGTAGTCGAAATGAGAGAGGGAGGAATCAGCATTTGTCATTGACGACATAGGAAAACCTCTTGCTGTAAAGCGGAAAAATTTCATCTCTTATGTATTCAACCCAGTTTTCGAAAAATTCCTCTATTCTTTTGAATTAGTAAATGACGAGAAATTTCGCAATTTTAGTACAATTCTGCTCTAAACGAATGAATTTTTCGAAAATGAAATAGCAATTTTTTAGTATTACTATTTTAGAATTTCACACAAATTAAAAATTAAAAGAAAAACCTTAGCGTTAAAATATTTTTCAATGCGTTAATCCCCGTGAATTATAGATCGATTCAATCGTGCTAAATACCTGAATATCGATTCCTAAAAAACTGTCAGTATGTACACATTATGTAGAAATGATTTTTATGTAATATTAATATACGATATAAAATTTTTTGGTTAAATATAAGTATTAGTATAAATTTTTAATTTACAAGGACAGCCTACACCCACTGGAGAAACAGATCTATCTTACCAGTAAAAACAGGATTAGATAAAAAGTAGTGGAACAAATGTCCGTTTGAATGAAGGAAGGAAGATTATCGGTAATGATTCCCTGTTTCCCTTAATCGTTTTTATGCTACAATAACATAATCTAATGATAAATTCACATATTCTACCTGTATGTCCTATCAAATAGTAATATAGATGAACGTCCAAATTCCACATATGCGTCATTATGGTTCTACGAAAATCATAATCGCAGGGCGCAATTATTCAATCATACAAGAATTGTTATCATAAAGTAAACTTGGTATTTTATTTTTGGTATAATGTAACTGCGCAATCGCAGTTAATAATCCAAAAATAGGTTGCTAAACTCTGTGATATGGATATTGTTAAATTGCATGACCCAATTTACATTGTTCATGTCCAAAAAAGAATTGGATGCGAGTTTATATGGATTAATATTGAATAACCATTACTGAATCTTTTGTTACGCATTATGGAGAACCAAATTTCATTACTAGGGAAACAGGGAATATCATTAGACTAAAAACGATAATCTTACCCTTCCTTCATTCAAACGGACATTTGTTCCACTACTTTTTATCTAATCCTGTTTTTACTGGTAAGATAGATCTGTTTCTCCAGTGGGTGTAGGCTGTCCTTGTAAATTAAAAATTTATACTAATACTTATATTTAACCAAAAAATTTTTATATCGTATATTAATATTACATAAAAATCATTTCTACATAATGTGTACATACTGACAGTTTTTTAGGAATCGATATTCAGGTATTTAGCACGATTGAATCGATCTATAATTCACGGGGATTAACGCATTGAAAAATATTTTAACGCTAAGGTTTTTCTTTTAATTTTTAATTTGTGTGAAATTCTAAAATAGTAATACTAAAAAATTGCTATTTCATTTTCGAAAAATTCATTCGTTTAGAGCAGAATTGTACTAAATTGCGAAATTTCTCGTCATTTACTAATTCAAAAGAATAGAGGAATTTTTCGAAAACTGGGTTGAATACATAAGAGATGAAATTTTTCCGCTTTACAGCAAGAGGTTTTCCTATGTCGTCAATGACAAATGCTGATTCCTCCCTCTCTCATTTCGACTACGGGCTGAATGCGCATCTAAATAAACAATACTCTGATAAGCCATACTATATATTAGACTAAGATTTTTCGTAGTATTAACATTGATTTCGAGTTTACTCACAGGCCGCATACTCTTTGTCGACAAGAACGCTTTAATTTTCGAGAATTATGAAGTACATTTTATTCGCACTTTTTTTGACGTATGCCTGGGCTGCTCCCAATGGCGATTCGTCTGAAGCAGTAATCGAGCAGTCGGCAAACGACAATTCATCTGAAGTTCTCAGTCTCGAGGTAAATGAGATCGATACTTTGTCTGAAGTTCTCGTCGTTGAGTTGAAGATCAATGGCAACTTATCTCTCGATGCTGTGAAGAATCTGAGCTTGTCTTTAGTCCAAAATGTTACAAATTACGTTAATCTCGTCAGCTCTGAGGTAATTACATAGAAATACGTTTTTTATCAACAACAACTTTTAAAAAATTATTATATATTCTCTTGTACGTTTACTAAAAACCATAGTAAATTTCTAATTGACTGCTTAAGTAGAATAATTCATGACGTTATAACGAAAGTAATTACTAATACCAACGTTGCTTTAATTAACGAAATTAATTAAGAATATCAACGTTGCTTGTCAAAATCATAAATTTAGTATGCTTCAATTCTACTTTTTTGATGGTTTTTTACACTAATCTGATGTTTTTTCATATTAAAATAATTCTGGATAAATATTGTTTTCATACATGTGATGTTCTAAACAATTCTAAACAATTTTAAAGACATTACAGATACTTAATGCTGTATATTTTGTGTATATAAATATAGAATTCAACTTCTTTAAATTTCTAGCAAGAAAATTTTTTTATGTGGCTGGAACAACTTGACTGGTGGTGTCATTCTACATTTTTTCAAAAAAGTCTTTTTAATTTTGATTGTATCAATTAAATATTAAATAGAGATAAATAACAATGAAATTTAGTATGATATTAAATAGCATTGATTAGTATGACATAATTATTTATTAGATTATGACTTAGGAGAAACGGTAAAATCATAAATCGATAATTTCGAAAGTGTAATGATAATAAAAATAAATGCTTACTTATAAAGGTATAATCGACATGTTTGATGATTTTATTTGACACCTATATTTTCGAACGAAGCAAAATTTAATTTGTCGCTTTATGCAGGGAAAGAGCCATTTCCGTGGTTTCCCGGAGGTCTGGGAACTCATAAGTGGAAATCTTACCAAGCTTACGGAAGATCTGTCTGTCGCCGCGGTGGCTGCGAATCAGACAGCGGTGCGATTGCAGGAACATGTAAACGAAGCAATACAGACATTGGTACAGGAGGCCAAAAAGATCGACGAGTACATCCAGCGCGAAAATGGTGATGTCGGGCTGGAGATTCCCGGTTATGCAAAGCAGGCTGTTGAGATCGCTGCGGTGGCTACCGAGAACCTCAACTCACTATTAAAGAAGGTTTCCGATCATGAAAATGCCGAACCTGTAGTCCCAAACTCACTTTCAGACAATTTAGCATCCAGCAGCAATGTCTAGAGAACTAGCATATATTTTTAGACGTTGTATATCAAAGTGGATAAGCGGCGAAACTGTGAAAATAGTCAAATAGCCAAAATTGCACACAAAAAAGTTGTATAATTACTTAAGAATAATAAAAGAAGAAAAATACTGCCTTTCTTATACGTATGCCTAATATTTTTTCATATTTGATATATTGATTCATATATATTTTTCATATATTGATCGGCGAACTGTTTAAAAATTATGGAACACAAATGCCCAAAGTTGGATATGATTATTCGTCTGAGCTGACCTGGTCTGAATACTTTAAGCGGACTACTTTGAGTTGATGTTCGTAATTCAAGACGCCACCTAGTGGTCGCTGGTGTAACTGACTGTTAGAACCGTGAACTTAATTAATTGATGACAGTAAAATGATTTTCAATAAAAAATATAACATATGTCCTTCCCAAGATAATATAGAATCTATATGTCAAATTTCCGAAAAATCGGTTTAGTAGCTTTTTGGTTATTGTGTACAAACAAAAACACACTTTGTCTTTATAAATAAGTAAGATTATATATAAATAGTATAAATTAGTACTATATTATATAATGATATCATATAACTCATATAACTCATATCATATAATCATACTATAAATTATTATGATTATATGATATGAAGTATGATATGTTATGATATTATATTATATTATATGATATGATAGAATATGGTACGATATGACTAGTATGATATGATATGACATGATGATATGATAGATTAGCTAAAATAATAACAGTCAGACTGTCCTTGTTTATATTCACCCCCGAAGAATCTGAAATTAAACTTATTACTATAATAAATTATATTAAAAATTACAAATAAAAATAAAAATAAAATTAATAATAAAATTAAAATAAAATAATAAATAAAATAAAAATAATAAAAAGAATATTGCTAGTAAAGGATAACCTCACAGCACCCATCACCTTAACTTTAGATTCACCTTTGGTGTCCGACGTTGCAAACCGCTACGGTTTTTCCTCAGGAACTCAGGAAAAGAAAAAAATTCCATGAGTTTACAACAAAACTAAGAATAACAGCAAAATAAAATTCTATTGGATTCCAGGACATATTGATATCAAAGGTAATGAGGAGGCAGACAGACTGGCGAAAAGTGTCAGGCAAAACAGCACTAAAATATATCAAAATTCCATACACTGATTTACGTGAACATGAAAGGACAAGAGCCATGAAAGCTACTTCGGAAATACTATGCCAAGAAGGGCGGATAATAGGTACCCACTATTTTGATTATTTTCACAAAGAGATATATAAGCCATGGTATAATAAACTAGATATTTCAAGAGAAGCCATTGTAACTTTTAACACATACCGATCTGGTCATTGTAATGCCGCTGCTATAGTCCAAATGGCCATCAGCATAAGCAAATATGGTCATTGGGGTAATTACGTACAAGACCTAAGTCCTATATTGTGGTAATGCAAAAAGTATGAAAAACAACGCATAAAGTTTATTGCAAATCTTACAATAGCCGGATTTGCGTTACCTTTAAACAGCAAAACAATCTTCTGTAAACCTACCAAAACAGTATGTGAAATAGTATTAAGATATCTAAAACAATGTAACTTACAATTCTAACCTATTAACAACATTATATGATCCTAAAATCATAATTACATACTTCATATGCTAAATATTGTAAATATTCAACGTATCTATTGCAAATAATCTAATAAAGATTAGAATGCTTAATAAAAGAAAAAGAAAAAATTAATACATAATACATACAATTTATACATAATACATATAATAAAAAATTAATACATAATACATACAATTTATAAATTAAAAAAGGCACGGAAAAAAGGTAGATGATCTGCTTATTAGAGATTACAATGTTTTATTTTCTTTGAGCTTCATAACCAGCAAAGACTATCAATTTCATTATTCTACAGAGGTTTTCTTTTTTTCTTCTAAAATTGGTCTTATCTTTTCCCTCATAAAATTTTTTTAGAAGCAAAACGTTCAATTTCTATCAGCTACCAGCTATATTTTTGCACTCGAACCCATATGACATAAGCGTGATGTCTTTCTTTTTCGCTCATATATTGTATATGTATATACGTATATGGTGTCCCAGATATAACTACTCAGATTAGCGGCATGATATTGGGAAGGAAAAGTTATGTGTAAATATTAATATTCGTTTAAGTCAATTGTTAATAGTCTTTGCATTAAAGGCCAATATCTGTAAGCCAATCAGGGCTCAGAGAAGTGTGTCATCGGAAGGAGGTCAAACGAAGGAAGATGAGGCGAAGTTGAGCGAATACGGCAAAGACCAGTAGTTGTTATTTTTTTCTATCCATTGTCTATGCACGCGTACCTGCTTGGAAATACGGACGCATTGACGAAGTTCTTCATATACCATTCCAAATTTTTTATCAAGCTACCCTTTTTTATAACAGCCCACTCCACTGCATTGGAAATAACGAAGAAAAGGCGGAGGTATCGCTGGCGCGGACGAACTGACCCCGAGAGCACACATGTAATTTATGAAAACCACATGCGCAACTGAATTTTCTAAATGCTATAAAGATTGAAATATATGTATTTGATAAACACAATCAAAGCTGGCAAAAATACTGACTGCAGGGAAACTTGATTGATAAAAATAGGATAAAATAATCTTATAAGGCTCATGTAATACCTTCATAATTATTTTATACGATTTTATACGAAACTCGAGCCCAACCCATCCGATTTTTAAGATTCAAATTTCGTTACAATCAGTGTTTTTCTCAGTTTTGAATGTGATTATCTGTTTTTCAATCTTTGTAGCATTTAGAAATTTCAGTTGTACATTTGTTTTTCTTAAAGACACGTGTGCGCTCGCCGTCAGCTTGACAAAAAATATGGGTAGGTACCATTGTAGACGAAAAAACATAATCTTTATTCTTGAACCTCGCTTTCTCAATGCGTTATATATATAGTTACGCGAGCGTTGACAATGGACAGGAAAAATAACAATTATACTGGTCTTTGCCGTAATTGTTAAACTTCGCCTCATTTTCCTTCGTTTGACTTCCTTCCTCGCTCGTAGGCGATAGCACATTTCTCTGAGCCCTGATTGGCTTACAGACATGGGCCCGGATTGCAAAAACTATTAGCAATTGACTGAAAGGAATATTAATATTTATACATAACTTTTGCTTTCCGATACCATGCCACTAGTATGAGCAGTTATATCTAGGATACTATATATATATATATATATATATATATATATATATATATATATATATATATATATATGATTATGTATATGTATATGTCTATTATATAGATTACATGCCCACACGTGTGTATGATATGTATCTACACATACATACATACATACATACATACATATATATATATATATATATATATATATATATATATATATATCACTATAAAAGCAGTATATCAGTTTGAATCTGCTTCTCATACAGTCATTTTAGTTTCTTAGGAAATTAAATTATCAATATTATGAAGTACATCATATTCGTCGCTTTCTTGGCCTTCGTCTCGGCTGCCCCTAACAATCACACGTCTCAAAAACCCAATTCAGAAGATACAGACGAAGTCGAACGTATCAGTGAGCTCGCGGCTGGCATGAAAGCTATCCTCGATAACTGTCGGCAAGAGGTAATTGTTAACGTTCTGAAGACTCATATCCGAACTTTTGTTGAGGATGTTGCAATTTTTGTTGAGTACGTCACTGGACAGGTAATATAACCTTATTTTTCTCTATTTCTGATCGATTGTTGATTTTTGCATTGTTACTTGAACATAGTTTGAAGTTAGGCCTACTATGAATCGATCGCCAGAGAGATGGACTAGTAATTCGGTAATTCCAGTTCCAGTTCCGATCTCGGTCCAAGTGACACAAGCACCGTATTTTACAATTATAAATTTACAGCTTTGTTTACAGATACATTGTAGACATTGGTATCGGTACTTGAGAGTATAATGAGAGCGACGTGAAAGAATATACAAAAAAGTTTGACTACCTTTTTTTCTATTCACTTTAATTAAAGTACCGAGAATTAATTTACATCATAATTGCTCATGATTTTCAAACAACTTTCAAGAAACAATCATTTGATAACAAGAGGCTTGACAAACACTGAATAGTATTATCGTATCATTAATAAATTAAATTTCGAAAGTTCAGTAGTTCGACATTTTGTCTTCTTTCGTAATGAATATTTTTAATTTTAGGTTTTAGAAACATACGTTTATTTACAGTTGAATTAAGTTGAGTATTAAAAAATAAATAGATAAAATAAACGAGAAGACCGTATCATGTTAATCGATGGTATTGGAGGTTTCTCTTGATTAATTAAGTAATATAAATATGCATATATATTTTTTTAATTTAACTGATAACTATTGTTTATATATATATATATATATATATGTATATATATATATATATATACAGACACACACACACACACACACACACACACACACACACACACACACACACACACACACACACACACACACACACACACACACACACACACACACACACACACTCATATATCGACTGCTTAACTGAACTTTTGGATTAATTATATGTTCTTAATTTCCAGAGCACAAACAATCCCATAACATTTCAAAAGCATTGGAACGGCATAAGTAAAGCTCTTATTCTTGCAATAACTCAAATATACAATCAGGTACAACAACAGGGTCTCGGAGTTGAACAACTCCGACAGCAGTTTTCGGACGCGGTACAGATTTTGTTAGATAAATCGTATCAGATCGGCGACTCGATAGAGCTCTACTCTAAAAATGACGTAGAGGCGATTCAAGGGTTCATGCAACTGGCTTTAAAACTCGCGGTCGATGCTACCAAAAATCTCAACGCGGCTATAAGGGACTTGCTGTCGCCTAGCCGCCTGTGACAAAAATAGAGAACGAGGCTTTTACTTTACTTGAATCTCTGGTTAATTAATTATCGATATAATGCAATAATTTCTAACTGGGGGCGCAAATAGTACATTTCAACATGATCGTGGAAGTTAATTATTTATCTCTTAAAGCAGTTTATCCTAGAACAAAGGGACGGTGATAATTCGCACGAGATAAAAATCGACGTACACGCTATAATTATGTGACTACGATGAATAAAATTATATTTCTTAAATTTAATAAACTTTTTAATATCCTTAACAATTTACTGTTATCAAAAACTATGTAATATTATGGGAAATACTATATTTGAATTGATTAAATCTTGATAATAGTAAAACTCTCTTTTACAAACAGTTTAAAAACAAACTATGTAGCCCAGAATTCAGCTAGACCTAAGAAGAATGAAAGCATCTGATTTTTTGAGTAATTCGTCATTTCGCTTTATACGGTTCTGAGAAAATTTACAAACTGTACTTATTGAATAAGCTCCTTTTTACCTGAATTCAGTCACAGAATTAAGTTTTTATTATTTAAATTTCGAAAAATGACTCTATTCGATGTAGGGTAGTAAATGCTTCCGTGGCGAGGATTTCCACGTGTATACAATTTTACGTTTGTGTGAATAATAATGATTTATAAGGACGGTAGTCGCATGCATCATCAAAGAGTTAATTATTTTCCACGCCCTTACACGATTATTATTAAAATAAGTATGCCCAAAATGAATATTTAGTTCTACAGATAAGTTTTCCTTCTCAATTCTCAGTTGCTATGTTGATCTGAAGAGAGAATCACCTATAATCGACGTCATATCCCAAATTTATATCTCATCTTTATATTCAATAAGATCGAAATTCAACATTCTGGCTTTTTGTCGTAATATACTATTTATCAAACATGAAATAGCTTTATATAATATAGATATTAAAAAGAATTAACATTTCTTTATTACTTGCGTTACATAAATTAACGTTTTTATCTAATTTATCCATAATAAGATTGTGCAAATAATATTTCGAGATCTAGAAGGAAGCGAACCTAGTTACATTAAAACGTTAACTTATTATACAAATTTTTTATTTTACTAATTAACGAATATGACTTTTTTATAGCAATCTAAAATTGAATTTCAAAAGTGGAAAAACATAGGTCGTACTGTATTCTATAATATCTGGCAGAAACTATGGAAATGTATGCTTCTATATTTTACTATTAGATGTATAGGGCATTTTTTATGGTATCTAAATATTCGATTATCTAAAAGTCTAACTCCATTTAGACTGTTATAAAACATATCGTTAGATGTTGTACGATATTTTTAATAACTGGCTACCTTTCTTTGCAATTATTATCATTGTCTAAACAATGTGTATCTTAATTCGAACATAAGCAGCTGTGTAATTTTTGTATAAAATTTAGTAGTGTAAAGAAGGCTAAGGGCTGAAAATCGCTGACTTATCCGCGCCTAAAAGAAAACTAATTGATATAGGAGAACTTCCCGCTATTCAGACAGGAAAAAAACAGAAACGGTGATAGATAACAGAGGAATAATCCAAGTATTTTTGAATATTATCTAGCTGCTGAAGATATTGCGTGTGCCATCTGGCACAAACAGGTTGCTATAACACATAAACAAGAGTTTGATAGGGAGTTCCATATGTTCATATAAAGATCGAATAAAGTAATATTATATCAGTTTGAAGATTGGTTTTTTAATGGCTGTCTGTTGGGAGTGTCACAAGCGTCGAGCTCGTGCCACTATGAAGTATATCGTATTTGCAGTAATGTTGGCTTGCGCCTTGGCTGCCCCCAACGAAAACTCGCCCGACGTTCCTTCTGAGAAAAGCATCGATGTAGAATCATCCGATGTACTCGACAAGTCCAAAATCGTCAACAAATCGTCCGAAGTTCTTCTCGCTGTGCACAACGCCGACGACAAGTCAGCCGAAATATATCTCACCGAGCTATTGTCAAACGTTGTCGTTGAACAGAAGACGGACGGCAATTCTTCTAAAGTCCACGCAGTCAAGCCCGAGGCCAAAGAAGATTCGTCCAAAGTTCCGTTTGCCGAGCTCGGTGCCAACGACGATTCGTACGAAGTTGTTATCGAGGTGAAGGACGAAGGTAATTCGTCTGAAGTTCTTCTCCAGAGTGAGCAGAAGACCAGTGACGATTCTGTCAAGATATTGGTCACCGAGCTGAATGTCAAAGATAATTTATCAGAAGGTTTTTCTGAACAGGACACCGAGAACAAACAATGTAATAAGACGCTGATCGCCGATCTGAAACAGGAGTGTTTCATCTTTCTGGAAAAGGTCAAGAACTACGTGGATTTCGTAAATGAGGAGGTAATTAAAATTTTTTTATATTTTAGTTCTCATTAATTAGTCAACTTTTTATTTCTTTTTATACATAGATTTGATGAGTTTTTCTTATTTCATAACAACGTGGAAGAACGTTGAAAATTAAATTCATACAACTGTTATTTTAATATTCATATCAATGTTAAGAATTTTATTTTGAGACATAATAGCTGAATTAAGATAAAATAATATTATTTTATTATTATTAGCTAGTATTTGCATATCAACTAATTATTAATATTATAATATTTTATTTTAATTTCATATTTAAGTCCTGTTTGGAACTTCTGTTTTGAAATTCGAATAGTCAATCCAATAGATGATGAATGCATTAACTATCAATAAATATTTGGTGTACATAATTTTGATAATTGATTCATAGGTCTTAGCTTTTTAAAATACAATTATTTTATTAAATTTAAAATTGCACTTATGTCGACTATTTTGAATGAAATTATTAAATATTTTTATTAGTCTTACAATCCTTATATTATAATGTATTAACTAAATATAATAAACAAGAACACTCTGACTGTCATTATTTTAATTAATATATTATATATTATTTTATATTATATAGAAAAAAAAATTATTTTGGTGACTATAATTATATTTTGAGTAATAAAAATAAAGTTGGAATATGAAGGAAAGTTTGTTTTTTAAATAATCATTATTTATTTTGTAAACAATAATAAAAAATAACTATTTTTTATGTCATTCAAGGTTGTTATAATTATGTTCCCAATTTTGGTGCTTATCAGCGACGGAGGTCTATGATATGTTTGTAAACAAAGCACATGTAAATTTTTAAAGTGGTTCATGTGTCAATCGACCAAGGGCAGGATTTGAGACCTTCAATCGCCGTATTACTAGTTCTTCGCTTTAGCGATTGAGCCACCGTGAACCTCAAAAAAAATAAATATAAATATATTAAAATGCAAAATTGTACTTATGTCGACTGTAATAAACTAAACTAACAAATATTTTCATCGGTCTTGCAGTCATTAAAAGATGATATTTATAATTAAATAATGACCGTCTGACTGTTGTTGTTTATATTCATCACTCTAGAATCTGAAATATAAATAAAAATTAGTTTAAATACTATTTTTAAGTAAAGGACAATTCGACCGCTCCCACCACCATTACCGAGTCGGTGTTTATGCTGTCGGCCAACGTTTAATTGTTTAATTATTTAATTATAAATATATTATTTTAAATGACTGTAAGAGCGATGAAAATATTTGTTTGTATAAATATATTAATATTTAATTTATACTTTTATATAAATCTCACAGTTAATTAACTGAGAATAGGTTAGAGTACTTTATTTACAGGACTTTTGAGGTAATAAGTATTTGAAAAATCTAAACAAATGTCGGATTTTCAACTATACTTGGATGAATAAGACTGATTAGGAGAACATGAGAACATTTAAAGTTTCAAAATATATTCGCCTTTTATTATACTTACTATATACCAAAAAGATGTTTAATCAATTCATTCTTAATGAATATCGATTTATATTTATAAGCGTATTTAACAAGCAATAATATCATTCATACCTTATCCTCTCGTGATCATTGATGATTATAGTGACATTAGCTACTCTCACGCCTCACAGTTTTAATATTTATCAATTAATCGCCTACATTTTCCAGTCCGTCAGCAAGAACGCCGAATTTCACGATGTCTGGGCCAAGGTACAGGCAAATGTCATTCTGATGACCGAACGGCTCTCCGCCAACGTGACGCTCGAAAATATCAACGCTGACGATCTTGCGGAAAGATTAGAACGGGCCACGGAGACCCTCGCGAAGGAGACCAATAAGCTCGCCGAATTAATCAAGCCGGACTTCGACAACGAATCGCTAGCGATTATGAGCTGCGCCGAGCCGGCTCTTGAAATCGCCGCCGAGACGATTCAGAACCTCAGCGAGGTATTGGCGAAGGCCTGCATGAAGACAAAGGTCTGCATCGTGCTGATTCCCGAAGGCTCGAAGATCAGAAGAAAGAGAATCCGGTAGAGAGCTCATTATTGGCGCAACCGAATTTTTCGCACTGCCGAGCGTTTGCGCATCTTCGTTTGAAATTTCGAACGAAAATAAATGTATCAATTTAATAAAGAAATGGCGAAAAGTCTTGTCACTTTTTTCAGAAACGGTTGTGCACTAAAATTTCTTTGTATCGTAGACACAATTGCTAAAATATTTTTTAGTTAAACTTTTAACATAAGCAGCATCTTTAGATAACAACGGGGATTCAGCCTTCATCAAGACCTAAGATTAATATTGGTTTTGTGTTATCTCGTCTCGAGATTCAAGACAGTACCATAAGAATGCCGAAGAAAAAATTTCGAGAGCAATTCAAAAAAATATATGCACAAATATTATCTTAACAGTGTGTTTGGATCAAGATCTCGCAAGAAAATTGGCAGTTGGTTAAATTTTAGAGAATTCAAACTAAATCAGCTAATTTATACGAAAAACTATCATTGAAAGTTTTAGTATTTACTGCGTGCTTTCGGTCGGAGGGGATACAAAAATCAGAGGACGCACTCATGGTGGTGTATAAGTGCAATTTCGTGAAACCGTCTTTTATTACTACACATTGAATGAAATTTCTGTTAAGTTAATTTATTCTAACCACATAAGGAAATTTATTTATAAAAAATTAGAAAAGTTTCTATAGAGGTATAGAAAAATACAACTAATTGGAATAAGTGTGCAATTTAATTTTGAATTTCTTACTTTCATTTTCTATGCACGTTAAGGAAATCTCCTCGAATTATTCTATTTTTGAAACCACTAGTCGCACGAAGCAATTAAAAATATAATATAAATTCACTGCGTTTAGTTATAATTTTCGTGATATTAAAAATAAAAAAATATTTTAATATGTTATAATAAACATATTTTTATCCACAATATTTAGTTTTAATATAAAAAATGAATCCACAATATTTAGATAACAACAATCTGATAATCTATAAAAATCGTAAATTAAAGATTAAACATAAAGAGTTCTTTTGAAACACATAAAACTGGAATAGTAAAAACAAACACGTAAACTTATAATAATTGAACATTTGATAATATTTTTTCAATAATGTGAATTAGTTAATTAATACTGCATATTAAAAAATTCTCATATATTTAAAATTAATTTTTTTCCATAAAATATTTACCTTCTTTCAACTTCGATTCATAATTTTTAAAAATAGTTCAAGCTTATAATGCTTTCACATCCCTTTGAGACAGATATGTGTTCAATGTTATAAAAATAAAAAATCTTTAATTTCTATGAAGAGCGGTATCTATGAGTATTGGTTTTGAACGCATTTCATATATAGTTTAATGATTCGCATTCACTGTAGATTTGGCCAAAAATCCAATATCTAAACACGAATAAGGGTTTTTCATCAAAATTACATTATTTACAAAAAAAAGTTTACATTTCAATATTGGAATCATAAATATTAACTTTGTCTATATTTACATTTTTTAATGTCGTTAAATATAATTTATTACATAATGAATTATTCACCTTTTCACATTGTAAAGTTAATAAAAAAATATTTAAAATTTTATTTTCAAATAAATTTTTCAATGCTCGATATACTCTTGTCAAGATACAGATAATATCAATACCACTAAGATGTAATTATGAAAAAGTATAGCAAGGCACAGTCATTTGACCTATGAATATTTTCCAATACCAAGATAATATTTTTCATATAAATACCAATTTAATTACTCCTTTAAAAATAATAATAATTAAAATAATAACAACTATTATAACTCTTAATATATTGATAAATCCTATTTCCAAAAACTAAAAAATCTTATAATATACCATAATGTAACAACTCATAATAATAACTATAATATTAGGATAAACATAAATAAAATAATTATTAAAAACGTAATTAAAAAAGTAATAAATTTAATTACTGATACTATATTATCTGTAAATCTTGTATACTAACAAGATTAATAAGTCTTTAATTATGACTAACAAAATAATATAGTACATAAATCTTGTAAAATAAAATATTCAAATATGAACTTAAATAATAAATATTATAAATAAAGTTCTTAAAATTCAAGGATGTTCACGTTTTTTATAATAAAACAAATATTGAAAATAATATTAATAATATTAAAAAACTTCTTTTCATAATTTATTGAAAATATTAGTAAATTTAAAATTTGTAAAAAATTAGCTCTACATATGTATAGATATAAGGTATATTCAGTGTGTCATATATGATCTGAAAAATCTTTTTCAAAACAAACAATTGATATTAATTGAGTCAAAGTCAACAGTTTGACTTAGAACGTCTTAACGTTTGCCTTTAAATTTAATTCACCTGAAGAGGTTGACAATACCTGTCGACGAAACGTTGTTAAATAAGAACACTGAGTTTTTTATTAGCCCGAACCTGATTGAAATAATTATATTTATATACATACACATATAAACACGAAGGCAAAAACAAAATTATCTATTTATTATCCTATAATTATAAGAATTCAAATGACCTACACTGTCAAATCTTTCGTTTAAGTTTTCCACCGCTTTGTTATGATCATGATTCACTATTTAATTCATGAGAGCAAAGAAGATAGACGCATAAAAATGACGTTCAATCTGGGTTATTGCGATTGTTGATATAATTATAGTTATTATTTTAATTATTATTATTATTATTATTCACATTTTCATTGATGTAATTATTGTTGTTAATTGTGGAGTCCTATTCTTAAACTAATAAATTTCCTATTTGATATTCTTATTAATAAAATTGATTAGATAAGGTATAGTATGGTTTGTCCTAAAAATTGGGAAAATTTATGTATATCTGTATGTGTATAAGGCAACTTAATTATGAAGAAAGTTAGGTTTTTGATAAATTCTGCGAAGTTTAGTACAATAGGAGGAATTTTTTATATACCGCAGAAGTCATTTTCGTATAACTAATTCTAAAAAGAACATGAATTTACATTAAAATTGGTCATTTATCTGTACTAACTTCAATTATGACTTGCGTTTCTTTATAGTCTGAAATATATTCGAAAATATTTATTGGGGTTTTTCACATCTCTATTCCTGTGAATAGGTTTGTTGAGATAAGCGAACAATTTTTAACTAATCATCCTAATTTAAGTATGAACATCAATTATATTTCATATTCTGAGCTGTTCTTTTTGATAGCATGAGATTAATAATATTTTTTTGGATCGTACATTCATATCTATTCAAAGTAGCATCCTTCAGTTTATTCATTCAGCGAATTTGCATTTGCACACGAGGCGAAGACTGTTGATTTAAAAATTTCTTAGTTAAATTTCTTTCTGACAGGACTCAAGTACACAAATGCTGTTTACACGGGACTGCTAGAATTCGATAAAATAATAGCTCAAAATTTCATTTTTCAAACATCACATTCGAGGATCGAAATACAATTGTTAAATTATATAATATAATTTATATCATTCATATGGAAATTCCATATTATAAAATATATTGTTGTAGTTTAAGGCCATAGGAATATTTTAAGATTTTTTTCGAGTTACGCATCCAAAAATGATATTGTACATTAGCCTACAAAAATTAATGAAGATTTTTTGAAACACGAAAACTTATATAATTAATTTAATAATATTTATGATAAAGCGTCAATCACCTTAAGACGAGTGCTGTTTAATTTCGTATAAAAAGCCGAAAGATAAGAAAAATAATGGGATACGTTTAACGGCGTAAACTTAAATTATTTACTCGTACGTGACTTAATTAATGGTACTTCGATAATTAGCATGATATATATGCTATATATATATATATATATATATATATATATATATATATATATATAATATAGATCAGTATAGAAGCCAAATATCAGTCTGAATTCTGGTTTTAAAACCGTCGCCTCGGTTCATTAAGAAAGCCAAGCTCCGAGCATTATGAAGCACATCATCTTCGTAACTTGCCTGGCCTACGTTTCGGCTGGCCTTAATGACGAGCCCTCCGAAAACATTAGTGAGCTCGCTGTCGGCGTGAAAAGTCTGCTCGAAGACTGCAAGGAAGAGACCGCTATTGGAATTCTTAGAACTCATATCCAAACCTTTGCTGAAAATGTTGATAGATACATTACAAACGTTACTGAAAAGGTAATCTTTCGTTTTTATCCATTCCTAATTGTTTGGTCAACTGTGCTATCAATATAATCTCAATACATTATAAGTCTGAAACTTATTGTATTTCATTATTATTATTTTTTTTGTTATTTTTATAGTGCTTATTTGATTATTTGTTTCATATTTTCGTTTTTTTTAATGAAGATTATTTTGTGAAATGTATGAAGTGTTTTGTTATTTAATTTTTTTTATCATTTTCTTATTTAAATATATTCTACAAAATGAATATTCATAGGGATAATAATTTAGCACTTCTAATAAACACATAATAGTATAATCGTGCATTAATTAAAATTGGGACGTTTGTTTGTAGAGAGCCTTATTCCTTCTTTTTCAAAGTATTTTTGTAGTATAAATTATGCAATTAATATATTTTATTAATGCATCGAAATAGATAATCTAGCTGCTTTTAATAATATAAAATAAGCAGATTTTATTTTGCTCCAAATATTGCAAAGGAAACTTTACTTATTTTGTAGTCCAAAGACAAGCCCAGAGAATTCCAAGTGCTTTGGACCGAGGACATCAAAGAAACACTTACTCAGATCGTACATAATGTTTATTACAAAGGGCAGAAAGAAAATCAGACCGCTGAAAATCTTCGAAAATCTTTCGACGAGGCGGTGCAGGGCCTCATGAAAGAGTCGAGTAAAATCGCTAATACGATTAACCAATACTCTGGAGAAGTCGAACAAGAGATTGCCGGTTACTCGGAGAAGGCTCGAGCAATAGCTTTCAAGGCTACTCAAAATCTCAATACAGAATTGACCGCGAGTTCATCTAGCAGGCTGTAACAAGAATTACAGAGCAACTAAATTCTATTATGTTATGATTATCTAGACATTAAAATATCGTTATATTCTGATAATTTCATCCCTATATATAGGTTTAATTTAAGAAAACATCCCTTAGTTTTAAAAATAAGTTCTAAATGATTGTAAATTGTATATTCTTATAAGCTATCGATAGATTTACAGATACTCTAAAAATAAAATTCTATTAAATGCAAACTGTACAAAAAAACTATTACCTAAGTTCTTAAGATCACATGCTAATCATTTTATGTTCAACAACGTAAATTAGAGCTTAATTCAAAGGACGAATGTAAAACAGTTGTATGCTAAATTTAATAAAAAACAATTTTTGTAAAATTTTTTACTTTCTTTATTGATTAATTATAAAATTCAATAGAGTACATTGATACAGGTTTCCAATTGACTTATATTTATCATTTTTCTGCGTGATACTGAAAGACTTTTCCTCAAATGTTCTACAAAGTTCCCGTTACTATTATTTCTCTATTTTCATGCAAAGAAACGCCTTGTTGCCGTGTGGAGCTCATATCATTGTATACAATGATTTTTTAATTTTATGATGGCGAAGATGCAGGAGAAAAGAATTGTGCTAGAACGAATAATGGAGCAGAAAATAGTAAATTATATATCAAGAAAAGAACGTTGCACATTCAAAGTATTGGAATAAACTGGCTAAGCCGTCTCTACTATAGCTTTTGCCGCTATCTTCACGAACAAAGAAAACTATCATTCTAGCGCTTGCTGTTATGTTTAGAGTATTCGTTTCAACTGTGTAAGCTACGTTAGAAACAAGAGTGGGAGAATCTTTGTAATTGTATAAATGTCTGTTCCTTTATAATACATAAATATTGGACTCATTATAATACATAAAGTATTAAGACAAAATTACGATTGTATTGAAATATTATTGAATATCACGTAAAATATTAAAATGTTCTGCACGTTAATTCTTTCATGAATGGAACTTTCTTAAAAAATGCACAAAAATATTTCAAACGTCCATTAATTTATTCTTTATATACGTACTAATGAATATACCATATTAATGCGTAAAAATTAAAATTAAAATATAAAATGACAGACAATTTTTTATATGTTACAGGCTGATACAGCATTAGATTTTCAAGTTATCCCTACAGTGCCATTTCACGAACAGAGGAAATTGCGGGGGGAACCCCGCCAGGAATTTCCCAACGTACATTCACGATACAGGTATGCTTTAAGGATTTACGAGTTGAATATGCTACAGCATAATTTATCCCATTAATCTTCAATTGCTTGATAAGAAAAGTGATCATTTATGTATCAAATGATTTTATTTCTTTTACATAATCAGCTTTCAATTTGATGCATTTAGTTCAAGATTTTTTTATTTTCTTTGTATTTTAATATTTCTGATGAATATTTTTCTTGTATGTATTTCTTTGTTGAAAGATAATTTAATCTTGTTTATTGATTTGCTATGATAAATCTATATTCCTTAAATATGTTTCAACTACTTCTAAAACGAAATTGACGAAGTATGTATTTATTGTAAATGATGAATATCTGTAACTCTCATCTAGCGCAAATATTTTTCATATTCAAACAGATCAAATATTTACAATATTAGTGATTTTATACGTTACCAACCTTTGATGATTTTCTTTGGATTTTTGTAACATATGAAGTAGCAATCTGATTCGGATAATGTGAACCGTATTATTTAAAAATTCTTTTACAAATAAGTTTAAATTCAGATATTCCAATATTAAGAATTTGATAACGTGGATGTATCGTTCTCGTTTTAATAAAATTTTTGCCAACTCTCGATTAAAGAACACAAGGGTTTAACAAGCGGTATACAATTTCTATCTGTATACTTACCCTACTTTTGAATAGTTCAATTAAATCTAGAATTGTTTCTATTAAGTGCGAAAATTATACTTTTAAACTCGTCTCATAAAATACGATAAAGTACCTCAATGTAGCTGATATCAGATGTATTAATAAACTATTTGGGTTATCAAAAATTGTTGAGCGCATCATATACACGCAGTTTTCATCATAGCTGTCTCAGCACAGCATTTTAAATAAATATTACGTGGTTCTGAGCTTGGTGCTATTTTATAGTTTAAACATTGTCTAATATATTGGAGGCATACTACGATTGTTTTAGTCTTTATCATGAATATAAATAGATACTTTATATAATTACTTGTACATGTACTTATCTTTTAGGACTATTCATCTTTTACAGATTCTTTACGTTATCAACACTAATGTTCACAGTATCTCTAATGGTTTATCTTAAGAAGTAATTTTCGGAGAATCAAAACAGTAAATGAAAGTCATTATAGTAATAAGGATCTAATAATACACTCATTCAAACAAATTCATGTCCCTAATTAATTTAGAATAATGTGATTATGAATATAGATTGATTAACTTCCAACACATTCGTATATGTATATTTAGGTATTCTGTTCATCTATTAATGTAATTTTCTTTCTTTTGGAAACACTAGATTGTACTGCATGGTGTAATCAAATATATTCAATCAATTCATCAATCTCTATCTCACTTTCTCTCACCTTTCATATTTAATGAGATACAGAAGAACTGTTAGAGTGTTCAAAGTGTATTGCCTCACTACCCGAGGAGACCATTATGAGTAAAAGTAGCCACTTCCTTGGCTACTGTCTATATTTTAGTCCAATCAGGCCTCCAATTTTACTTTGACCGTCTGTGAAAGAAGATGTGTCCTTTTCATGATTGTTTTCATGTAAAGTTTATGTAAAGTTGTTAACGACAAGTAGTTTTTATCCAGAGCATTCTTGACATGATTCATTCAATGATCTCTCTGGCTATATCCAGAAAATTAATTTTCGTTTATAGCAGCTCTCAGCTGGGATTGAAGAAATGCACTGGCAAGATCATAACAAGAACGACGTCGACCAGTCTGTGTGGGCTCTAGGAATTCTATAAGCTGATGGCATAATGTATATCTGCTTCTATTTTTAATAACGAACTCGTTTCTTGATGCGATAATGACAAGATTTTGGAGATTGTTAGGACATATGTTTGATATCAGTTTGCTTATACTCGGTAGCAAGCATGCTATAGCTTTTAAATCTTTCAATACTCTTTCGCGTCTCCATAAATTTAGAGACTTGATTTCCCGTATTAGAATTGGATATTAGATATGTCACTGGTTTTCACTTTTCCCTTATATTCACTATGGCGCTGGGCTTATGTTTAATTTACAGGTATATTGAGTACCAACTTCTACGATGTCTGTACGCACGAGGATTGTGTACTTTAGTGAGACAGTGCGTACTTTAGTCTAGTTTCGAATATGTATGATATCCTTCCTTTGTATCTAAAACGAAACTAGATATTTACGTTGTCTGGCGAACGTACTCATATTTCCAGTACCCATTCACTTGGCTAATAAATTTTCATTTCGTCGAGAGGGTCAAGTCAGATCTAGACGCTGCTTATCCATTGATCTATTTATAAGACTTAACCGCATATCTTGTTTTATGTATCCGTCTTTTAAATTAGACTCAGGCGTCTACCAAATTATCTCCGTGCTGGAACTCGTTACCTATATTTTGAGCTGACATTTAAATTTTTGTTGCAAAAATATTCAGTTAGAGTGATCTGCTCTACACAGCACAAGAGCATCTTCGCTTAATTTCAAGATTTAGAAGTTATGCTACTTTAGTGTATTGTTTCTAATCCATCCGCCTTATTAATTGTTACTATTATACTACTATTAATTGTTATCTTATACTATTATTATTGATATTAATTTTAAGTTATATTTATACATATTGTACAACTTTTTTGATTTTCAAATCAGTTATATTATTGCTTCAGTAAACTGTATGAATATATTGCTACTAATTATTGTAGTACGCTATTTATAAATTTCAAATAAATTTCTCTCACCTCTCTTTTCGTGAACGATTAAAAAAAAACCATTTTGATATGCGTCGTCGTAATGCTAATGAACAAGGGCCCGCAGCCGAATTCAATAATATCAAAAGCTGAAGAAGAGAAAAAAGTAATCATCGGTTCGCGGGTGAATAACCTGATCTGACACCTAAATTAGTCGGAGAGACCTCAGAATTCTTCATTAACTGGAAAACAAGACGGGCAGAAACCCCCCAACCCTTTTCACTATCTCATGATCACTTCCAAGTACGAATTTTCGAGCGGTGCACCGATCACAACACTCGTGACGCGCGCTCCCAGCTCCTGCTGCATCACATGTGCGTGCTGCGTCTGCGCCCGAAAACCGGTCCCTCGATAAT
This sequence comes from Sycobia sp. Sy_11, assembly GCA_018907035.1. Taxonomy (NCBI): domain Eukaryota; kingdom Metazoa; phylum Arthropoda; class Insecta; order Hymenoptera; family Epichrysomallidae; genus Sycobia; species Sycobia sp. Sy_11. The sequence continues at coordinate 1,363,280 of JACCIC010000104.1, forward strand.
TGCACGGTCTTCGCGCGCTCGTCTTGATGTACTTTAACGCGCGAGCCCATACACTTGCTTTCATCCGAGAGAAAGAGAAAGACAGAGACAGAGAAAGAGAGAGAGAGAGAGAGAGAACGTGCGTTTTTTCGCCGCATTTCTCTCTCTCTCTCTCTCTCTCACTCTCTCTCTCTCTCTCCCTCTCTCTCTCTCTCTCTCTCTCTCTCTCTCTCTCTCTCGCTCTCTCGCATACAGAAACGTGCGCGCGCACACATGCATCTGACCACCCGAGACGATGTTTGATGCGTCGGATATTTCTCGACTACCGAACGTGTAACGTCGGCGCCTCTCCCTCTCTCTCTCTCTCTCTCTCTCTCTCTCTCTCTCTCTCTCTCTCACTCTTCCTCACTCTTCTCCGGCTCTCGCTCTCGGCTCATTCACTCTCGCCGCGTATTTCATTTTCTTCTCCTTCGTCGGACGCTTTCGTTTTCTTCCCTTTCTTCGGGCACGGTGTGCTTTTCGGGGGCAGTGCTCGATATCTCGCTCAAGGGAGAAAGAGAGAAGAGGAGCGTTACTTATTTAGGCCCTCATCGACGGCCGTCGGAACCGGTGATTAGAGAGAGAGAGAGAGAGAGAGAGAGAGAGAGAGAGAGCGAACGGCAGAGAGACATGGGAGAGGACGGGAGGTGAAGGAACGATGGCTCGTTGGTGTAATTCTCGCACCTCTATACATGAACATCAAAATGTTTGAAATTTCCCGTGCACTTTGTGGCTGGTTTATTCAGTATAGAAGGGCAACACGTTGGGAATGAATATTCTCTTCATTTTGTGCAGCCCCTTAGTGCGTAAATTATTTTATCTTAACCAGGGCATTCGGTATCCAATTTATGCATTGGGCCAGACTTTACGCGTACAAGCCTTCTACGAAAACATTATTTTCAGGCTTAAATCTAGACAAATGATTCTCATGAGTATAAAGGATTGAAAAGAATGTTTACATTGTTCTATTGACGTGTTATATTTAAAAAAAAGTTTTACATATAAGGTAAGATCGGGAAAAATATTAAAATTGAAAAGAATTCAATGTAAATATATTTTAATTTGTTATAATTTTCAAAGAAATTAAAGTTTTTTGTGAAGACGAGTTATGTTAGAAAAATTTATGAAGCATTATGATAATATTAATTTTTTCCAAAAAAAGTTATACATGAGGACTAAAGGAATAAATGGTAATAGATTAACTATATAAAAATACTTATATAGTTAAGTAGTTTTATAGTTGTAAGCTTGTAAAAATTAAATACTCCTATTAATTTATGCAGTCTTTTTAAGTAATAAAAGTACATTTAAGTAAAAACGTTTTTTTCTCGTAAAAGTTTTATAAATAGAACTGGACGATTCTTTATTTTAATAGCTGAAACATTTTCGATAAATTACAATATGTCTTTTAAGAAATGAAAAAAGATTCATTGGACAATACGAAATAAACAGTATTGCTTCGCGCATCCGTGTGATAAATTTCCATTGAAAAAGCATAGCTTTTATTTTAAAGTTCAAAGCTTTTTTTCCTTTCTGCGCTCCTACGTACGCGGCGAGTAGGATGTTTATAAAAAAATATGAGAAAATGACGTAACGCTGGCACGTAGTCTCCTCTCCGTGGACAATAAACATCGTAATTTACGAGGAAACTGCGGATTTTTCTTTTTATATTTTTTTACCTTCTACGCCGGCAAAAAAGGAAAAAAAATGAAAAAATAAACTTTTCCTCCCGTGTACGCCGAAGATACGCTCGTTTTTTTTTTCTCTCTCCCTCTTCTTCTTCTCCTTTACTCGCTGCAATCGGCTAATTAATGCGCGCCACGGTGCAAAGGATACTGCAGCCCAGTAAACTATTTTGCGCCGCTACTACTGATCGCTGCATGCTGTCTGTATATATATATATATATATATATATATATATATATATATATATATATATATATATATGCAGTCGAGTATAAGTTACGAGCGAGAAAAATTCAAGTGACTTTTTTCCTCTCTCCCCGCCCCGCCTCTCTCACTCTCTCTTTCTGTGGAAGTTACCTCACCGTATAGAAAAGAAAATCCATCCGCCATAAATCAAGCGCGGCGGCGAGCAATACGCTGAATGTCGCGCAAAGTTGGTAAACGGCAAGAAATTAATATATTCGGCGATTATATACAAATATATTTCTTGCGCCTGAAAACGGTAAAAATTTTAATTCGAGGATAAAAAATGGAAGAAAAGTGTGTATGTCGTATTATCGTGGAAGAAAAAAAAATGGATAGATTTTTAAGAGGTTCTGTTACCTTGTGGGTTTTTGTATCGGCAGCTCTCCCAATTTTTAAACGATGGGCTTCCTATTTTTACGAAAAATTGAAAACAAAATACGTTTCATCGGAAAATCTAAGATCTTTTTGGATAATTTGATTTTTACAGATCTTATATAAGCAATTTGCGATCGATTTTTCTGAAAAAATTGTTTGAAATGAAGTTTTTTTTTAATAATTCTACAACATTTACTGGATCTCAAGGAACTAGATTTAGAGAAACCTTTTGGAAGACTAAAGTTTGGGACCTATAGCGTGACACTGGCGTGAACAGTTCGAAATATTTTGATGTGTAACGTTAAAACAAAATGTGCTTTTCTACATAAAAATTAGAGTTCTCATCTGCTTTGAGCAAAATGTTAGGCAATAACAAATTCTTTATCAAGATACGTAAATATATCAATATACTATTGGTCTCTACCGTTTATTATTATGATTATTTTTTAAACGTTAAGAAACAAGATAAGAAATAATTATAATAAAAAAGACGTAGATATAAATTTGCAGTGAAAATGAAAATATATAACGTACATTTCGTTCCAAGTAACACCTTGTTGAGCTCGTCAGTAAGATGAGAAGTAACCAAATCTTAAATGTACGGCTCTGCAAACAAAAGTATAACAGATTTGAACTTACAGAATGCCTCAGCTATATTATTATGCATAGTTGTTATAGTTCATATATAATACAAAAGTAGTAATTTCAATAGATATTAATAAAAACTGAATAAATGGAACTGTGCTTTTATCGTTCAAATTAGTGAATGTGCGCCACAACTTCAACACTGAAAAAATCCTCTTAGTGAACCTAACAATATTGAATATAGCAATTTTGAAAAAATATTATACAGGGAGGCCAATAGTGTTTTCATATATTTATTAATTTTTAACGATAAATTATATCGAAACTCTTTTGAAGTTTAATTTATTGGAAAATAAATTATTGTGCTTGTGTAGAAAGTCCATGAAAAAAGACTGTCACGAGATAGTGCGTTCCTCTAATAGATTTTCTTCATCCCTGAAGCATGGCAATAAATTGGGGAAGAAATTGCACTTTTGTAGCGTTTTCCACACAAGCTTTGTCGAAATTTCATTTCACTTGTTTTTCTTTTTACTTCAATTCGACTTCGATTTACGATCATTTCTTCATTTTTTTCCCTTTCAATATTTAATCAGTCTAACAAATTTCCACTGTCCATTCGTTTTGCGGCACCTTCGATTTTTCTTTTACATTAGAAAATTCCTCGCCAAAAGTCGAACGTAGCCGCGAAAAAAGAAAATAATTGCTTTCTTTACAGAAATATATCGGTATATCGTTCACGAGCTGAGCGTTTACGGGGCACCGACATTTTTCCACCTTTACGCTCGGCTTTCGGCTCCGCCGCAGCGCGCACCGACACGATGAAGAGGACGATGATGGGCGCGCCTGTCCCGAAACCGCCGGCGCAACTCCTCGCTTAAAATCTCTCCTCGCGCACTTCCTCGCGGGTAATCGGCGCGCACGGTCTTAAATTTCGCGAACAATATATGTATATATATATATATATATATGCTCGGCACACCTCGGGCTCCGGCCTCCACCCGCCCCTCGAGACCCAACCCACCCCACCCACCCAAAATACCGAGTTCGCGCTCTAATTTATCATCGCCCGTAAAAAAGCCGAAGACCTCTTGGGGGAGATAAGCTCTCGCTCCTTCGTTCTCGTCGACGAGTTGGCTGATGATGATGATGAGGGAGGGGGGGGGAGTGAGCAGAGGGGGAACAGCGTGAGCCCGTCTTCGCAAAAATCGTCGAAGGGGAATAAATGCCGTGAGCGCGAGAGAGAAAGGGATAGAAAGAGTCGGACAGGGAGGGAGAGAGAGAGAGAGAGAGAGAGAGAGAGAGAGAGAGAGA